>JAPXFY010000026.1:26974922-26977422 GCA_030674185.1 Monoplex corrugatus
CTCTGTTTAATCATATACTCATGACAGTTTCATTTATCTTTGTTTGAATATTATAGTATGTTTCTGATACATAGTCCTTCATAAAACAGAGAATCATAAGTAGCCAATTTTCACTCAGGAGGTTAAGCACACATTGACACCGGATTTTATGTTTAGATTCGTGGGGTGGTTGCGGGTGAACTATGGGCATAATTAACCCTCTAGATAATATAATAATAATAATAAATATATAGTGTTTATTTGTATAGGTGCATATTCCATACAAAAATAATGCTCACCAGCGCTTTACATTTCGCAAAAAGGCAAATGGAGATAAAAAAAAATGTTCACAATATACATACACAATAAAGATAACAACAAACATTCAAGCTATAACAAATAAGAAGACACATAAGAAACCACAGAATATTAAAATGTTAAAACACTGACTTATGTAATGAAAAAAATTAACAGATTTTTCATATGAATAAAGAGGCAGACTGTGTTTATATATTGCTGCGTGTGTGTGCGTGCGTACGTGTGTGTGTGTACGTGTGCGTGTGTGTTGTGTGTGTGTGTGCGTGCGTGGTGTGTTGTTGTGCACGTGTGTGTATGTGTGTGTGTGTGTTGTGTGTGTGTGTGTGTGGTGCGTGTGCTATGTTTGCATGCGTGTGTGTGTGTGTTTGTGCATTCAATAGTTGTACATAAAATTATAATCAATATTTTGAATGAAGATGAAAACACAGAAAAATTCTAATTCATATACAGGAAAAACATTATAACTTCAGTATTACAGCATTAACACCTTGACAATCAAAATTACCTCACAAATTATAAACTATTCGCATATCATATATCACAATTTACATACAAACAAAGATTAAGAAATTTCTTAAAGTATTCAGTCTCTTTCCCACTCAATTTTCCCCTATCCCGTTCTCAGCTGTACACATACAGTGATACACACACATGCTCACTCATGCACACACACACACACACACACACACACACACACACACACACACACATGCACGCACACACACACACCTCGCTCTATAGGCCTTATACAAAATATTATTATACAGGCAGGAGAAATTAGTCTGATGACAGACTTGCAAACTAAGGCTCGTCAGGTTAGATGAGTTTGAAAGAAGTGGGTTTTCAGGTGCTGTTTGAAGGTTGAGAAACACTCAGTTTTTCTGCGAGACAGTGATAGAGAGTTCCATACATTTGGGCCAAAGACAGAGAAAGACTTTTTACCAAAGGTGTCTAGAGAGAAGCGAGGAACAGTCAACAGTGAGGTGTCAGAAGAGCGGAGTGTCCGAGAAGGTTTGTAACCCTGCAGGAGGTTGCAAGATAGGATGGCACGTTCTCATGATAGATACACTGAAAGCACAGACAGGCAACTTTATATTGAATCCTAGCATTTACCGGGAGCCAATGAAGTTGTTCTAAGCAGAGATTTTGCACTCTCACGCCTGGGCTTGCGGAGAAGAAGGCGAGCTGCATGGTTCTGAGGTGACAGAGGGCCCTAGTATCTCAAGCAACTGAAGTTTGATTTACACCAGTATCTGAGTATTGCTTTCAGATCGATCATATAACTTGCACTTGTTTGCCATGTTTGGGAAAACATCAATATCCAGCAGTACTGCCCAAGCTAAAACAGCATTCAAGAAAAGGAAAAATGTTTTTAACCCACAAATGCCTATCAATTAACGCCAGGTAGATATTCTTCAATGTTATATAGAACCAATACATTTATACGGATACGAAGCCTGGACAATCAATAAGCAAAGTCAGAAACGAGACTGAAGCAGTGAAAATGTGGTTTCTAAGAAGATTGTGAAAAATACATAGACAGCAAAGCAAACTAGTGAGACAGTCTTGAAGGAATCAAACACAAAAAGAACATTAGCGAAGAAGATTAGAAGTCCAAAACAAGTGTGATTGCCCGCGTTCAAGCAAACAGGAACCAGAAAAAAACACGAAAGAAGAATAAAAACGCGTATTTAATACAACAAGACAAGACAGGCTCCTGTCTTGTCTTGTATTAAATACGCCTTCTTATTCTTCTTTCGTGTTTTTTTTTTCTGTTTCCAAGAAGATTAGGCAAAGACATGCAACATTTATAGGACAATTTTTGAGGTAAGAGAAATTTGAGCACCTGGTTACAGCAGGAAAGCTAGGGAGAAAAGGAGCACCAGTAGAACACAGGAAGAAGAAACTTTTACTTTTGCTGAGTGGATGGGGACAGAAAGGGAAGGAGATATACTTGCGACGACAACAGATAATTCGTATCGAGGGCCACGATCGCCATTGCCATCGCCATCGCCATACGGCATGGCACATGATAATGATGATGATGATGATGATGATGATGATGATGATGATGATGATGATGATGATGGTGATGGTGTGGTGATGTGATGACGGTGATGATGATGATGATGAGAGTGATGATGATGAGTTGATGATGATGATGATGGGAGGTGATGATGATGATGATGATGATGATGATGAT
>JAPXFY010000026.1:26982422-26987422 GCA_030674185.1 Monoplex corrugatus
ATTCATAATTTATCTTTAAGAGGCACTGATATTACTTTCTGCTGGATACCTTCTCATAGTTCTTTTAGTTATAATAATAAAGTTGACAGGGCTGCCAAACGGGGAGCTAAAAACTCACCAGATTCAAACAATATCCAGCTTTCTCTCTCGTTGCACGAGAATTACACTTTAGTGGACAACTACGTCTGGAAGCAGTTCCAATTAAAACAGAAAAAGTATGATAAATGTCACATGAACTTTGAAGTTAGCAAAATACTTAAGCAGCTTCATGCCAGCAGAACTATACAGTCCCTTATGTACAGATGGAAACTTGATGCATTCAAAACAAAATATACCAATAACATAGTGTGTCTGTGTGGAAAGAAGATAACACATAGTCATATTCTTTCTTGCGTTAGGGTAAAACGACATATTCCAACACTATCTGTGAGTACAGTTTCTGACATATTTGCCTCATCATCATTACTGTATGAATTTTTTGTTAGCCTGTCAAAAAGTCCTATAGCGAATTACCTTTAAAATGTTATTTGACTTGTTCATTGTTGTGGTTAGTCAATTATTAGTTTTACTTTTTATTCATTTCTTCCGGATATTTACTAATTTTGTTTGTCAGTTTGTTTGTTTAAATCGATAATTATGGTAACATTATTTGTTAGTTTTACCTTCCCCTCTTCAAAACAGTTGTTTTCTGGATCATCTTTTCTCAAATTCAAAATTGACAATTTTCAAATATCTTCTTCACTCCTCCTCTATCACTCCCCCCCCCCCCCACCTTTTTTTGGTTTTGTTTTTTGTCTAAAATCACTTTAGTGAATAGACATTAAATCAAAGACCACCACAAACACACAAACACACAAACACACACACTCAAACGCACACACACACACATACACACACAAACATATACACACACACATACACACACACACACATTCGTCTAATATCACTCATAGTGAAAAGACGTTAAATCAAAGAACGAACACACACACACACACACACACACACACACACACACACACACACACACACACACACACACACACACACACACACACACACACACAAACACACACACACACACAAACACACACACACACACACACACACACACACACACTCACACACACATGACCGACCACAACACCTGAGCACTTATGACCATAAAGATCCATGGCATCCAATAAGAACTAGGATTAAAAAAAAAAAACTACATTTATCGCTAAGTGTGACCTGACCATATAAACGGCGAACTAAGAAAGAAGGAGAAGACTTCGGAACGTCTATGGATATACAAGTATCCTAGTAGTATTCTACAGAATGTCCTTGGTTTATGTGGAATAAAACTTCGATATGAATTATCATCGTCATCATCATCATCATCATCGTCGTCGTCGACGTCGTCGTTGTCGTCGTCGTCATCGTCGTCGTCGTCGTCATCATCATCATCATCATCATCATCATCACCACCACCACCACCACCACCACCATCATCATCATCATCATCATCATCCATCATGTGCCCTGCCGCACAGCGTTGGCGATCATGGCCCTCCATATGTATCTATCCCTTGTCGCTGCAAGTACAGTATCTCCCGCCTTTTCTGTCCTCAGCCACCCTGCAAGTCCGTCCGATATTTTCTCTCTGGGTCTACATGGTGGTTTCTTTTATCCCCTCCAGCTTTCCTGTTGTGACCAGGTGCTCTATAGTTTAACTTAAGCCATATAATGGCCTATAAACATTGCTTGTCTTTTCCTAATCTTCTTTCTCGATGATCTTCTTGTTGGATCTGCCTCCATCAAAACTGTCTCGTTTTTTTTTTTTTTTCATCCATGGAATATAAATAGCGCTAACAGTGTAAGAAGCAGAAATACGCGAAAATAGAATGAGAACACGCATTAAGTGTACAGAACTAGACAGGCTAAAAACATTTTGGGCCTTTTGTCAAGCTTATACAAAAGGCAACAAAACACCAACGACAATTATTTCTTTTAAAAATAAAAGGACATCATGAATTCTCTGATGTTTCGTTGAGAAAGGGAAACTGGAGGATGTGAATTCCGGTAGATAGGAAATAGGGGAGACAAAAACAGTCTGCAGCATAAAAGGGGTCGTGCCATAATTATTATTGTAGTCTTAACATGAGGAGGGCTTGGGTCATTTAAACATTTTCAGCCTAGTATGCTTTGACTTTGCATCAACTTCAACAAATATGACACAAATTATGACGCAAACAGGTCATGACTTTACCGTCAATCGTTTGCGTTGTTTGCATTTAAAATAATGTAAAACAAAGGGTACCACATGGAACGAAATTATGACGCTGTAGCAGTAATGAAGCTCAGGCATTCAAAACAAGCATTATATGGCAAACAGCCAGCTATCTATCTATACGAAACCCTCAAGATCTTGGCCATACGAAGTGATGATTGATTCACACGTGCATTGTTTTGATTTAATATTGAATGGTGTTATACTTCAGCAATAAGTGTATGCCATATTTTACACGTACGCATGCGTGCTCGTGTGCGTGTGCGTGTGCGTGTGCGCTTACACACACACACACACACACACAACACACACACACACACACACACACACACATACACACACACACACACACACACACGCACACACACGCGCACACACCACACACACACCCGAACCACACTAAACTCTCTCTTTCTCTCTCTCTCTCTCTCTCTCTCTCTCTCACACACACACACACACGCACACACACACACACACACGCACACACACACACACACACACACACCTGAACCACAATAAACTCTCTCTTTCCCTCTCTCACACACACACACACACGCACGCACACTTTTGGTCATAGGCAAATCTCTTTCAAGCCTAATCATACGCCCGTACATCTTGTTCATAAACAAAGTCCCTTCTGTCCATTCCTCAATTCCTCATTATCAACAGTACTGCACTACAAACACACACGGCTGTTAGTCAGTCAGTTAATCAGTCAGTCAGTCAGTCATTCAGTCAGTCAGTGAGTCAGTCAGTCAGTCGGTCGGTCAGTCAGTCAGTCAGTCAGTCAGTCAATCAGTCAGTCAGTCAGTCAATCAGTCAATCAGTCAATCAATCAGTCAGTCAGTCAGTCAGTCAATCAATCAGTCAGTCAGTCAGTCAATCAATCAGTCAGTCAGTCAGTCAGCCAGTCAGTCAGTCAGTCAGTCCAGTCAGTCAGTCTGTCAGTCATCAGTCAGTCAGTCTGTCAGTCAGTCAGTCAGTTAAGAATCGTTCAGACTTCCCAGTCGTGATGTTTTCTCAAAGATTAATGACCGGACGTTTTAATCAAGGTAACTACGTGGAGCCATAATTGGGCACGTAATCCGCCAACTCCCTGAGGGAGATTGTTCTACAATGAACTCTGGAACGGCGTATCTGGGGTTTGTTACATGATCATTAGCTCTTTCTCAGCACACCTGGTACCTCGGAGACAAGACTGTAAGGAACTGCTTTGCGCAATAGGGACGTTACACTCACAAGGACTAAGTAAGTAAGTATCGGATTTCTACACAAAGTGAAACGAGCTCACTGAATAACCAAGTGGTATGAAGGAAGAGGAATGATTTTTTAATGTTTGTTCACTGCTGTGATTTTACACGAACGCGTACGCTCGCGCACGCGCACGCGCACGCGCACGCGCGCACACACATTCATGCACTCACGCATATATATATATATATATATATATATATATATATATATATACATAAATACATATATATATGTATATAAACATATATATATATATATATATATATATATATATATATACTATACATATACATAGATGTATATACACACATACATATATATATATGTGTGTGTGTATAAATATATGTACAATATTTATTTAGCCCAGAACATCACAATGGGAAATTGTTTTGGCATTCGCATTAGAATAAATACAGGAACAAGAACGCATAAACAAATGTACACACATGCTCTTACTCTCTCTCACTCTCTCTTTCACCCCTCTCTCACCCTCTCCCTCCCCTCATCTCTCTCCCCCTCCCTCTTTGTCGAACACAATACAAAGATTATGACTAATATTAAAAATGTACGGTTAAAAAAGCACATCATAAGAGTCAGATGCCTTGGTTAGGACTTTTAACAATGGACAAAAAGGGCAATAGTCACTGAAAAACAACATTGGTAGTTATAGAAAAATTTGATTAAAGATCCAATACGATATGCACATTAAAATCAAAATGATTTAATACAATAAAATGAGTATGTAGACTAAGAGGACAAGGTTAAACTTTTTAAGTCAGCTGACAGAAACACATATACAAGCAACAGCCGACCCACCCCCCCCCACACCCCCCCCCCACACACACACACACGCACATACACACACCCACACCCGCACGCACACACACACGCATGTGCGCGGAGTCAGCACACACACATACACATACACATACACATGCACACGCACGCACCCACACACCCTCTCTATACCCTCACATACCCTCTCTCACATACAACCCCACAATGCTATGCACACAATGTTTGCTCCAACATAAGTCAATTGTACACATCCGCACGACTTCCCAGTAGTGATATTTTCTCAAAGATTAATGACCGGACGTTTTAATCAAGGTAACTACGTGGAGCCTACATTGGGCACGTAATCCGCCAACTCCCTGAGGGAGATTGTTCTACAATGAATTCTGGAACGGCACATCTGGAGGTTCGTTAAAATGATCATTAGCTTTTTCTCAGCACACCTGGTACCTCGGAGACATGAGCGTAACTAATAACAGAGTGGGGGGGGGGGGGGGGTTCTACACAAATTGAAACGCCCTCATTGAGTAAACAAGTGGTATGAAGGAAGAGAGGAATGTTTTATTTAATGTTTGTTCACAGCTGTGATTTTACACACACACACGCATGCACGCGCACGCACGCACGTGCACACACACACACACACACACACGCGCGCCACACACACACACGCACACACACG
>JAPXFY010000026.1:26989922-27024922 GCA_030674185.1 Monoplex corrugatus
AGAGAAGCGCTGAAAGAGAGAGAGAGGGGGAGAGAGAGAAGCGCTGAGCGAGAGAGGGCAGACAGAGAGAGAGAGAGAGAGGAGTGAGAGAGTGGGAAGAGCGAGAGAGAGACAGAGACAGAGAGACAGACAGACAGACAGACAAAGAAAGACAGAGAGAGAGAGAGAGAGAGAGAGATAGAGATTTATATAACTACTGCAACAAGATGCCTTAGTTACTAGATAAAATTAACTAGAATGGATACTCACACGCTGCCATGTAAAGCGTATAAAATGTTGTATGATTTGGATGCTAGAAACAAAAGACACTAGGTATCAAACGTCCGTTGTATAATGTAACGGTTTTGTGTGGGTGAATGAAGGTGTACATGATCATCATCATCAGGTACCCTGCCGCATGGCGTTGGCGACCATGGACTTCCAAACCATCTCTATCTCTCGTTGCCCCTAGCATCTCCCCCACCCTCCTCATCCCCAGCCACCTGCAAGTCCGTCCAGCCATTCTCTCCCTGGGTCTACCTGGTGCTCTCTTTCCCTCCAGCTTTCCCCGTTGTGACCAGGTGCTCCAAATCCCCCTTCCTCATAAAATGGCCTATAAAATGTTGCCTGTCTTTTCCTAATCTTCCTTATGAGTGATCTACTTGTGTCTGCCTCCATCAAGACTGTCTCGTGTGTTTTCTTTGCTGTCCATGGAACTCTCAACATTCTTCTTAGAAACCACATCTCGGCTGCCTCAATCTTGCTCTGGCTTTGCTCGCTGACTGTCCACGCCTCGCATCCGTACAACAGTGTCCAAGATATCAACCAATTTTTGCATGCCTTTAAAGATAGATTGATTGCATGTAGATGGCAGGAATGGGACTTTCATATCAGGAACAGCGATAGATTGAAGTATACACAACATTTTGCACAGCACATGACATGAAACATTATTTGCAGATAAATTTAGACAGACATTTGACATTGATTCTGACAAAATTTAGATTCGGTATCTCAGAAATTACTCAACACTGAAGCCAGTTCTCAACCCAGCAGTTGCGCTGAAGAAGTCGGCCGGATCGCCGATGAAAGCTACGCAGAAAGTAGCCATTTTTGTAACTGAGAGCCAGATTCAACCAGGTAGCCATTACTCAACATCAGTTTCGGTACAGGAAACATTCCACCAAAGATTTAAGAGTGTCCTCTGTGTAAAGATGGGAATAAAGATGAATTGCATTTTGTTTTGTGTCTTATGGCAATCAAGAATTCAGTATATTCCGTTAAAGTACTATAGATACCCTAGTAAGTTTCGACTATATTTGCTTTTGACATCAACAAAAGAAGTTACTGTCAGAAATATATCAATTTATTTATTTAAAGCATTTAACCTACGATCAACTTTAATGTCGTAACTTTTTGTGTTATATGTGTTGCAGGTTCTTCTGTGTACTTGAAATGTACGTCCGATATGTTTTGTATACTGCACCCTTTCATGAGGGGCAATGGCCTTAATATGAATAAATCGTCAGTATCCGCATCTACATCTGCATCTCTGCCTCTCTGTCTTTGTCTCTGTCTCTTTCTCTCTCTGTCTCTCTCTCTCTGTTTCAGTCTGTCTGTCTGTCTCTCTCCCTCTCTCTCTCTCTCTCTCTCTCTGTTTGTCTCTGTCTGTCTCTCTCACTCCCTCCTTTTCTCTCTCTCCTTCTGTCTCTCTCTCTCTGTCTCTTTCTCTCACTCTCTCTCTCACTCACTCTCACTCTCTCCCTCTATTTCTCACTCACTCCCCCTCTCTCTCTCTGTCTCCGTTCTCTCTTTTTCCGCTCTCTCCCTTTCCGCTACCTCTGTCTCTCTCTCCGTTTTCTCTGTGTCTTTCTCTCTATTTCTCTCTCTCTCTCTCCAATCTATCTCTCTCCCCTCTCTCTCTCTCTCCCTCTTTCTCTCTCTCTCTCTCTTTCTCTCTCTCTCCGCTCTCTCTGTGTCTTTCTCTCTGTTTCTCTCTCTCTCTCTCGGGGGTTACGAGAATGATGGCGACGAGTAGGCTGGCTGTGAGATTATCGGGAGCAGCAAATTCCAAATTGTACATGTTCTGCGAGACTAGCAGTCAACTTTCTTAGTCGAGATAAAAGTGTTTGTGACCTACAACTCAATTATGGTGGACTTATGCATTTGGAGAGCGCGAATAGGGCTGTTTGGGGGAAAAGTAATTGCGAATGGACTTAAGAAGAAAGACGGTGACGTGAACACAAATGGAGGTCAGTGTGTCAAAGTGACAGTCACGGACATTTTCGTGTCGTACATCTATCTTCTGCTGCTGTCACTCATAGTGTACAGTGGCGTGGACAGTGTGACTTGTGTTTTCGGTCATGACTGGGAAACAGGGGTGCTTTTGAATTCTGTCAATTATCAGGGAACTTTGTTCTGGATAGAAAACGTATACCCATTTGGTGACAGTAAGAAAATGGGCCAGCCTGTTTTGTATCAGCTCACCCTATATGACACACAACTTGTTTCTATGTGCTTGGCCAACGCTGTGTTGCTGATATGGAAACTTCTCCTTAGTAATGATGTGGAAAAGAATCCGGGACCAATAGAAAATGAGAAAAATGTGGAAAATATGACAGTTGGAGACCCAGAAAGTGGTGGAGCACTCGCAGCAACAACAGACATGTTCAAGCAACTTATCAGTGCTGTACACGAACAAAAACAACAACAACAACAACAGACGGAGGAGATCAGGGGAGACCTTAGTGTGATTAAATCAGAACTACTACAAGTAAAAGAACAGTGCGAAAACATCAATAACAGATGCGACGGGTTGGAGAGAGAAAACAGACGACTGACAGAGACTGTTCAGAACATATCAGCTGATATGAACGATATGGTTGCTGAGGTTATACAGGGCAGAGAGGACACTAAGAAGCTGTCAGAGGACGTAGGAGTGATGACAGACCAGATTGCATCCATGGCCACGGAGATAGACAGGTTAGAGGAGTTCTCCAGACGGGATAATCTCCGTATGTTTGGAGTGCCACAAAATAGGGATCAAGAAACATATGACACGTGTGCACGAGCTGTGACGGAGACCCTCAACAGTGTGCCAGGCCCCAAAAAGTGGCGTGAAGAGGACTTTGTCAGGGCACATCGCGTGGGCCAGGCCAGAGACAACCAGCCCAAGCCTATGATTGTCAAATTTCGAGAGTGGAGGGACAAAATGACAGTGTTAACAGACAAGGAGTACAGAGCCAAGCTGGAAGGGAGCGGTGTAAGGGTGGTCAACGATCTGACACGTAGGCAGGCCGCGATCGTCAGTCAGGCAAGGAGCGAGGGGAAGGCAGCTTACTTCATCAAGGGCAAGCTGACGGTGGGCCCGAGGAGACCAGACCCAAGGAGCTTCGCCCAGGTAGCTGCTACCCCATACGCAGCATCGAGCAATACAGCAAGTGACGATCAGCAGAGCGGGAGGGAATCCCCCAATACTAGCCACGTGACTGACAATACAGGTCATGACAGCCAACGACGATATAGCCTAGCCAACAAGAAAGTGGAGGGGAACACACAGGTAGACAGACAGGGCAGAGGTGACAAACAGACACGGGGTGTGACACGTACAGCACGAGGAGGGCAACAGGGGGGTAATAGGGGTGGAGGGCAGACAGGGCTTCGTAGCTTTATGACAACACAGGCTAGTGGCAGAGAACTCAGGTCGAGTAGTACAGGGAAATGAGACAGGCTTGATCATTCAACAAAACAGTTATCCTTTCTGAATTATAATGTGGATAATCTATTAAGTAAATTGTCCGATGCTGATTTTATTAATTATGTGAATAACTTTGATATAATCTGTTTAACAGAAACTTTTATTAGCAATGACTTTGATTTCAGTAATAGCTTCTCAGATTTTGTTGCATATAGTGCTCCAGCCAAAAAACTATCAAACCAAGGACGAAACTCAGGGGGTGTGCTACTTCTGATTAAGAGACGATTTAGTCATTTTGTAAAAGAGACAGTGAACGTAACAGTTAATAACGTAGTAGCAATAAAATTTGACAAGAAATTGTTTCAAGTGG
The DNA here is from genome assembly GCA_030674185.1 of Monoplex corrugatus. Classification (NCBI taxonomy): domain Eukaryota; kingdom Metazoa; phylum Mollusca; class Gastropoda; order Littorinimorpha; family Ranellidae; genus Monoplex; species Monoplex corrugatus. Next base: position 26,993,969 of record JAPXFY010000026.1, read on the forward strand.
AAAAAGACATATTATACATTGCTTGTTATATTCCCCCTGAGTGGAGCCCAGTGTATAGAAATAATGTAATTAAGGATGGCATTTTATTGCTTGAGGAAAGTTTATTGGATATATTTGAAAAAGAAAATGCATATATCATTTTATGTGGGGATTTCAATGCAAGAACAGGTGGGGTACAAGCAGAAACATCGGGGATGACTTTTTGTGATGTTCATTTAGATAATGACAAGGAAGATAAACATGATGTCCGTTCATCAAAAGATTTTTCTACTAATATGTTTGGATCATCTTTACTTGATTTTTGTTTCATGTTGGATCTTGTCATTGTAAATGGTACCTGTAATGGGGATAAAGAGGGTGAGTTTACATTTGTCTCACCAAATGGGTGCAGCATTATTGATTATTTTGTTGTTTCTGATGAACTGTTAGAAAGGTGTGATTTACGTGTAGCTGATAGCCTACACTCGTGGCATTTTCCTGTAGAGTTGACCTGGGTGATTGATGATGGGAAAAAGGGAGAGAGTGAAGTGAGAGAGGAGGGAGGAGGAGAGGGAGGGATGAGAGAGAGGGTGGTGTGGTCAGAAGAATGCGTGCAAATGTATAAAGACGAGACTGACTCAGCCCAGTTCAAGCAGTGTTTGGAAAGGGCTAAAGAAAGAATGATAGAGAGGGTGGATGAATGCATTGATATGTTTACACAAGCCTTGTGTGGAGCTGCTGCATGCATGATTCGTATGACTGGGAAAAAGAAAAGAAGGACTAATGATTGGTTTGATGAAGAATGTGCACGGAAGAAAAGAAATGTCAATCGTATGTTGAGGAATTTTAGAAGGGCTAAGATAAATCTAACAGAACGCAGACAGTTGTATGTAGAAGAGAGAAAATCGTATAATAAATTGAAGAAAGAAAAGAAAAATAAGTATGATGAAAAAAGATTACAAGAGTTAAAAGAATCTATAAACGACCATAAATTATTCTGGTCAACAATAAGAGCAGTAAATAGAAAAACAGTATTGTACAATAATATCAGCTTGCAACAATGGTACGATCATTTCTCGCATGTCTTTGATGAGACAGAAGAGTCAGAACAACAAGAAAATACAGTAATTGAAGAAGAAGAGGAAACAGATGAACCTTTATTCAACGACCCAATATCTAAAACAGAGATTACAGAAGGCATTCAACACTTGAAAAACGGCAAAAGTGCGGGCATTGATATCATCCTTGGAGAAATGCTAAAACATGCAAATAAGGAAGTGCGTAGTTTTTTGAAAGACCTTTTCAACTTTTTGTTCATGAAAGGATATTTCCCAGCAATGTGGTCAAAGTCTATCATTATACCTATATACAAAAAGGGCGATAACAACAATCCTGATAACTATAGAGGAGTAGCATTAACAAGCATAATTGGTAAGGTTTATACACACATTTTAAATAGAAGACTTACAAAATGGGCACAAAGGGAAGCAATGATAGTGGAGGAACAAGCAGGGTTTAGAGCAGGATACAGCACTGTAGATCACATATTTACACTTTATGCTCTAGTTCTAAAGTATCTTAATAAAAATTCTAAACTTTTCGTTGCATTTGTCGATTTCCGGAAAGCGTTCGACTCAATAAATAGAAACAAATTATGGAACGTTTTAAGAAATAAAGGTGTAAATGGTAGATTATATAAGGCAATAAGAGGAGTATATGATACAGTTATAGCTTGTGTTAGAGATAAAAACTTGTATACTGATTTTTTCAACTGTCCAAAGGGAGTAAAGCAAGGATGTTTGCTCAGCCCCTTACTGTTCTCATTCTTTATTAATGAATTAGCAATAGAACTATCAGCTAAAGGAAGACATGGAATACAAATGCTGCCTGGACATGTTGAGTTATTTTTAATGCTTTTTGCAGATGATATTATACTCCTTTCGGACACAGTGATCGGACTCCAAAACCAACTTAATGTTCTAAAGCAGGAAGCAGACAGACTGTCTCTCAACGTTAATCTCGACAAAACAAATATTATTGTATTCCGTAAAGGTGGACATCTTTCCATTAATGAAAAATGGAAATATGGAGATTATGAAGTTAAAGTAACTAACTCTTACAAATATTTAGGGTTAACATTTACCACAAAACTAAGCTTAACCACAGCATGGACAGAGATGTGCAGAAAAGGGAAAAGAGGGGTGATTGAAATCCTTAGAGTTATGAGAAAATTGAATACTATAGACCCAATACTATATTGGAAACTGTTTAATACACAGATAGAACCTATGATTACATATGCAGCAGAAATTTGGGGCTTATATGACAATAAACAGATGGAGATTGTCCACACATTTGCAATAAAACGTTTTTTAAACATCCCTCTTCACTCCTCCAACAAAATAGCTTACGGTGAAACTGGTAGATATCCACTTAAATTACGAACAACTATTAAATGCATAAAGTACTGGCTAAAAATACTCAAACTTCCGCCATCACGATTATGTAAACAGGCATATGAAATGTTACTACAGCAACACGAAAGAGGTAAAAGAAATTGGGTCGATAATGTTAAAAATGTTCTTATGCAGAACGGATTTGGTATTGTTTGGCTAGCACAAGACGTAGGGAGTGATACTGCTTTCATTTCAGAATTCAAAGATTGTCTTATAAACTCTTATAAACAAAACTGGCATTCAGATATTGAAGAAGGCACGAAATACAATTGGTATTTTTCCTTCAAAAACATTTTTCAACCGGAAAAATATAGTAACAGTAATACAAAATAGATGGCACAGATCTCTGCTTGCGCGCTTTCGATGTAAAACGCTGGGATTAGGAGTAAATAAGAAATGGTTTATTAGTAATGAAGAAAATAATGACTTATGCAAACTGTGCCAGCTGACCACAGAAGACGAAACTCATTTTATTTTTTATTGTACAGCTCTAAATTCATTAAGAGAAAACTCCAAGTTATTTGCATCCCATTGTGTAGTAAGCAGGGATCTCAAAACAGTACTATCATCTGAAAATGAACAAATACTCACATGCTTAGCAAAATACATAGCCGATGCAATTAAGATCAGGAATGAAAAGCTATCTGTGTGAAAAGAACACCTTGGAATAAAAGGGAAATGTTGGATGGTCAAAATATTTGACTGTTTATTTGCTTTATTTCAATCACATTTTGTGTGTGACACTAAGGTAAAGTGTCTTAGAATTATTTCATTGATTGTCTTTTTGTTTTTGTACATAAATAGAATCATTTTTCTCCATTCTGTTATTGTTTTTTTCAATGAGACTTACTCAACAACGCCAATGTATGAGGGTGAATACCCCTTGGCAACATAGCTGTAAAAAGCTTTTGTCAATAAAAGGCGTGCTTAGTGCGTCAAGCGTCAAGCGTCTCTCTCTCTCTCCAATCTATCTCTCTCCCCTCTCTCTCTCTCTCCCTCTTTTCTCTCTCTCTCTTTCTCTCTCTCTCAGCTCTTCTCTCTCTCTCCGCTCTCTCTCTCTCTGTCTATCTCTCTCTCTCTCTGTGTCTCTCTCTCTCCACTCTCTCTCTCTCTCTGTCTTTCTTTATCTGTCTGTCTGTCTCTCTGTCTCTCTCTCTCTCTCTCACACTCTCTCACTCCGCTCTCTCTCTCTCTCTCTGCCCTCTCTCGCTCAGCGCTTCTCTCTTTCCCTCTCTCTCTCTCTTCAGCGCTTCTCTCTCTCTCTCCTCTCTCTTTATCTGTCTGTCTGTTTGTCCTTCTATCTGTCTGTCTGTCTGTCTGTCACCCTCTCTCTCTCTCCCCCCCCCCCTCTCTCTCTCTCTCTCGTGTGTGTGTGTGTGTGTGTGTGTGTGTGTGTGTGTGTGTGTGTGTGTGTGTGTGTGTGTGTGTGTGTGTGTGTGTATGTGTGTGTGTGCGTGTGTGTGCGTGTTCCAGAACGGTTGACGAATAACCACAAGCAAATGCATGACTTGTGAGAGTTCTTTCTTGACGCACTAGAATGGGTAAGGAATATCACTAACACACCCATGGTTAATGAGACCTGTTGACATCTCAGAACGGATGACGAAGATTGTTAGCACTTAATTAATGGTTGTGGGAGTTTTTGAAGTGCTAGACGGAACGGGTAACAAACGTCAGTAACAAATAGACGGTTGTGTTTGTTTGTTTGTTGTTGGTGTTGTTCTATCTCTCGATTTCTGTCTGTCTATCTGTCTGTCTGTCTCTGTTTCTGTAAGTCTGTCTCTGTCTGTCTGTCTCTGTCTCTCTGTCTGTCTCTCCGCTTTCTCTCCCTCTATTCTCTCTCTCTCTCAGTCTTTCTCTCTCTCTCTCTCTCTCAGCTCTTCTCTCTCTCTCAGCTCTTCTCTCTCTCTCAGCTCTCTCTCTCTCTCTCTCTCTCACACTCTCTCTCTCATTTTTTGTCTGTCTGTCTCTGTTTGTAAGTCTGTCTGTCTCTCTCTTTCTGTCTCTCTCTGTCTCTGTCTCTGTCTGTCTGTCTCTGTCTCTGTCTCTCTCTCTCTGTCTCTGTCTCTCCTTTCTGTTCCTTATCAATTTTTAAGTGGATTTGAAATACGTGGATTATGCGTAAGTCTCGATAAATGAATGGAATAAATAAAATAAAGTAACACATAGACAAACAATCAAATTCCCCCAGACATCACTCCTCCTGTCTGACATTAGCACCTCACTCAGACTTCATTATGGAAGCTGGCATGTGTCTCTTCGCAGATCATGTGACCATAGCCTTAATTAGTATCGTGATCATTGGCTAAAAGGAAGCACGTGCAATTTCTCTGCCCTTCATATCATTTATTTATAGTTTATCAAATTCCTCTGGCTAACTATCAACATTTCCTTTTGACGTTGTATTTTTTTTCTATTTTCTGTCGTTGCTTTCTTTTTGTTTGTTTGTTTGTTTCTTTCTTTCTTTCGTTTTTCGTTCTATCTTTTTGGTTTTCTTTTTGTCAAGGGATATGACTTATTCATCATCATCATCATCATCAGGTGCCCTTCCGCATGGCGTTGGCGACCATGGACTTCCAACCATCTCTATCTCTCGTTGCCCCCAGCATCTCCCCCACCCTCCTCATCCCCAGCCACTCTGTAAGTCCGTCCAGCATTCTCTCCCTGGGTCTACCTGGCGCTCTCTTTCCCTCCAGCTTTCCCGTTGTGACCAGGTGCTCCAAATCCCCTTTCCTCATGAAATGGTCTATAAATGTTGCCTGTTTTTTTCCTAACCTTCCTTATGAGTGATCTACTTGTGTCGATTTATTCATAGTTTATCAAATTTCACAGACTAGTTAACCGCAAGAACTTCCCTCTGGCGGTTTGTTGTTGTTTTATTGTTTTCTTGGCTTTGTTTGGTGTTGTTTGTGTCTTTGTCTGTTCGTTTGTGTGTTGGTTCCAGCACTGACGTCACAGCTTCTGATGATGCATCGTTATCTCAATCTTCCATCGTCAGATATCTTGATGTCGCTATTTTTATAATGTGTGGGGTAAGGTTTGTACTTCATCATATTTTGAGATTTCTTTATCCATCAACACACACACATTTTTTTTCTTTCTTTTTGGTTCTTTTTTGTTTTGTTTATTTCCGTGTTCATTCTCTCTCCCCCCCTCCCCCCCCGTCACTTTACTTCTTATTCCCTCATTCTTCTTGTTTTTGTCTTCTTTTTTTTCTGTCTTTCTTTCTTTCTTATATTTTTTTTCTGTCTTTCTTTATTTGTTGTTTTTTATCAATCTGTTTATTTCATTTTTTCTTTCTGTTATTCTTTATCTTCTGTTTCTTTTCTCCATTTCTTATTTGTATTTATCTTGTGTTGCTTCCTTTTTTTCCCTTTCATTTGCTCTTTCTTTGTTTTTCTTTGTTTTTTTTTGTTTTGTTTTGTTTCTTTCGCACATCAGAAATAGCTGGCATAATCGGCCAAGCAAAACAGCATCAAATATGACAAGCATCTTACCAACAAATCCATCAATAACATCAAGAGTCCTTGAATGTTATTACAACCATACTGTTGTACGGATGCGAGCGTGACAGTCAACAAGCAAAGCCAGAGCAAGATTGAGGCAGCCGAATGTGGTTTCTCAGAAGAATGTTTGAGAGTCCACGGACAGCAAAGAAAACCAAACGAGACAGCTTGATGAGCCAGCACAAGTGATCACTCAAAGAAGATTAGGAAAGTACAACAACATTATAGGCCAAAGGAATACGTGCAATTTCTCATGCCCTTCATAGATCATTTATTTATAGTTAATCAAATTCCCTGGCAACTATTAACAATTTTGGCGTCCTAATTTTCTGTCATCTTTTCTTTTTGTTTGTTTGTTTCATTCTTTTCTTTTCTTTTTTTCTTTCTCTTCTCTTTTCTTTCTTTCTTTCTTCTTTCTTCTTTCTTCTCTCTTTCTTCTTTCTTCTTCGTTTTTCGTTCTTTCTTTTGTGTTTTCTTTTTGTCAAAAGATTATATATTATGAGTTTATGTAATTTCACAGACTAGTTAACTGCAAGAACTTCCCTCTGGCGGGTTTGTTGTTGTTTTATTGTTTTCTTGTGGCTTTGTTTGGTGTTGTTTGTGTCTTTGTCTGTTCGTTTGTGTGTTGGTTCCAGCACTGACGTCACAGCTTCTGATGATGCATCGTTATCTCAATCTTCCATCGTCAGATATCTTGATGTCGCTATTTTTATGATGTGTGGGGTAAGGTTTGTTCTTCATCATATTTTGAGATTTCTTTATCCATCAACACACACCCATTTTTTTTTCTTTCTTTTTGGTTCTTTTTTGTTTTGTTTATTCCGTGTTCATTCTCTCCCGCCCCCCCCCCCCCCCCCCCCCCCCGTCACTTTACTTCTTATTCCCTCATTCTTCTTGTTTTTGTCTTCTTTTTTTCTGTCTTTCTGTCTTTCTTAATCTTTTTTTTCTGTCTTTCTTTATTTGTTTTTTTTTTATCATCTGTTTATTCCATTTTTCTTTCTGTTATTCTTTATCTTCTGTTTCTTTTCTCCATTTCTTATTTATACTATTATATCTTGTGTTGCTTCCTTTCTTTCTTTCATTTGCTCTTTCTTTGTTTTTGCTTTTGTTTGTTTTGTTTGTTTGTTTCTTTCTTTTCTTTCTTTCTTGTATTTTTCTCAGTTTTTTTTTTTTGGTGTTATTTCCTTTCTTTTTGATTTTGTGTTTTTCATTTTCTTTCTTTTTCTTTTGATTTTTGTTTCGTTCTTTCTCTTCTTTTTAATCTTTTCTTCATCCTTCTCTTCGTTATCTCTCTGCTTGTCTTCCCCTGCTGCTATCTTCCTTTAAATCTTCTCCTTTTTTTTTTCTCCTTTCCCCCCTCCCCCCTCCCCCCCCCCCCAAAGTATCATCATCCTACTCTTTCTCTTTCTTTTCACTTCGTCTGTCTCTGTCTTCGTTTGTTTGTTTGTTTGTTTTTTCCTGCTTCTTCGTATCCTTTACCACTGCCATCACAGCCTCAGAGGAAAATCCATACCTGACCTTAGAATCGAACCCAAGCTCTTGTACGTGGCATTGTAACCACGAGGCCACCATACTGACAGTCAAGGGGAGGAGATGGTCATCTTCGGACACTGCTACTGGAGGTTGAATAGTTCAGGTTTAAAATGAAATCAAAACTGACTGCCAGCGTTCAGGTGTGACTAAAATGTTCTAAATCGGACCAGGTGTTAGCCATTGTTACAAGGTGATTCTGTGCTAGTATTGGTAATAAATGTGTGGCAGTCATGTTTTTGAATGCCGAAGGAAGGCCATTAACAACTTGACCAAAAATACCTGACTTGTGAACACGACACTGACAGTTCAGGCATGGATTATTTTTTTTTATCGAAACATGATATTACAAGTAAATTGGTGTTTTTCTTCACACTTCCCATCCTCAGAGGACCACACGTGTTGGTCTAGGCAATAGTTTTTGAAAAGATTATATCCATCAATTCCATTCGTTCTATACACTTGCCAAGGTAAAGACACATTTGAATAAAGTCTTTGTATAAGATACATAAAGGACACTGGCATAAAAAGTATATATACATACATATATATATATATAAACACGTATATATACACACACGCATATATATAGACAGATAGATACATAGATACATGATAGAGAGAGAGAGAGATGGAGATAGATAGATAGATAGATAGATAGATAGAGATAGAGAGATAGATAGCTAGGATAGGATAGGATAGATAGACAGACAGATAGACAGACAGATATGTATATGTATGTACACACATACATACATATAGGTAGATAGATAGATAGATAGACAGACAGACAGACAGATAGACAGATAGATAGATAGATAGATAGATAGACAGACAAACAGATAGATAGATAGATAGATGGATAGATAGATAGTTAGAGGCTAGATAGATAGATAGATAGATTGATTGATAGATAGATGATAGATAGATAGATAGACAGACAGACAGATAAACAGACAGATAGATAGATAGATAGATAGATAGGTAGAAATATAGATAGATAGATATATAGATAGATAATAGATAGATAGATAGACAGATAGATAGATAGATAGAGATAGATAGACATAGTGACATACATCTTGCCTAGCAGTCAAACAACGGGCAAATCATTCAGAAAAGAATCTTACGATCAAAACCACGTTACAGCATTACTGAATCCAATGACGTGCACTGCACTGAAATAAACGATCTAGGGTTGTACACATTTAAAGCCAAGGAAGACGAAGTGTCCCAAGGAGGAATGTGACAGGGTTTAAAAATCTGTTATATGAGTTTTTTTTTCTCCTGCCCACACTGGCTCCAACCCAGACTTGCAAATGTTATGGAATCGGTGGGAAGAATGTGTCTACACAGTCTAGTTTCATCCACTTTATGCATATGTCATTGAGGGTGTTGCTTAAATTTCCTGATCAACACTACAGGTGGCTGTATCCCACGGGCCTGGACGACACTAGGATGTCTCAGTAATGGAAGCTTAGAATACAGCTCTGTCAAGCAGTCTCAAGGGAGAACGGAAGTCTATAACGTCATGATTCAGTTCAGTTTCAATTTCTCATCATGACGTCTCCGAGCTCGGTATAAATTCCATATGCACCAGCGTCACAGGTGCCATGTGATAGAGAAGATCCAGAATGGTCACGGCACAAGCCTTAAGCCTGCAATATAAACCCACGAGCTGGCCAGGTACTGAGGTCCTATCTAGATAATTCCACAACCCTGGGGTAGTAGAGCAGTGAGGTGGCAGAGACCTCAACTTTTCCCCGGAGCCAGCACCAAGAAGGCTGCGCCCCCCTCCCCTCTCTCAGTCGACTCAAATTCATATTCAGATAGATAACGTAACAGATACCATATGGAGTCTTGATGGAGGCAGACACAAGAAGATCATTGATAAGGAAGATTAGGAAAAGACAGGCAACATTTATAGGCCATTTTATGAGGAAAGGGGAATTGGAGCACCTGGTCACAACAGGAAAGCTGGAGGGAAAGAGAGCACCAGGTAGACCGAGAGAAAAAATATTGGACGGACTTGCAGAGTGGCTGAAGACAGAGAGTGTGTAGGTTGTGCCTGCAGCAACAAGGGATAGATACATACGGAGGGCCATGATCGCCAACGCCATGTGGCAAGGCACTTGATGATGATGATGATATAATGTCATGAAAATCATCTCTATTGCTTGTCCCCTGACATTATCATTATTATTGTTATCATCATCATCATCATCATCACCATCATCATCATCATCATCATCATCATCATCATCATCATCATCATCATCATCATCATCATCATCATCATCATCATCGTCGTCATCGTCGTCGTCGTCGTCGTCGTCGTCATCATCGTCTATCATCATCTCATCATCATCATCTCGTCGTCGTCGTCGTCTCGTCTCATCATCATCATCATCATCATCATCATCATCATCATCATCATCATCATCATCATCATTGTTATTATATTATTATTGTATCATTATTATTACTATTATATTATTATATATTATTATTACTATATATTATTATTATTATATTGCTATTATCATTATCATCATTGTCATTTTTGTTATCATCATTAGTAGTAGTAGTAGTAGTAGTAGTAGTAGTAGTTGTTGTAGTAGTAGTATGTTATGAATGTTGTTCCAGATTCTGTGGCCCTTCATTCGTTGATCTTGTGGTGACCTCAGATTTGGTTTCCTCTAACGTTTCCGTTTTCATGCTGGAGATAAATTCAGGTTAAAGTCATTGGTGTCATTAGTTCATGGGGGCTGTCGTTGGACCATGTGGTGGTGGTGGTCTTCTTATAATAATAATAATAATAATAATAATGATAATAATAATACTAATAATAATAAAATAATAATAATAATAACAATATGATAATAATAATAATAATATATAATAATAATAACAATATAATAACAATATAATAATAATAATAATAATAATAAATCACTTTTATATAGCGCTGTTCTCCTACACGTAGGTAAAGATTCACTGCCCTTGACATTAATTAGTTTATTTTTCCCAGTCAACCTTATGCCTATGGTCAATTATACTAACTCCCACTCCTAGTCCCCCACCCCCAACACACACATACTAGACACATCTGTTGCAAGCAAGTACTAATATATACATTACTGAATCAGACAGATCAAAAATCGTGTTTTATTACTGGTAGTATTTATCAAAAAGATGAGTTTTGAGGCCCGTCTTGAAAGAAGAGACAGATGATGAATAGCGGAGAGAAAAAGGCAGATCGTTCCAGACAAGTGGGCCTGGCAACGGAAGGCTCGGTGTCCTATTGTTTTGTATCTTGATTTTGATTTTGCCAGAAGCTTCTGGTTGCTTGACCTGAGACTGTGTTCAGGCCTGTATGTTTTAAGCACAGAAGAGAGGTAGATAGGCAAGGTACCATCAAAATCCGATAAGCTAGAGTAGCTAGGAACCAGAAGAACAAGAAAACCAATGTAAGCGCGTATTTGACAAAACAAGACAAAACAAGCACACATGTTCGGCCAACCGGCCTTTGTCAAGCGCGAACGCACGGTCACAAACAGACCCCAAACAACACCAAACAACGGATAATAAAAACAGGACTAAAAACTTCCCTGCTGCCTCGTCCATGGAGGATTTTTTTTTGTCCCTTTTTATCCACTGGACGAGGCAGCAGGGAAGTTTTTAGTCCTGTTTTTATTATCCGTTGTTTGGTGTTTGTGGTCTGTTTGTGACCGTGCGTTCACGCTTGACAAAGGCCGGTTGGCCGAAAATTTGCTCTTGTTTTGTCTTGTTTTGTCAAATACGCGCTTACATTGGTTTCTTGTTCTTCCTGTTCCTGTTTGCTTGGGCGCGGGCAGTCGCACTTGTTTTGGATCTAGAGTAGCTAGTTTACCTGGTGACCGCTCACTTGGCCTGCCTGAGCAACTGATCGATTACTGTCGTTAGTAGGGGGACTTTGTAGGTAGTGTCCTTAATAAGCATGTCATCTCATCTCATCTCATCTGTCTCCATCGCCATGGACGACGGTGGGAACTCCACTCTTTGTCACGAAGGATCGCCAGACAACACGGTCTCTGCTCCTGTGTATAATGTCATGGAGCCCCAGTTTGCAGGCTTCAGCCATGTTGTCCATGGAGGATTTTTTTTCTGGCCTTCCTTGTTTTCTCTGTTGCCTTGACTCTACCCTGCAGGACTGATGTCATCAAGTTGTGTTTCTCGTGTTTCTGTTCATGTGCCCGATATATTTCAATTTTCTTTTGTCGAGCATTTCACGTTCGACAGCTAATTCTTTCAGCACGCTTTCATTGGTTCTTCCATCTGTCCATTTTACTCTGACGATTAGTGCAGACAGTGTTGAACTCCAGGAAAGTAACCCAACAGTAATGCAGAGCCTCGTCTTATGGGTGGCACCGGAAACTCGTTTAATGAATTTGGGGTTGGTTTGGCATGGGATCAACGCCATTGAAGCAGATTAGACAATAAGGCAGAAAAAAAAATATCACGGATGAATCTGGCCTGGAATCAATAATGAGATGGAACAGTTCAGAGAACATCGAAGATCGCTGAAAGATATCGAGCATCCGTGCGCCTACACGGTAATCGGTCATCCATCATTCCAGAGGCATTAAGCAATCGCCCACATAAACAGCGGATTTGATGGACGCACAATGGACAAACACCGTAAGCTGAAGCCTCTTTTGTTATGAAGTTCCATCATTCTTCCCCTTTGGGGGCTGATCATATAAGAACATTCCCATTACTCGCCATCCTGCTGGTTATTCTGGTGTCATCTGGGTTAAGACATATGAATTGTGGAGGTGTTGGTCGTGTTGCTGTGTGGCAAAATGCCAGGGAGTCAGAGCAGATTACGAAATGTCTCATACAGACATATGGGTTAAAATGTGTGGATGTCAGGAATCGAATACAAGCCTTCGTGTTAAATGCCTTTTCTATCCTTGCCCTAATAAACATAGTTATCCAGATCCCTCTGTCTCTCTCTCTGTCCCTCCCTCCCTCCCTTTCTGTCTCTGTCTGTCTCTGTCTCTGCCTGTCTGTCTCGTCTCTCTCTTTCTCTTTCTTCTTTCTTTCATTCTTTCCTTTCCTTCTTTTTTCTCTTTCCATCTTTCTTTCTTTCTTTTTTTCTTTCTCTCTGTCAGTTTCTCATTCTCTCTGTTTCTCGCTCTCTGCATCTCAGTCACTGTCTCTCGCTCTCTGTATCTCTGTCTCTCTTTCTCTTTCTATTTCTCTCTCTCTGTCTCTGTCTCTCTGTCTGTCTGTCTGTCTGTCACTCTTTCTGTCTCTGCCTGTCTCTGTCTCTCTTTGTCTCTCTCTGTCTCTCTTTCTCGCTGTCTCTGTCTCTGCCTGTCTGTCTGTCTCCGTCTCTTTCGCTCTGTCTCTCTCTCTCTCTCTTTGTTTATCTTCTCTCTGGCTGTCTCTGTCTCTTTCTCTCTCTATCTCTGTCTACCTCCCCCCCCCCTCTCTCTCTCTTTTATCTTCTCTTCTCTCTGGCTGTCTCTGCGCTTTCTGTCTCTGCCCCCCCCCTCTCTCTCTCTCCCCATTTCTCGCTCTGTGTGTGTGTGTCTCCTTTCCTCTCTCGTTCTCTGTGTTTCTGTTTCTCGCTCTCTGTTTCTGTTTCTCTCTGTCTCTTTCTGTCTCTGTCTTTCTTCTCTTCTCTCTGGCTGTCATGTATCTGTGTCTTTCTCTTTCTGTCTCGCTCCCTCTCCCTGTCGGTCTGTGTGTCTGTCTCTTTCTCTCTCTGTCTCATTCCTCTCACTATCCGTCCGTCCGTCTGTCTGTCTTTTCTCTTTGTCTCTGTCTCTCTGTCTGTCTGTTTCTCTCTCTTTCTCTCTCTCTCTCTCTCCTCTCTCTCTCTTCTCTTCTCTCTTTCCTCTGACCACACATATATGTATACAATGTTGTGTCATTGTATACATACATATTAATACACATATACATATATATGTGTATATATATATATATATAATTATGTATATATATATATACATATACATATCTTTATACATATATATATATGTATGTATGTATAGGATTTCCACAAGACGAATTAAAAGACGTGTGGCATGTTCTTCATTCAGTCAGATTAAGGGGTGGGGGTGGGGGTGGGGGTGGAAACAGGATCTAGTGTCACAATACTGATGACCTTTCGTCAAACTAATAGAGTCATCGTGAGAACAAAGACTATCCAGTTACTGGGGCTGTGAAAAGGAAGATTGATCGTTTGACGTCAGGCTCCATTCTGACCTTCCTTTCTACCTGGGCTCTGTGGGTTGAATATTTTCCATATAAACAATATGTGACCATCTCTCACAAAACGGGGCATAAATCGTATGTAATACTGGCCAAAACGAGATATCGCGTGAGAAAGACAGTAATAGTTTGTTTTTTTCCTGAGAGCAATTGAGATTTCAGTTGCAATTTGTGACCTCCCACCACGAAATCAGTCTTAACTCGCAGTCAGTTGGACAGGGCTAGGAGCTGAAAAGGTGACTGAGGGTCTATCTGGGGTGTTTTGACTTTTTCTCAAAATTGATTTCTGTAGACTATAATCTATCCCCCACAGAATTGTTTTTCTTAAAAATGTATCATGAATCAATTTCAAATGGTATTTTAATGCACTGATCGCAAGAGAAAGAACGCAATTTCCTACCAAAAGTACCTATTTTTGTCTCTTATTTTGAACTGTAAACTATACAGTATCCCGCACATGTAATACACTGATGGAAAGCTCTTTGGTGCACCTTTCAGATAATGACAGCCAAAATTAGGAACAAACTGGGTCAAAGCCATCATATAAAGAAATTTAAGGAAAATGTGTATGAGAACACGCAAAAACTTTAGAGGCTGTTTTCTCAAAATGGCCATCACACAACTTAATGACATTAAACATACATAACTTCTACATTCTTTTTAGTACAAGCTTTATTCAAATACCAAAATAATCGGCAGAATGTACACTTTCCAGTGATAAGTATATTTCAAAATGCCCCAAATGCTGGCAGGTCACATTTGTTTCGTCGGGGTTTTCTGTTAGGTTGTTGTTATTGTTGATGATATTTCTGTGTAAAGTCCAGCCGATTGCGCAGAGCCCTATCAAGGCTTTAACCATCTTAAAAACATACTATACCTCACAGAAAATGATGTACACCTATCAATACATTCGCCCGTACAATAAAAGGATACGACCCGGGCGTCGACCCCTTTTTGCAATTTATGACCAGGGAATTTAAAAATACAGGGGGGGTGCAAAAGTAGGTATACAGTAAGTATCGCGTCATTATTATAATGCTTAATTCCGCTCTCGATTAGAAGAGTGTGTGAATACCGACGGCAAGCAGTTTGAGTATCTGAGGGATTAAGGCTGTGCTTTGTTATTACATGTATATGCAATATTCCTTTGTTTGTATAATAAATGCAATGAGTATTGTACGTGTTTTCTCTTTTCATAACTGTATACCTACTTTTGCACCCCCCTGTATATCTGAATAAAATGTAAACAAAAGTAGGGACACTGAGAAACATCTAAAAACGGGGACTAAATTACCTAAGCTTGCTTCTGCATAGTCACCTTTCCCAGAACCTAAAAATGCACTTTATACATGTACCCAGTTATCAATCCTGAGAGAAAGTACGTACAATTCTATCCAACGCAAAGAGAAAAAAAATGACAACAAGCAAAGGAACAAAGCAGAAACAAAGAGCGTGACAGAAAAAAGGAAATTGTTTTTGCACAGAATTTCCAGAAGGAAGGTAAACTATTTAACCCTTTGACTCCCCTACTCTATCCACCAGCATCTTGCATCGTCATCAGTGACAGCAAAGCAAAAACTTAACCCTTTGATCCTCATCCTATCCATCAGGTACTTGAAAGGAGCTGGTGGATATGACGAGGGAATCAAAGGGTTAAGTTTTTGGAAGCAGTGGATAGGGTGGGGGAGTCAAAGGGTTAAACTAAAAAAAAACCCGGCATACCCACGGGGAAGGGGGGGGGGATAGGCGGAGGGAGGCTTTCGTTAGGTGTACGATGTTTTGCAGTAAAATTTACTAAAACAAACCAAAACAAAACAGAACAGAACCAAACCAAACCAAACCAAACCAAACAAACCAAAACAACAAACCAAACCAAACCAAACAAAACCAAACCAAAACCAAACCAAACAAAACCATATCAAACCAAACCCAAACAAAACAAAACAACAACCAAACCAAACCAAACCAAACAAACCAAACCAAAACCAAACAAACAAACAAAACCAAACCAAACCAAACCAAACCAAACCAAACCAAACCAAACCAAACCAAACCAAAAACCAAACCAAACAAAACCAAACCAAAACAAAACAAAACCAAAACCAAACAAAACAAAACAAAACCAAACCAAACCAAACCAAACCAAACACCAAACCAAACCAAACCAAACCAAACCAAACCAAACCAAAACAAAACAAAACAAAACAAAGCAAATCATAAACATACATTTAAGAAAAATAATTATAGTGATACCCCTCGGTAATGTTTTCTTGCAGTTTCCCACAACTGGCAATTTTCAAACACTGCCACCACAACTCAATCTTCTACAGAACCCCAAAGAAGCTGTTTACATCGTTTTGAAGCTTATGCATCAACTTCCCAGCGCAACACACAGGACTTGAAAATAAACCAGTTTAGAATTCACAGGGAGAGAATGCTGGACGGACTTGCAGAGTGGCTGGGGATGAGGAGGGTGGGGGAGATGCTGGGGGCAACGTGAGATAGAGATGGTTGGAAGTCCATGGTCGCCGACGCCATGCGGCAGGGCACCTGATGATGATGATGATGATGAGAACTCACAGGACAGCAAAACACGGTGGTTGTTAAGAAAACCTGACAGTGTTTCCCTTCCATTTTTTTTTCTCAAAACTAGGATTACAGAACATGCGATGGCCATGATCCCTATATTTTTCTTTTGTCTTAAAGACTTCACTTATATAACAATGGACATGACATTTTCATACTCTTTTCA
The DNA here is from genome assembly GCA_030674185.1 of Monoplex corrugatus. Taxonomy (NCBI): domain Eukaryota; kingdom Metazoa; phylum Mollusca; class Gastropoda; order Littorinimorpha; family Ranellidae; genus Monoplex; species Monoplex corrugatus. The sequence goes on from JAPXFY010000026.1 coordinate 27,010,459, forward strand.
GTGAGGTGGCAATCTGATATCAACCAAAAAAATTGACGAATGGCTCCTTTCCCCTTCCCCCTTGTAAGACTAGGTCACACATTGCGGTGGATCACATCATCATGGACATGTTCATTCCTTGATTTAACGTCTTTTCACTATAAGTGATATTAGACGGGTAAAAATGGCATGGAGGATGATTTTTTTTTGGGGGGGGGGGAGGGGGAGGGGCCAGAGGGGAACAGTAAGAGACGGGAAAAAAATTAAAAGGAATCGGCAAGGTTCTTGGACATGTGCCTTGTTGTATGTATTCACGAGTATGGCCCTTCATATAATCTATCTTTAGTTGTTGCAAGTATATCTCCTACCCGTTCTGCCCCTACCCACTCTGCAAAACTGTCTAGTATTTTCTCCCTGGGTCTACCTGGTGCTATTTTTCCCTCTAGCTTTCCTGTTGTGATTACGTCTACGCACCCTGGGTCTACCTGGTGCTATTTTTCCCTCTAGCTTTCCTGTTGTGACTACGAAAAATTACAAAATTAGAAAGCATCGACAGTTAGTTGTCATTTTTCAAAAAAAATAATACTTTTATGGATGTTGAGCCAGTAATAAAGTCAGTTGAGTATTTTTTAACATATGTACCAATTTTTAACATGAAGACCCAGGCAAACAGAATTTCACTTGAACCGTGTTAATTTCCTAGTGTGCCGAGAATGAGATTGGCATGCATGCATCATGTGTGCGGAGACTGAGGATGTTGAAACGAGAAATATGTGGTGAAACTGAAAGGATAGCGAATGATTCAGCACCACAGTTTAGTTTAGCTGTCACATTGATTGATTCAGAGTGTGATGAAAAGGTCACACAACTTGCTGTGAAAGGAGAAAGAGGATAGATGGTCCCGTCAGTAAGAAACAGAGAAACCAGTTGTCTTTCACTGTGATCTGTCACACAGCATGAACTGAATGTTGCGACAAGTGATACTGATCATTCATTTGTTTTACGCTCTGTGGATAAACGCTTATATGAAAGTAGTCAGGCGCAGTATGCAGGTTTACAATTTCATTTTGTGCCATGTTCTTTCCTGTATTTGTTACTATTACTTTTTTTTTTTTTTACTGCTGCTGTTGTTTTTGTACTTTTTTCTTTTGCTTGCTTGTTTGCTTTTGTTGATCTGTGTTCCTTAAGATGTGTTGTTGCATGTGGTTATGATAGTTTTGTTCAGTCTGTACAATTTTTCTTGTCGAGAAAATGAGGATTAGAAGAATGTATGTGATAATTGAGGGTTTGAGTTTTTAAACTGGATGTTGCCATTGACTAAATCAGAATTAGAAGATTGGAGTCAGAATTGAAGAGACAATTATGCCTCCTCTTTCTCTCCCATTATGTAACACATCAGTCCCAATTTCTGATTCAGCTAAAAACCTTGGTGTCTGCATTGACTCTACCCTGTCCATGAACAACTTTGTTTCTCAAACTGCCAGATCTTGCTACTATCATCTCCATCGTATAAGCCTGATCAGGAAGTATCTCTCTGTCGAAACAACTGCAAAACTCGTTCTCTCCTTCATAATGTCTCGCATTGACTATTGCAATTCACTCCTGTCTGGTCTTCCTGCCTCCACCATTCACATCCTACAGCGCATTCAAAACAATGCTGTACGCCTTGTACTCAAAAAGAAAAAAGCTGACCACATATCTCCTCTCCTGGCACAACTTCACTGGCTCCCTGTATCAAAGCGCATACAGTACAAACTAGACACCATGTGCTACAAAAGCCTCAATAACGCAGCCCCCGATTACCTGTCAAGCCTACTTGAGATCTATGTTCCCTCACGTACCCTCCGCTCTGCCTCCGATCCTCTGACTTTTCGCTTTCCACGCACTAAGCTCAATACCTATGGTCCACGAGCCTTCTCTGTTTCTGGTCCACTCTCCTGGAACAAACTTCCTCTCTCAGTCCGTCAGCAACCTACTTTTGCCTCCTTCAAGTCCGCTCTCAAAACTCACCTTTTCTCCTCTGCATAAAATCCTAACCTCACTCGACCCCCCTCTGCAGCCTGTCTCCGCTCGGAGGGGAATCACTTTGTTTTAATATATAATTGTATATGATGTGCTCTCTGTGGTTTTCCATTGGTTTTATTCTTGCTTTTATTGCTTTTATTCTTTCTCCCCATTTGTGGCCATGCGTGTGTGTGTGTGTGTGTGTGTGTGTGTGTGTATGTGTGTGTGTGTGTGTGTGTGTGTGTGTGTGTGTGTGTGTGTGTGTTGTGCATGTGTGTGCGTGCGTGCGTGTGTGCGTGTGTGTCTTTTCGGCGCTTGGATTTGATTTTGTCGAGATTTTGCGCTATATAAATATTGTAATTATTATGTATGCATGTGCGTACGTATGTATGTATGTATGTATGTATGTATGTATGTATGTATGTATGTATGTATGTATGTATGTATGTATGTATACGCTTAGATTTATGTATGTATGTATGTATGCATGTATACGCTCAGCTTAGATTTATGTATGTAAGTATGTATGCATGTATGTATGCATGTATACGCTCATATGTATGTAGGTATGTATGCATGTATACGCTCAGCGCTTAGATTTGATTTTATCAAGATTTTGCGCTATATAAATAACATATATTATTATTATTATTATATGACAACTTGAGTCACGGGTCTCTCGCCTAACAGGCTTGAGTGTACTCTACCTCAGCATCTTTGTGTGTATGCGCGTGTGTGTGTGGTGTGATGTGTTTGTTTGTTTGTTTGTATCTGTGTATGTGTGTATGAACTAATTAATGTAAAGCGCAGTGAGTCCTTACCTATGTGTGGGAGAATAGCGCTACATAAATGTGATTTATTATTATATTATTATTACGTGCTCAAATTTCTTTACCCTCGTAAAATGTTCTGTACATATTGCTTGTCTTTTCCTAATCTTCTTCATTAATGTTCTTTTCTGTGTGTTTGCCTCTTTCAAGACTGTTTTGTTTTCCTTGAACTCTTAACATTCTTCTTACAATCCACCTTTCAGCTGCACCAGTCTCGTTCTGACTTTGCTTGTTGATCGTTCAGGCTTTACATCCTGTGCAACAGCATTGGTACCACATCATACTGGAAAACTTTGTTCCTGATGTCAGTTGATAAGCATTTATTGGAAAGAACGCGTTTCATTTTCTTGAATGCTGTTTCCATCGGCACTATGTAATACCGGAAAACTTTGTTCCTGATCTCAGTTGATAAGCATTTATTGGAAAGAACGCGTTTCATTTTCTTGAATGCTGTTTCCATTGGCACTATGTAATACCGGAAAAATTTGTTCCTGATGTCAGTTGATAAGCATTTGCTGGTAAGAACGTGTTTCATTTTGTTGGATGCTGTTTTAGCTTGGCCAGTTCTGCTGGGCATTTCGAATATGCATCTGCCCTCTGATGAGATAATTTATCCCCAGATATTTATTAAGCTGATCAACTTGTCTCAATGTTGTGCCATTTGTTGTTGTTATATTACATGAGGCGATTTCTGGAATTTTACTGGGTCATTTATCGCACGCAGCAGAATTCTGAATGCTGCTATGGGTCGAATGCAGCCGTTCTAATAATTCAGTTCCCTTTCTGTCATCTTTCCCTTCCCCATCTTGTCCCTTCCTTCTCCTGCATCCTCATCATTATCATTAAGTGTCTTGCCACATGGCGTTGGCGATCATGGCCTTCCATCTGTTTCTATCCCTTGTTGCCTCGAGCGCCTCTTCCACCCTCTTTGTCTTCAGCCGCTCTGCAAGTCTGTCCAATATTTTCGCCCTGGGTCTACCTGGTGCTCTCTTTCCCTCCAGCTTTCCCGTTGTGACCAGGTGCTCCAATCCCCTTTCCTCATAAAATGGCCTATAAATGTTGCCTGTCTTTTCCTAATCTTCCTTATGAATGATCTTCTTGTGTCTGCCTCCATCAAGACTGTCTCGTGTTTTCTTTGCTGTCCATGGAACACTCCACATTCTTCTTACAAACCACATCTCAGCTGCCTCAGTCTTGTTCTGGCTTTGCTTGTTGACTGTCCACGCCTCACAACCGTATAACATTATCGGTTCTATATAACATTCAAGAACTCTCTTCCTGATGTAAATTTGATAGGCATTTGTTGGTAAGAATGCTTTTCATTTTCTCGAATGCTGTTTTAGCTTGGCCAATTCTGCTGGGTATTTCCGATGTGCATCTGCCGTCTGGCGAAATGACCGTTTCCGCATCCTACAGCCCTAAATATCCAATGCCTCCCACTCTTTATCAATCCTCTTTCACATATATTTTCTTCTCTATAAACATGGCTGGGGTTTGTGCGCAGTATCAAGGAGTTTGTCGGATAATTGCTGACAGATTCGGATGGAGTGCATGTATAGAATGATCCAAGGGCGATGACGCACTCCTGAACAAACTATCACCCAGCTCTAAACATGCATGTCATCACGCGCCCCTCCCCCTCCTCTGTCTATCTGTCTCTTATCTCTCTGTCTGTCTGTCTGTCTGTCTCTGTCTGTCTGTCTCTGTCATGGTGTCTGTCTGCCTGTCCGTCTCTGTCTGTCTGTCCGTCTGTTGATCTCTCTCGCTGTCTGGCTGTCTGCCTGTCTGTCTCTGTCTGTCTATCTCTCTCTGTTTTTTTGTCTGTCTTTCTTTCTCTGTGTCTGTCTTTTTGTCTGTCTGTCTTTCTTTCTCTGGCCGCCTGTTTGTCTGTCTGTCTGCCTCTCCCTATCTGTGTGTGTGTGTGTGTGTGTGTGTGTGTGTGTGTGTGTGTGTGTGTGTGTGTGTGTGTGTGTGTGTGTGTGTGTCTGTCTGTCTGTCTGTCTCTCTCTCTTTCTTCTTCTTCGTCTTCTTCTTCTTCTTCTACCCCCCTCCCATATTATTCAACACTCTTCTCACAACATTGTTACTGAACTCAAGTTGCACATCGTAGTGCAACCACTACTTTTCTCTTCCTGTGCACCATCTCTGCCTGTGAAATGAATATTTACAACGCATAGTGTAAACGAGACAGTCTTGATGGAGGCAGACACAAGTAGATCACTCATAAGGAAGATTAGGAAAAGACAGGCAACATTTATAGGCCATTTTATGAGGAAGGGGGATTGGAGCACCTGGTCACAACGGAAAAGCTGGAGGGAAAGAGAGCACCAGGTAGACCCAGGGAGAGAATGCTGGACGGACTTGCAGAGTGGCTGGGGATGAGGAGGGTGGGGGAGATACTAGGGGCAACGAGAGATAGAGATGGTTGGAAGTCCATGGTCGCCAACGTCATGCGGCAGGGCACCTGATGATGATGATGATGATGACGATGATGATGATGATGAGTGTAATGGGGTCCCTCAGCTAAGCACAGTATCCTCCGAATGGACATGTGCTGTTTTGATGACTCTGGTTCTGGTTGCAGTAACTCATCAAACAACATTTTCATATCTATTCACAGTGGCACAGACAACCTCCAGCTTGGTAGTTGGGTGACCATCCCCACCCCACCCCCTTTTGGGATGCCGGGGGCTCTTTCAGTATAAATAGTATCCCCACCTTCTGGAAATTCTGTGCTAGAAATTTCCTCTTTTCTGTCACTCTCTTTGTTTCTGCCTTGTTGCCTTGCTTTCTGTCATTTCTACTTATTTTCTGCCTTAATGGTTCATTCACCTGTGTTTTTTCGATAAAGTCTTACGTACTTTTTCTTCGGATTGATAATTGGGTAAAGTCTTACGTACTTTTTCTTCGGATTGATAATTGGGTACATGTATTAAGTGCATTTTTGGCTCTAAGGAGGTGAGATATGCGGAAGCAATCTTAGGTAATTTATGCCTGTTTTTTTTATATATGTTCTGGTGTCCTTATATATGCTTATATTTGTATTCAGGTGTGTTTTTTTTAAATTTCCTCTGTGCGATAAATCGGACGGAGTGGTCCTACGCCGGGGGCATGTCCTTACATTATGTGCGCGAACGCATTGATATGTGTATTTGATTTTCTTTTCTTTTTCTTTTCTTTTTTCCTGTTGAAGTTTTGTGTGTTTTGAAGCAGTTATAGCCCTGAGGTGGCTCTGCGCAGTCGGCTGGGCTTTAAACAACAATAAAAGAAAAGAAAATTGGGTGACCATCCCCACCAACCCAGCACAGGGTCGCAGGTGGTAGGATGGTATGTCGTTGTTTGTCTTCATGATATGGAAGTTAGCTGCGAATTACGCCAAGCCTTCCTTTTGACGGGGTAAACAGTCCTTGATGGACTCGCCATGGCTTTTGTCAGGACGACCCGGGGTAGCGCATGGCAAGCGTACTTTCTCTTTCAGTTTCAGTTTCTCAAGATGACGTCTCCGCGCTCGGAACGAGTTCCACATGCGCTAAAGTCACAGGTGCCATGTGTGTGTGGTGACCGTCGCACATGCCTTAAGCCTGCACATAAACCCACGAGCTGACCAGATCCTGAGGATCCTACCTAGACTACGTTTTAACCTAGTCTATATTATATACTGGTATTTTATCCGCCTACCACTGGAATGATCTTGGTTACATGTAAATGACATGTGTATGTGTGTATCTTACCTTAAAAAAAAGGAACATATATATCATCATCATCATCATCATCATCAGGTGCCCTGTCCGCATGGCGTTGGCGACCATGGACTTCCAACCATCCTATCTCTCGTTGCCCCTAGTATCTCCCCCACCCTCCTCATCCCCAGCCACTCTGCAAGTCCGTCCAGCGTTCTCTCCCTGGGTCTACCTGGTGCTCTCTTTCCCTCCAGCTTTCCCATTGTGACCAGGTGCTCCAAATCCCCCTTCCTCATAAAATGGCTATAATGTTACCTGTCTTTCCTAATCTTCCTTATGAGTGATCTACTGTTTTCTTTGCTGTCCATGGAACTCTCAACATTCTTCTTAGAAACCACATCTGGGCTGCCTCAATCATGCTCTGGCTTTGCTTGCTGATGTCCACGCCTCGCATCCGTACAACAGTATTGGATCTATATAACATACAAGGACTCTCTTGAACATATATATAAAGTAAATACAATCTTTATTAAAGGTCTAACTCAGGATTGAATATTTGGGTTAATCATGTCATTTATAACACTTTCAGCTCCCGCACCCTATCCACCAACAGCAACAAATGTAAATTTAGTCCTTTGATTCCCTCACTCTATCCACCAGCTTCATCCAGGAAGCTGGTGGATAAGGGTGAGAGAATGAAAGGGTTCAGTTTTGTGCTGTGCTGGCATGGTTGACAAATGCAGGATGCACATGAACAAGGTGTGGAAGTTAAGGTTAAGTGCGTTTTTGGCTGTAGGGAAATGAGATATATGAAAGTAATTTCAGGTTGTTTAGGCCCGTTTTTATATATTTTTATTGCCATTTCGTTATGTTTAAATGTGTTTTAGTTTTTTTTTTAATCCCTTGTGTAATATATTGGGGCGGAGTGGTCAACGCCAGGGGCATCTCTTTTGATTTTATGAGCGAATGCACTGGTATGTGTACTTAATTTTCTTATCCTTTTTTTTCCCTTGTTGAAGTATTGTTTAAGTTTTGAAATGGTTATAGCCCTGTTAGGGCTCTACACATTCGACTGAACTTTAAACAACAACAAAAAAATGATAGCAATAACACTAACACTAAAGCCACATCTAAACATACACTTTGTGTTCTTTGGCGGAACCATCAGACAGATAATGACCGCCTAAAGCTCTACCCTCCTTGAGCTCTCTGGGTAGGCCTTTTGGCCATGAATTAAAGTGGGATAACTCGTGCAGAACACTTAGAGAGTGAGTTGCAAGTACTGCAGCACTTTTGACACATGATCAACGTGCATATATAATATACTATATATAACATAACATATGTGTGTAACATATATTACATTATAATATATATTAATATAATATATTATATATAATATAATAATATATATATGTAATATATGTCGACTGTTGTGATCAATAAAGTCCAACGTAACTGTTTATTTGTGTACCCTCATGTGGGATCTCAGGCCAAAGTCTGATGCACACAGGCGGCCGCCTACTGGATACTCAATGGAACGCTCTGCAGAGTTGGTTCTGGCCTTTATTGCTGCACGCTTTTCCACTTGACTGCTTCGGCTTTCATTTTCGTAAGCTTCTGTTCCCTTGCGAATAGCTTGCCTGCATTGAGACCTGTTTGTGGCCATGATTTCCCATTGTTCTTCATCAATGTCACATTTCTGGAATATTTCTTTCAGGGTGTCTTCGTAGCGAAGCTTTGGCCGTCCTTTTGTTCGATGGCCCTTCGTTAGTTCAGCGTAGAAGAGCTGCTTTGGCAGCCTGTTATCCTGCATGCGCACGAGATGTCCAGACCATCTTAGCTGAGATCGTTTTCAGTTCATCTTTGCTTGGCATCAGGGCTTGCGAAAGTACACTCACGTTTGAAACTCTGTTGTACCATCCGATGTTAAAGATACGTCAGAGGCAGTGCTGGTGAAACTGATCTAGTAGCTTGACATGCCTAGGGTAGAGAGTCCAGGACTCGCATCCATACAACAATGCAGTCAGGTTTACTGCTCTGTATACTGCGCACTTCGTCTCCAGTTTCAAGCCCCTTTCGTTCCATACTCACTCGTGGATTCTGCCATAGGAAGCACTTGCCTTAGCGATGTGGTTGGATACCTCCTTATCGAGACTGTTGGAAGAGGAGAGGTTAGTACCAAGATGGGTGAAGGAGTCAACATCGTGAAGGACCTTACCATGCAGTTTGACATAAATGTCTACATGATCATCTCCACCAGACCATATTGGCACTCACCAATGGAGTTCCCTTCAGAGTGAAGCTGGTGCAGGTCCAGTGCCTGAACCCTTTGAATCCGGCTGGCCGATGCGGCGGCCAGTGCGATTAATACTTCTGGACCCGGCAGGCCGCAGGAGCGGCCTGACATGTCCGATTGACCTGGCCTGGTATGGTGCTGGCATGCGGTATGCGACCTACGGCACTACTCTCCTCTGCCACATCCTGTTTATATTACCAATTCCAGACACCCTATACTTTCTTCCTGGCAAATTTTAAGCATTAGAAGGATTTATTCTGAGACACCGGTTTTCGCTAGAATTTCTCTAAAAATACTCAGGGTTGAGGGTATCAGAGGTCTAGAAGTACTTAGGGCTGAAAGGGTTAAGAGGAATACCTCTGACCACCAAGTTCCAGAATAGCCGGCAATAACTGGACACAACAACCACATTCATCGCCAGAGACAGCCCTGACCATACAACCTTGTTGTTGTTATTGTTGTTTAAAGCCCAGCAGACTGTGTAGGGACATATCACGGCTATAACCAGTTCAAAACATACACAACATTTCAACAGGGGAAAAAAAAAAAAGAAAAGAAAACTAAGCCCGTACATCAATGCATTCGCACACACAATCCAGGAACACGCCCCCGGCGCCGACCACTCCATCCAATCCGTCGCACAGGGGATCCGAACAAAATACCCGAATACAAATTTAAACATAACTAAGGACACCGAAACATACATAAAAACGGGCCCAAATTACCCAAAATTGCTTGCGCATATCTCATATCTCTATCTCTAAAGCCGAAAATGCACTTAATACATGTACCCAATTATCAATCCTAAGAGAAAGCACGTAAGACTTAATATCGAACACATACAGGTGAATGGACCAGCAAGGCAGAAAATGATAGGAAGAAATGGCAGAAAGCAAAGGAGAAACAAAGAAACAAAGAGAGTGATAGAAAAGGGGAAATTTCTAGCACAGAATTTCCAGAATGTGGGGATACAATTTATACTGAAAGAGCCGCCGGCATCCCATGGCGGAAACGATACAAACTGCGAACAAAAAACAAAAAACAAAACAAAACAAAAAAACAAAGAAGATATATACTCATTCAGTACTTGTACCCTTGCTTATTTTGCCCTATGTAAAAATGTGAAAAGATTGAAAACAACACAAAGAAAGAAAAACTAACTGAATAACAAAATACATAAATGAAAAATGAGTACGGAAAGATCGAATCAGAAAATAAGAATCTCCCATTTCAAAGTGAAATATCAAAGCGAAATATAGATACACTCAATCATTACTTCAAACACGAAATGAAATATGCCTCACTCAAAGGTCTCCAGCTCACGAAGTATGTGTTTCGATATCAATTATGTATTTTACAAATAGCAGCAATTGAAATCGATACTCATGATACTCTGGAGGTAAAGAACACCCAGCTAATTACAAGGAATGATCGAATAGAATTGTGGATTTTCTTGGTTTTTTTTTACGTGTAATTGTTTCTGTGACCTTCTGTTGTTTTAGTATCATTTTCTTCATTGTCTTTGTTCACAGCACTGTCCTCTATTGTCTTTTTCGTTTCAAGTTCTGAATATGCGTGTGGGTGGTGGGTTGGGAAATGTGTTCGTTCGTTCTTTGATTTAACGTCTTTTCACTGTAAGTGATATTAGACGGGGGAGGGGGGAGGGGAATAAAAAAAAAGTATAAATAAAATAAAATGGAGAACGATAGTTGGACGGGTTGGATTGGGCAGAGGGGAGACAGAGGAAAAAGTCATAAATAGGTGGTAGAATAGTAAAATGGAACGAAATCTTAACTCTAACATTAGTGACAATTAACTTCAACAATGTGAACGGAAGATTTAACACTAAAACACAAAATGCATAAAGTTAAAGTAATGCATTAACAGGACTGTGAACTAATGATTCTGAAATATTAATTATCAAAGATTGATCTGATGTTACTTTTTTGAAATGAGTTTCAGAATAGTTTTCTTGTGTAAACATTTTTGGTAGAAAAGAACGTAGCATTTTGCAATAAAATAAACAGTGAAACAACGTGAATTGTTTCCCGCAAATACACTTGACATTTTTACAATATTTTGATGATACATGGAAGAATACTGCATTTTTTTGTATAAATTTTGAACGGAAAGTTTTATCATTTGTTGTGACACAAACTGATCATTTAAATGTTTCTGAAATCGAGCATGCTGATTCGAGCATGTTGCAAGCTTTTTTACGGAAGTATGAACATGTAATTCTATAGAATTAACAGAATTCTGTGCACCTTGCTTAGCTGCTCTGTCAACTACTTCGTTGCCGTGAAGACCAACGTGTGAAGGCACCCAGCATAAACTGATATCTGTACCTTTTATCCTTAAACGATGTACAAGATGATTTGCCTCAGTAATTAAATCAGGCCTTGTGTCAGCATCAAAAGAGCGTAAGGCATATAGTACAGATTTTGAGTCAACAAAGAGAACTACTTTGAAAGACATGGGTTTAAGATTTACTAGATAATGCAATGCTTGTATAATAGCGATTAATTCTGCTGTAAATATAGATAAGTTTGCCCCAATGAAAAATGATTTTTTTATTTTAAATTTTGGAACATAAAATGCTGCTCCAGCACATTTATTTTCTAAGACTGATCCATCGGTAAAAATATGAAGGTGGGTACGGTATTTTTCATCGACGTGTTGTCTTGCTGAGGATATCGAAATGTTGACGTTTTCATGTTTCTTGGCGTCTGTATAATCAATATCAAAAGAGGCTTTTAGCATTTCCCATGTAGGGATAGGCGTTGTTGATGGTGTCTCAGCTATTTCATCCATATTCAGGTGAGACTGTTTGACCAAGTCAGATATGTAAGTTGCAAAAGGCATTTGTGATGAAATGCTGTTTGCTCGCTTTGGAAAGTCAACATCAGACCTGATTTTAATTTCCTTACTCACAAAATTGTCCGTTTGTGAAGTAGTTCTAACTACAAATTTTGCTGTCGCTAGCTCACGATAGTTGTTCAGAGGCAGAATTCCAGCAACTTTGTAAGTTTCTAGATTAGAGGCGTGAGCAGGGACACCTAGAGCAATTTTAATACTTTTGCAGTCTAAGCTTTGTATCTTCTTTAATAAATATTTTGGTGCACTGAAGAAAACTTCTTGCGCATAGGATAATTTAGATCGTACAAGTGCTGTTGACAGATGAATTAGTATGTTTGTATCCATTCCCCATGGTAATCTGCTTATTATCTTTAGAAAATTTAAAGTTTTTCTTGCTTTTGTTGAAATATAATCAAAATGGATATTCCAGTTTAATTTCGATGTTATAAAGACTCCCAGAAATGTTACAACCTGTTTGTAATGTAACACTTCACCAAGCAATCTGAAAGTAGGCAAGTTACTTAAAGTACCACCAGGATTAAATAGCATCATGTTAGTTTTTTTCCGTTGACAACGACAGACCATTTTCTAACATATAGTTTCCAAGATTATCAAGATCAGATTGATACAACTTCCTAATGTAATGCTGCACTCTTTGTGGAGTTGTCTTTTTTAAGGTAATATTCATCCAAATACATATATCATCAGCGTACTGTACCAAAACAACATGATTTGAGAGTGCTTTAGGAAGATCCTGTATAAGGATATTAAATAAGAGGTGCTATCACTGAACCTTGTGGAATTCCTATGTCAAGATGTCGTGAAGTAGAATAACTAGTTCCCACTCTTGCCTGAATAGTTCTATTGGCTAAAAAAGACTTAATGTAATCATACATATTGCCAGATAAGCCAATAGATTTCAGCTTGTACAATAAACGCGTATGCCAAACTTGATCGTAAGCTTTTTTCATATAAAAAAGTAGCTAAAAGACTTTTTCTGCGGGCAAACTGTTGCTTTATCTGAGTTGTAAGTTTAACCAGGTGCTCAACTGTGGATCTCCCTTTTCTAAAACCTGCCTGATTTACTGGAATAACGTTATTTTTATCACAGTAATGTACAAGTCTGTTTAATACCAATCTTTCCATTAGTTTGCTCGTATGGGAAGTCAACGCAATAGGTCTGTAACTGTTTTTATTGTTTTTAGGCTTACCCGCTTTTAATATTGGTATAACAATAGACCTTTGCCATATCTGTGGTACAGTTCCACTAAACCAGCATTTCTGAAAAAGTTTGTGTAAGAAAATAATGCAGTTTTCCGGAAGATGTTTAAAATTAATCATTTCATTTGAAACTGCATCGACACCTACTGAACTTCTTTTGTTGTGTAGAGACAAGATAGTGTTTTTTAGTTCTTCTAAGGTGATTGGAGCATTAAACCAGCGATCATTCTGAAGTATTGGGTCAGTGAAGATAGGGTTATTTGCTGCCATTTTTTCTGTAGTGTTTGCAGGTAGGAGACAAACCGTCTACTTTACTATTTTCGGCAAAAAGTTTCACAAAAGTTTCAGCTTTGTCCATGTCGGAAGGAAATTTGTGACATGTGTCAATCATTATTGGACACCTAGGTAAGTTGGCTCCATTTTTCATTTGATTCATTTTTGTCCAGACTTTATGGAAATCCCTGAAATCTGAAATTTCTTTGGTGCAGTAATGATGCCCAATAATTTTTCTTTGCTTCAGCGATGATTCTGTTACATTGGGTGTTAGCTTTTTTCATCTCCATATGATCTTCGAGTGTTCTGCTTTTGATGTAGATTTTGTATTTCTCTTTTTTATACTGAAATGCTTTCTCACATGCCTCTGTCACCAAACATTACCCAAACGGTTATTAGACTTAAATGTTTTGAGTTTCGGGATTGAGCGGTCTGCAGCAGCTAGAACTGACTCCTGGAACTCAGTAAACATAACGTCTACATTGTCACTTTCATAATGTTTATATTCGTGTTTAGCAAGAGCAGTCTGAAAGAGAGGAGTCAGACAGGGTTGTGTTTTGTCACCAGATCTGTTTTCACTATATAGCGAAAACATCATGAGAAACCTAGAAGAAGACCCTGGATTAAAGGTTGGAGGGAAAATGATAAACAACATTCGGTACGCAGATGACACCGTGCTAATTGCAGAAAATGAAAGGGACCTACAAAACCTTGTGAATATACTAGAAACAGAAAGCAAAGGTAAGGGGTTGGAACTAAACAGCAGGGAAACTGAAGTCATGTGTCAGTAAACATGAAATCCCTCATGCAAAATAAAAACAATGGCACAACTTGACACAGTAATAAGTTCAAATACCGGAACGTCATTCATTAGACGCAGAAGCACGTCGGAAATAGCTGGCAGAATCGGCCAGCCAAAACAGCATTCAGAAGATGACAAGCATTCTTACCACAAATGCCTATCAATTAACATCAGAAAGAGAGTCCTTGAATGTTATGTAGAACCAATACTGTTGTACGGATGCGAGGCGTGGACAGTCAGCAAGCAAAGCCAGAGCAGGATCGAGGCAGCCGATATGTGGTTTCTCAGAAGAATGTTGAGAATTCCATGGACAGCAAAGAAAACAAACGAGACAGTCTTGATGGAGGCAGACACAAATAGATCACTCATAAGGAAGATTAGGAAAAGACAAGCAACATTTATAGGCCATTTTATGAGGAAGGGGGATTTGGAGCACCTGGTGACAACGGGAAAGCTGGAGGGAAAGAGAGCAGCAGGTAGACCCAGGGAGAGAATGCTGGACGGACTTGCAGAGTGG
>JAPXFY010000026.1:27032422-27049922 GCA_030674185.1 Monoplex corrugatus
ACTCGGACCATCGATGTGAAATGGACTTTGACGTCACACGGCCTTTTTTTTCAACAGACAAGCGATCAAAAGTGTGTAATAAAACATCTCTAGATCATTTGATGATATGAGATCAGCTAATATGTTAAATAGGAAGAAAGATTACGTTTTCTAAAAGCTTGCAGAAAGGCTTTTACACAAACAAGAAAAATAAACGAAATAAAACTAAACGGGGTTCCAAATCAGAAAAAAATATCACCATGCGGCGTTTACAAATATTTTTGAAAAACGCCGACAATACATTTATTAACTTATGTATCTTTTAAAAGTTAAAATACCTTTGAATATTACTCATGGACTTGTAAGTTTCCCAAAGTTTTTGGATGGATTTAGACTGTTTTTAAAGAAAAATGTGAACTGTCCACAGTAGTAGTAGATTTAGAATCGGTTCAGTTTGGAACAGCTGACCATACAGAAATGAATAAAGTGTGACATTTTATTCGCAGAACACTTTGTCCACAGATGTAGAATAAACAAAATTGTACTAAATATACATTACTTTCTAAACGGGACAAACACAAACATGTCACTGCAAAATGTTTTCTCTTTACATTTTCTTGGAAATGCCGTGCAGGGATTTCTACCACAAGTGGAATCTACACCGAGCACCTATCGAGTTAAGCATTGGAAACAAAGCTAACATCTTAATTAATAAGCTAAATCGAACACTCGCGTTTACGTATAATTTGGTGATCACCTTTATAGTATGTGTCTATTGTTCTTGCTACAAATTATTTTTTTTCTCTCTCATTTGCATTTTTTTTTGCATTTTGTTCATTTTATGAATTCTACAGATGTTTGCCTCACAAAAAAGATGAAATTGAATAATGGCGCGAGTGGACAGATGAATGGAAAAAAAAACCGCCACGCCCATCCGACCTTTCTGCCCATTTTTTGCTAAGTGTATGGTTGGTTAGCTCCACACCCCACTCCCACCTCATTTCTTTTATCGAACAAGAGATCATACGGATGTTGACAGGTACAACATGGGTCTTACATATTTTTCAAAGAGACAATGTGAACAAAATAAGGTTTGAAAGTACCTAAATATTTTTTCAAAGAGATGATGTGAACAACATGTTTGAAAGTTAATCGAAGTGATATCAGACTAATAAACGAATAACTGATATCAGACTAATAAACGAATAACTGATATCAGACCAATAAACGAACTGATATCAGACTAATAAACGAACCGATATCAGACTAATAAACGAACCGATATCAGACTAATAAACGATCTGATATCAGACTAATAAACGAAGAACTGATATCAGACTAATAAACGAAGAACTGCTATCAGACTAATAAACGAAGAACTGCTATCAGACTAATAAACGAACTGATATCAGACTAATAAACGAACTGATATCAGACTAATAAACGAACTGATATCAGACTAATAAACGAACTGATATCAGACTAATAAACGAACTGATATCAGACTAATAAACGAACTGATATCAGACTAATAAACGAACTGATATCAGACTAATAAACGAACTGATATCAGACTGATAAACGAACTGATATCAGACAAATAAACGAAGAACTGATATCAGACTAATAAACGAACTGATATCAGACAAATAAACGAAGAACTGATATCAGACAAATAAACGAAGAACTGATATCAGACTAATAAACGAACTGATATCAGACTAATAAACGAACTGATATCAGACTAATAAACGAAGAACTGATATCAGACTAATAAACGAAGAACTGATATCAGACTAATAAACGAAGAACTGATATCAGACTAATAAACGAACTGATATCAGACTAATAAACGAACTGATATCAGACTAATAAACGAACTGATATCAGACTAATAAACGAACTGATATCAGACTAATAAACGAACTGATATCAGACTAATAAACGAACTGATATCAGACTAATAAACGAACTGATATCAGACTAATAAACGAAGAACTGATATCAGACTAATAAACGAACTGATATCAGACTAATAAACGAACTGATATCAGACTAATAAACGAAGAACTGATATCAGACTAATAAACGAAGAACTGATACAGACTAATAAACGAAGAACTGATATCAGACTAATAAACGAACTGATATCAGACTAATAAACGAAGAACTGATATCAGACTAATAAACGAACTGATATCAGACAAATAAACGAAGAACTGATATCAGACTAATAAACGAACTGATATCAGACTAATAAACGAACTGATATCAGACTAATAAACGAAGAACTGATATCAGGCTAATAAACGAAGAACTGATATCAGGCTAATAAACGAAGAACTGATATCAGGCTAATAAACGAAGAACTGATATCAGACTAATAAACGAAGAACTGATATCAGACTAATAAACGAAGAACTGATATCAGACTAATAAACGAAGAACTGATATCAGACTAATAAATGAAGAACTGATATCAGACTAATAAACGAACTGGTATCAGACTAATAAAGTATACAGCCATTGTAGTACAAGCACACGTTTAGTTGTGGATC
Organism: Monoplex corrugatus; assembly: GCA_030674185.1. NCBI lineage: Eukaryota > Metazoa > Mollusca > Gastropoda > Littorinimorpha > Ranellidae > Monoplex > Monoplex corrugatus. The sequence continues at coordinate 27,034,960 of JAPXFY010000026.1, forward strand.
CCATTGACAACTATACTGTAACCACTGTTTTCCAAACAGGCGCAAGAAACGTTGAGTCAATGCAGACAAGTGTCGTGGTCCTGGTGTCACAGGAATGTCAACTGATTGTCAACATATGCACACGGCAGCAAACAACGGTAACAACCAAACATATGGAAAGTCAGTTGAGGACCTGGTTTTATGTTTTCAGTTCAAAGATATATCGAGGTTATTGTCCCCACGCTCGGAAGAGATTCCGTATGTACTGACGTCACAAAAGCCATGTGATGAAAAAGGATCCCAAAAATCTGCGTAAGCGATCAGCTGCGCGCGCACGCGACAGCACGCACACACACACAGACACACACACACACGCACATGCACAAACATACGCACATGCACAAACATACGCACATGCACAAACATACGCGCACACACACACACACACACGCACATGCACACGCACACGCACACACACACACACACACACACACACATACATACACACACACACACACACATACATACACACACACACACACACACACACACACACACACACACACACACACACACACACACACACACACACACACACACACACACACACACACACACACACACACACACACACACACACACACACACACACGACCTCGTGGTTTTTGTTTGTTTGTGATCTTACGCTTGACAAAGGCCGAAAACTTGCGCCTATACGCGTTCTTATTGTTCTTTCGTGGTTTTATTTCTGGTTCCTGTTTGCTTGTACGCGGGCAGTCACACTTGTTTTGGATTTAGAAATGTCCTATTTTGTTATTTTCTTTGTCTGCCTCGCTCCTTTTGCTTTCTGCCATTTTTTTCCTTTATCTGCTTTGCTGGCCCATTTACCTGTATGTGTCCATAAAGTCTCACATTATATTAGGGCTGATAATTGGGTACAACTATTAAATGCATTTTTTTGCTCTACGGAAACATGATGTGCAGAAGCAATACCCCCGTGGGGATACCGGCACTCTTTCAGTATGAATAGTATCCCCACCTTCTGGAAATTACGTGATAGAAATTTCCTCTTTTCTGTCACTCTGTTTCTTCGTTCTTTGTTTTTTTTTTGGTCATTTCTTCCTATCATTTTCTGCCTTGCTGGTCCATTCGCCTGAATGTGTTCTTTAAAATCTTATGTATGTTCTCTTAGGATTGATAATCGGTGGATGTATTAAGTGTATTTTTGGCACTGGGGAAATGAGATATGCGGAAGCAATTTTAGGTAATTTAGGCCTGTTTTTATTTGTTTTAGTGTCCATAGTATGTTTAAATTTGTATTCAGGTTTTTTATTTTTAAATCCACTGTGCGATAAATTGGACAGAGTGGTCAACGCCAGAGGCATTTCCTTAGATTGTGTGCGCGAATGCATTGATATGTGTATTTAATTTTCTTTCCTTTTTTTTGTCCTGTTGAAGTATTGTATATGTTTGGAAACACGTATAGCTGTGATATGGTTCTATGCGGTCGGCTAGGCTTTAAAACAATACATAATAACAATAATAATACAAAAGCAATTTTGGTTCATTTAGACGAGTCTTTATGTTTGTTTTATGTACCGTAGGTATTTAATACATTTGTGTTCAGTTTTTTTTACCCACTGGTGATAAATTGGACAGAATGATAAACACCAGTGGCAGATCCTTAAATTTATGTGTGCGACTGCATTGGCATGTGTACTTAATTTTCTGTTCCATGTTTTTTTTTTTTCAGTATCAGCGAGGTGTGTGTTTAAAGATGGTTAGGGCCCTGACATTGGCCCTGCAGAGTTGGCTGGGCTTTAATAATAACAATAATGATCATAATAATGGTAATAATAATAATGGTGCTGATGACGATGATGATGACGACGATGATGAGAAACCTTATTTTCCCATTTTTTTCCCATTGAGCCCCAGTTTCTACCATCTGGATTAAATGTGTACATGTATTAACTGCATTTTCAGATCTAAGATGACGTAATTGTTTTGTGGCAGTCAAAGGTCCTCTCGGTCAGTTTGTATAGAGGCCTGTGTTATAGTGTACTTAAGGTCTGTTTATGCGTTTGTTTTCAAGTTTCTTTTGTCTAAGCCCCCTGTTGTTAAGTGAACACAGTGATATTTGTCTTTACTGGTGAGAAAAAGGTCTTAGAATAGGCGGGGGAGAATACCTCAGTCACCTCAGGCTTGTTGACAACATTAGCAACTTTGCAGAGAGTCTCAAGCAACTGCAAAATATGCTGAATGAACTAAATGAATGCAGCAAAAAGTAGGACTAACAGTAAACTTGCAGAAAACAAAAATGATGGTCAACAACTACATCGAAGACCTAGACGGAAAAGTAACGATCGAAAATGAAGAGCTAGAAAAGGTGGACCATTACATATACTTAGGCCAACGCATCTCAGCAGAATCCTCATCCAAAGAGGAAGAAATCAAACGTAGGATAACCCTTGGCTAGAAAGCGTTTGGAAGAGCAACTTCGGTTTTCAAGAATGACAAAACTGTGTGTGTACTGAAATGAGTCTAGCCTTGATATGGCTCTACGCAGTCGACTTGACTTTAAACAACAATAACAATAACGATAACAATTCATTGAGATCTACTGATTTCTCTATAAACCGATGCATTTATTTTTAGTCTGTGCACGTACAGTTTGGATTCAATTTGTTTCAGTGTGTCGGCAAAAGCGTTACGCTACGTATTGCACCTGGAAAGAGGAGCAGCAGCACCAACAGCAGCAGCAGCACTAAAAACAGAACAAGAAGAACAAGAACAAGTAAGTTTCTGAGGAATATGTTATAGACAACAGGGAAACTCAAACCAAAAAAAGATAAATACAAACAAAAACAAACAAAAAAAAAAATAAAAACATGGCAAAGACATTCACAATAGAAGAAGAACGATAAGAAAGAGGAAACGAAGAAACGAATGAAAAACAGGAAACGAAGAGAAAAGAAAACAGGAAACGAACGAAGAAGAGAAAAATAAAAGGAAACGAAAAAAAGAAAAGGAACGAAAGAGGAAAAAGAAAGAAGAAGATAGAAGAAAGAGGAAACGAGAAAGAGAAAGAAGAAACACAAGGCAACACAAACAAAAACGGACAAGAATGAAGACAACAAAAACGTAAGAGGAGACGAAAAAAAAAGAAAACTAAACAAAAGAAAATCAATAAGAACAACAGGAAGAACAAGAACAACCCCCCCTCCCAAAAAAAAAAAAAATGAAGAAAAAAAACAACGAATATTCGTCACCAAAAAGTCGAAAAAACCAAACCAAACCAAACCAAAACAAAAAAAAACCGCAGCAACAAAAACACACAACAGAATCCCAGAGCAAAGAAAGCATGACAGAACAGAAACAAGAAAGTTAAATAAAAAGAATAGAAAACGGAACAATAATGCACTTCAAATCCCAAACTATGCATGTTACGCAATCAATAACAGACCATCAACATGGATACACAGGAGAAATGAACAGCAAAAGAACAAGAAGTAATGCGACAATAAAAACAATACAAGCTACAGAAAAAGAACATCAGTGATGACAACAACGGCAAAAACTTCATCAGCAAGTCGCCAAAGAAAGCACAAAGAACAGTGAAAGGGGAGAGAAATCAAGAACAATAAACACGTCAAAAAGAATAGCTACACGAACAGGATCAAGAATGAAAAAATGGAGCAAGCATAACTAGAGGACAAAATATAACAAAATACAACGGAAAAAGATAAAAAGGCTAACACCACACAAAGAAAGCAAGCAACAAAACAAAAACAGAAAAGAAAAATGGGAAAAAAAAAAGACACACAAACAAAAACAAAAGAAGAAAAGGAAAAAAAAAATCTGAGCAGTAAATGACAAAAACAAAGAGGAAAAAAAAATTAAGAACAAGAAATCAACGAAACAAACGAAAGAAAAACAACAAAGTCAACAAGAACAAAAAGGAGGAACAAGTACAGGAAGAACCAAGTGTAGAGAAGCAAAACGTACACCAGCAAGTATACAGTAACAATATCAACGCATGGCAGAACCAGAACACCAAAGGCACCTAGGAACAGAGCAAAAAAAACTTAAGGCCGAAAAACACCAGAAAAAAGAAGAGCAACAAGAACTAAAAGAGCAGCAAGAACAAGAAAACCAAAAACAAAATTACTCCGAAGAGAAAAAGTATAGAAAGAGCAAGACAGAAACAGCAAAAGCGACAACGCCAAAATCATAAAAATATCAACAAGTAGCAACAAAACAACAACAACAACCAACAACCACAACAACCAACAACCAACCAACAACAACCAACCAACAACAACAACCAACAACACAACAACCAACCACAACAACCAAACCAACAACAACAACCAACCAACCAACCAACCAACCAACCAACAACCAACAACCAACACCAACCAACCACCAACCAACCAACCAACAACCAACAAACAACCACCAACAAACAACCACAAACAACCAACAACAACCAACAAACAAACAACCAACAACCAACAAACAACCAACAAACAACCAACAAACAACCAACCAACAACCAACAACCAACCAACAACCAACAAACCACAACCACAACAAGAACAAGAACAAGAACAAGAACAAGATTAGATGGATTACAAAATCTAATCAGGGCAAAAGCAAGAAGACATTAACGAACAAACGCAGAACTGGAGAATTAAAATAATACATTACAGCTCTAGCAACACGGAAGAGAAACCCTCAAAACAACGAAACAAACGAAACGAAACGAAGAAAAACGAAACGACGAAAAACAATAACGAAATGAAACGAAGAAAACGAAGAAAAACGAAACGAAGAAAAACGAAACGAAGAAAACGAAACGAAACGAAACGAAGAAAAGCGAAAGCGAAGAAAACGAAGGGAAACGAAACGAAGAAAAGCGAAGCGAAGAAAAACGACACGAAGAAAAACGAAGAAAAACGAAACGAAGAAAAACGAAATGAAGAAAAACGAAGAAAAACAAAACGAAGAAAAACGAAACGGAAGAAAAACAAAAAAAACGAAACAAAGAAAACCGAAACAAAGAAAACGAAACGAAGAAAAACGAAGAAAAACAAAGGAAATCGAAACAAAGAAAAACGAAACAGAGAAAAACGAAACGACCAAAAACGAAACGAACAACAACAAAAACCCACACAAACAAAACGAAAAAAACGAAAAAAGAAAAACGAAAAGAAGAAAAACAAAACGAAGAAAAACAAAACGAACGAAAACGAAACGAACAAAACGAAGAAAAGCGAAACGAAAAAACCCCCCAAAAAAAAGAGACGAAGAAAAACGAATTGAAGAAAAACGAACAAAAACAAGAAAAACGAAGAAAAACAAAACGAAGAAAAACGAAAGAAAAACAAACGAAGAAAAACGAAGAAAAACAAAACGAAGAAAAACAAAGCGAAGAAAAAAACCAAAAAAACGAAGAAAAACGAAGAAAAACAAAACAAAACAAAACGAAGAAAAGCAAAAACGAAGAAAAACAAAACGAGAAAAACGAAGAAAAACAAAACGAAGAAAAAGCGAAGAAAAAAGAAGAAAAACCAAACGAAGGAAAACAAGAAAAACGAAAAAACAAAAACAAAAACAAAACAAACAAAAAAAAGCGAAGAAAAAACAAAACGAGGAAAAAACGAAGAACAACAAACGAAGAAAAACAAACAACAAAACAACAAAACAAAACGAAGAAAAAAGAAGAAAAACAAAACGAGAAAAACGAAGAAAAACAAATGAAGAAAAACGAAGAAAAACAAAACGAAGAAAAATGAACAAAAACAAAAAAGACGAAAAAAGCAAAACAGAACAAAGAAAAAACAAACACAAAACAAAGAAAAACAAAACAACAAAACAAAACAAAACAAAGAAGAAAAAAAACAAACGAAGAAAAAAACAAAACAAACGAAGAAAAACAAAGCAAACGAAGAAAAAACAGAAAAAGCAAGAACAGTCCACAATATATAGCAAATCCATTATTATATCATTGCCCAATCAATGAACAGACCACAATATATAGCAAATCATTATATATCATGCCAATCAATAGAAAGTCAATATATAGAAACAAATATCATGCCAATCAATAGAACAGTCCACAATATATAGCAAATCCATTATTATTATCATTGCCCAATCAATAACAGTACCAACATGAAAGAGGATACGAAATCAAAACCAACAACAGCAAGAAAATCTGGAGAAATAGAAGAGTAAAAGGGACAAGAAGCGGAACAACAATGCAAGTAACAAAACGAAAACCAAAAACCAAAGTCAATTGAAAATTGTTTAAAAAGCACATAAGAATAACAACAGTAAAATCAGCCCAAACTGAAGAAACAAGGACAGAAATAACGAGATAAAAACAGCACAAGCAACGTCTAGAACATAACAATGTCAACTTATAACAGAACCACAACACTAAGAGCATAAAAAGCGCAGATAAGAAAAAAACTACTGAGCAGAACAGAAACAAGACAAAAACAACCGCAAAACGGGAGAATAAAAAAACAAAAACTACAACTACAACTCAAAATAGAAAAACCCAAAGCAAAGAAAAAAAAAAAAAAAAAAACAACAAAAACGTCAACTGCAAGTCACTAAGAAAAGAATGAAGAAAAGAGTACAAGGGAACAATATCAAGAACAAGAAGTACATCAAAAAGAAGAAAAACTTCAACAAAAGTGGGATCAAGATTAAAAAAAAATCGAAATATATATCACAAGGAAACTGAATCAAAAGCAACAAAGCGGGGAAAAAAAACCCACAGCTTAAACAATATTAAGAAAGCCAGCAACAAAACAAAAAACAAAAACAAAACCAGAGAAAAGAGAAAGAAATACTGATACAGAAAGAAAGAAAATATGGCATTAATAGCAAGGATGAAAGAATAAGAATACGAATATAAAGGCAAAACCGCAGAAAAGGGAAAGAAATACTGATACAGAAAGAAAGAAAATATGGCATTAATAACAAGAACGAAAGAATGAAAATACAAACAAAGGCAGACAGCAATAAGTCAAAAACAAAACAAAGCAAAAAAAACAAACAAAAACAAAGGAAGGAAGGAATAAAATAACAAGAACAAGAGAAGGAACAGGAACAGGACGAACAAGTATAGAAGAGCAAAAAGCACACCAGCAGGAATACATTAGCAATATCAACACGAGACGAGAACCGGAGCACCAGCGCCACCAAGGAACAAGAAAAAACGAACAAAATTCTAGAGGAGAATAAAAACAAGAGAAAAGAGCGACAAGACGAGCAAGAACAAGCACAAACAAATGCAAATACAAAAACAAAAATAACAAAACCAAGAACACCAAAGTCAACAAAATGAAGTAAAACAATTACAAGAATTGTAGGAGTAGAAAAATAAACATCGCCCCCCTCCCCCCCAAAAAAACCCAACAACAACAAACAACAACAACAAAAAACCCCGCAAAAACGATCGAAAAAACACAACAGCATGAATGTAAGAAATGTCAACACATGCTAGAACTAAAACACAGAGCATGAAGAAAAATGACAAAGCAAAAATATAATGATAAAAACAACCACCACTAACAAGAGCATTAAAAACAAGATAAGCAAAAGCAACAAGAAAATAAATATCATAACCAAACTATACAACAAGAAATCAAACAAGCAAACAAACAAAAAACCGATCTACAAAAACAAGACAAACGAACACAGGACAATAAAACAATACCGACAAATAGTGGAACCACATCACGAACACCAGCAGTATCATTAATAAGTAAAATTACAATGCAGAACAAAAAAGACGAAGAGAAAAAAACAAACAACGAAAACACACGAGCAAAAGGAACAAGAAACAACAAAAGCAGAAAAATATCAACAACAAAAATTACATCAAGAGCAAAGACAAATACAACCCAGGACATAACACAACCACGTCAGTAGAAACAACAACAACAAATCTACAAAAATGAAAGCAAACTGAAAAACAAAGACCACAGTCAACTAGAAGTCAAAGAAACAAACGAGAACATCAACAACAAAGTCAACAAGAACCCGTAAAGAAGTCCAGAACAAAATGGAGCAAAACCGACAACAGCAAGAACAGAAGAATAATGTCAACAAATACCAGAACCACATCACCAAGAGTACCAACAAGAACAGAAATTAGATACTAATGAGCAGAACAAATACAAGACAAAAGAAACACAACAGGAGAATAAATCGACGACACAACAAATGCTACAACTACAACATTTAACAGGAACCAGAAAGACAATAGGCGCAGGAACAAGAAATTGAAGATTAAAAACAAGACAGAATAGAATAACAAACAAACTTGAGAACAAAGCAAATGACAACCAGAAGTAAACATACATACAATCAAAAACACAATACCAGTCAAGACGAAGAAGAAGAACACGACAAGTAAAATAAAAATACGAGCTTTTGAAGCCCTCGATCATGCCTCCATGTAAACACTCCTTGGGTTAGTGCTACTTTGCACGAGCTCGGGACATGTTCCATGTTTGTTTGACTTGGCAGAGCGGGCGGCAAGGTCATCTGATTTCCATCATTTCATTAGATTCGAGGGCAAGAGTTAAAACAGAACTGAAAATGAAACTGATTCTGAGAGTGGCCACCATTCCAGCTTAGACATCTTTGGAGCGCACTTCACATCGAAGTTCTATTCCTCTGTTTTATCTTTTTGGATTGCTTCCCAAGTCATTGTGGCATGCTCTTCACAGCCAACACTTCCAGAAAGCCTTTTCTCTGGACTTACAAAGCCAGGTATTCATTGTCCATAAGGTGTTTAGTCAGCTTTGCAGCCTTGACAGAGGATGATTTTCCATTTGCGTTCAGAAGTGATAGTTGTCTGAACTAGTTATCACTTGAATTCTGTTCTTTTGGAATGTGTAATCCATCTGCTACAATCCATTGGTCGCTAATCTTCAAGTTCCTGCATGCTGATCATAAGTTTCTGGAGCCACCTTGGGACACGTGGACATTTCCTCATGCTGCAGCTAAGCTATTTCATTAAGGCCAGATGACGATTTCAAGTGATGCTTCATCCTGAGGACTGGAATGCTTTCCTGTGTTACTGTTCCAGCGCTGTTATCTTGTGATCGTCCCTGATTTGGGTGGCTGGAATAATTTCCTGCCAAACAAATGAAAGCTGCTTCATAATCTGAAAAAAAAAACCATCAAAGGGAAACAGTGCCCTCAGCAAAGCAGAACACGCAAGGAGGAGCAGCAGCAAAAAGGCCACCCAAAATTACTTCATTTTTAACTCCGGATATCCTCATCTTACGCTGATGTGTGGATTTCTCAGAAGGGTTTTCACCTTTGGCTGTTTTACTCCACAGGCGTCCTTACATGTTGCATATACAGAGCGACTTGGATCGAACGTGGGAGGAGGAACTTGGAGTGTGAAGCTGAGAGGGGGAATTTGGGGTTTGAGCGCAGGGAGGGAGGAATTGGGTCGCGCGCAGGGGGAGGAGGGGGGAATTTGAGGGTCGAAGCAGGGGGAGGAGGAGGGAACTTGGGGTCGAGCTTCGGGGATGGAGAGGGAACTGGAGTCGACGTGGGAGGAGGGAATATCGGGATCGAAACGGTGGAGAGGAAATGGGTCTCGAAGCGAGGAGGATTGGGTCGAAGCGAGAGGGAGGAGGAGGGGATTTGGGATCAACGGGTGAGGGAGGAACTTTGGGTCGAAGACTTGGAGGAGGAACCTTTGGAATCGAAGCAGGGAGGAGGAGGGAGGACTTGGGGTCAGGCGGAGACAGAAAGGAGGAGGGACTCTTGCGTCGAAGCTGAGGGGGGGGATGCAATTTGGGTCGAACTGTGTGGAGTAGGAACTTTGGGGGTCGAAGCAGGGGGGAGGGGATTGGGGGGAGGAGGGAGGAGGCACTCTTGGTCGAAAACTTGGGGGAGAAGAGGCTTTGGGGGTTTGAAGCAAGGGGGAGGGAGGGAGGGACTTGGGGTTTCGAATTTTTTTGGGACAGAGTAGGAAACTTGGGTCGAAGCTAGGGGTGGGAGGAAATTCGGGGGTCGAAGAGAGGGGGAGAGAAGGAACTTTGGTAGTCGAAGCTTGGGAAAAGGGAGGGGGAACATTGGGGGTCGAAGCTTGGGGGGAGGGAGGGAACTTTGGGGGTCGAAGCTTGGGGGGGAGGGAGGAGGGACATTGGGGGGTCGAAGCATGAGGGGGAGGAAAGGAACTTTGGGAGTCGAAGCTTGGGGGAGGGAGGAACTTGGGGGTCGAAGCTTGGAGGGAGGAGGGTGGAATTTGGGGTCGAAGCTGGGGGAGGAGGACATGGGGGCAGGGGGAGAGGGACTTTGGGGGTCGAAGCTGGGGGAAGGGAGGGAAGAAACTTTGGGGGTCGAAACAGGGGGGGAGGGAGGGAACTTTTGGGTCGAAGCTGGGGGGGGAGGGAGGAAACTTGGGCGAAGCAGGGAGAGGGAGGGAGGGAACTTTGGGGTCGAAGCTTGGAGGGGGGAGGGAGGGAACTTTTGGAGTCGAAGCTTGGGGGGGAGGGGACTTTGGGGGGTCGAAGCAGGGAGGGGGGGAAGGAACTTTGGGGGTCGAAGCTTGGGGGGGAGGGAGGGAGGGAACTTTGGGGTCAAGCTTGGGAGGGAGGGAGGGAGGGAACTTTGGGGGTCGAATTGCGGGGAAGGAAGGAGGGACTTTGGGGGGTCGAAGCAAGGGGGAGGGAGGAGGAAACTTTGGGGTCGAAGCTTGGGGGAGGGAGGATCCTTTGGGGGTCGAGTTGGGGAAGGGAGAGAACTTCGGGTCGAGCAGGGGGGAGGGAGGGAGGACCTTTGGAAGTCGAAGCAGGGGGGGAAGGAGGAACTTTGGGGTCGAAGCTGGGGAAGGGAGTGAACTTTACGGGTCGAAACTTGGGGGAGGGAGGGAGGAGGGAGGGAACTTTGGAGGTCGAAGCAAGGGAGAAAGGAGGGAACTTTGTGGGTCGAAACTTGGGAGGGGGGGGGAGGGAGAGAACTTTAGAGATCGAAGCAGGGGGGGGGAGGAGGAACTTTGGGGTCGAAGCTGGGGTGAGGAGGGAGGAATTTTGGGTCGAAGCGGGGGAGGGAGGGAGGGAACTTTGGAGTGAAGAGGAGGGTGGAGGGACTTTGGGGGTCGAATCGGGGAAGGGAAGGAGGAGCTTCGGGATCGAAGCGTGGGGGGGGGGGATGGAAGAGGAATTTTGGGGTCGAAGCAGGAGGGAGGGAGGAGCTTGGGGGGTCGAGTGGGTAATGGAGAAACTTTAGGGCGACGCTGGGAGGCGGGAAGGAGGAGGGAACTTTGGGGTTGAAGGGGGAGGAGGATGGAGGGTAATTGGGGGTCGAAGAGAGGGGAGCCCGAGGAGGGAGGAGGGAACTTGGGGTCAAAAAAGGGGGGGAAGGAAATGTCTTTTAAACCGTTCCTATTGTCTGCTTTAAGATAACAGTGGACAAGACACGTGTCATTAAAGTGGGGAGAGAGACAGACAGGCAGACAGGCAGGCAGACTGGCAGGCAGACGCAGGAGGCAGGCAGGCAGGCAGGCAGAGCAACAGAGGCAGTGAGAGAGAGGGAGACAGAGAGAAAGTGACAGAGGAGTGAGTGAGAGAGAAAGAAAAAGAGAGAGAAGGAGAGAGGAATGAGAGAGAGGAACAGAGAAAAGAGAGACAGGAAGAGAGAGAAGGAGAGAGAGAGAAAGAAAGAGGACAGAGACAGAGAGAGAGAGAGAAAAAGAGAAAAACAGCAAAAATAAAAAAACACGCACGCACGCACGCAACACACACACACACACACACACACACACACACACACAAATAATGGACAACAAAAAAAAACCAAATCAAAGGAAAAAAAACAACAAAGGATGATTTCTCTGAATTGGTTTCTCTTCGATTAATCTCCGTTCCATCGTTTTACCAAGCCCGCCGGTAACGCTCTCGTGTGAGGAAAACAAGATTGGTCTTACCCATCATCTTGTTGACATCGTGGTAGGCGTAGGGTGAGAGGTGTTGTGGAGGGACTAAGCTCTGATGTGGTGGTAACAATGCATGTGGGTTGGTTGTTGGTGTGTGTTGTTGGTGTGTTGTGCTGTGTTTGTGGTGTTTGTGTGTTTGTGTGTGTTGTGTGTGTTTGTGTTGTGTTTGTTGTGTGTTTGTGATGTGTGTGTGTTGTGTGTGTGTGTTTGTGATGTTGTGTGTGTGTGTTGTTTGTTTGTGTGTGTGTGTGTGTGTGTGTGTGGGGTGTGTGTGTGTGTGTTGTGGTGTGTTTGTGTGTGTGTGTGTGTTGTGTGTGTTGTGTGTGTGTGTGTGTGTGTGTGTGTGTTGGTGGTGTTTGGTGTGTGTTGTGTGTGTTGTGGTGTTTGTGTGTGTTTGTGTGTGTGTGTGTTTGTGTGTGTGTTTGTGGTGTGTGTTTGTGTGTGTTTGTTTTGTGTGTGTTTGTGTGTGTGTGTTTTGTGGTGTTTGTGTGTGTTTGTGTTGTGTTTTGTGTGTTGTGTGTGTGTGTGTGTTTGTGTGTGTGTTTGTGTGTGTGTTTGTGTTGTGTGTGTGTTTGTGGTGTTTGTGCGTGTTTGTGTGTGTTTGTGTGTGTGTTGTGTGTGTGTTTTGTGTGTGGTTTGTTTGTGTGTTTGTGTTGTGTGTGTGTGTGGTGTGTGTAGTGGTGTGTGTGTATGTGGTGTGTGTGTGTGTGTTTGTGTGTGTGTGTTTGTGTGTGTTGTTTGTGGTGTTTGTGTGTGTTTGTGTGTGTGTTTGTGTGTGTTTGTGTGTGTGGTTTTGTGTGTGTGTTTGTGTGTGTGTTTGTGGTGTGTGTGTGTGGTTGTGTGTGGTGTGTTTGTGTTTGTGTGTTTGTGAGTGTGTGTGTTTGTGAGTGTGTGTGTTTGTGAGAGTGTTTGTGTTAGTTTGTGTGTGTTTGTGAGGTGTGTGTGTTTGTGATAGTGTTGTGTAGTTATGTGTGTGTGTGTATGTGTGTGTGTTAGTGTGTGTGAATAAGGCTATACAAGAACGGTTCATGATTATAAGCTACGCACAAAAAGTTAAGGATCACTATGAGAAAACAGGTGCGTAATAAACTCAGTTCGCTACTGTTATTTATTTCTCAGTCCAGCCAAATTGTTATGAATTCTTGTTCAGCTGTAAGTGGGCGATGTTGTGTTAGTGCGAAAATTGCACGGGATTCTCTACAACTGAGCTTGGCCGCAAACGGAAAAGCGGAAACTTGCGAAAAAGGACCTTGTTTTGGACGTTCTGCCTGAACACATTGCACAAGCCAATGGAAAAACCATTATGCACGTGCAAGCACTGCTGTTTATGTGTGAGATGCTGTCTCTTGCTTGGCTTTATAAGAAGACATTCCACAAGTAGTAGGCCTGATCTGACAATGCCTCCACGACGAAAATTGAGCGAGTTTGAGAGGGGACGAGCTGTTGCATGGTTCCAAGATGGTGTTCCCAAGCGAGAAGTGGCCAGGCGACTTCAGGTGTCCATCTCGGTCATTGTCAGACTGATTCAACGCTTCACAGCCACTGGGAGGGTCCATGAAAGACCAGATCTGGTCGACCGAAGAAGACAAACCCACGTGAAGATCGTCTCATTGAACGGCAAGCCCTGCAGACAAGAACAGCCTCTTCCAGCATCATTCGAAGGCAGCTGAGGGTGGCTACTAACATCAACATCAGCCAGCAGACCATACGGAACGCCTTCATGGGTTTAACCTCCGTTCTCGTCGCCCAGCTGTACGGCCACGCTTAACTCCAGCCCATAGGGCAGCACGCCGCGCCTTCTGCAGACGTCACGTGAGGTGGACACGTCAGCAATGGTCCCATGTCCTGTTCAGTGATGAATCACGCTTCACCATGAACCACAACGACGGCCGACTGAGGGTTTGGAGGCCCCAGGGCAACGCTTTATTGACACCACTGTCCAAGAAAAGGTGGCCTTTGGTGGAGGTTCTGTAATGGTCTGGGGGGCCTTCAGCCTTCACACAGAACACCCTTGTATCATGTACAGGGTAACCTGACTGGCCTCCGATACCGGGATGAGATCCTTCGACCGTTGGCTGTGCCTACACTGCAGCAGATGGGACCGACGGCTGTCTACCAGGATGACAACGCTCGCCCCCACAGGGCAAGGGTGGTCAACGACTTCCTGCAGCAGTCTGGAGTCAACAGAATGGAGTGGCCAGCATGCAGTCCCGATCTCAACCCGATTGAGAACCTCTGGGATGAGCTGGATCGCAAAGTGAGGAGCAACCACCCCCCTCCCAGGGATGCCCAACACCTCTACCAGATGCTGCAGGCTGAGTGGCAGGCGCTTCCACAGAGGATCTTCACCAACCTGGTCAACTCGATGAGGACTCGCTGCGTCGAGTGCCAGAACAGCCATGGCGGCTTGCACGCATTACTGAACTTTTGGGAGCATCAGAATGCCCTGTCTTGTGATTTCAATGACTTTGGGAAATCAAATTTCGATACGTACCCACTTTGATCAAATGTACACACCAAACGATTGCTCGAAATTGAAGGCAATTGTGTATCGTTATCACTAAAGCATGGAATTAAATGTTTGTCAAACTTCAACGCATTGGCTTTCTTATTTTGAAAGTTATGAATTTTTGTGCAAGTGATCCTTAACTTTTTGTGCGTAGTTATGGTTTTTTTTTTTTTTTTTTTTTTTTTTTTTTTGGGGGGGGGGGGTAACTTTTATCCTGTTTTCCAACTTGTGTGTATGGCTTCATGGTTGTGTGTGACCGAGGTGGAAGTGTACAAATGGTACTAAGGATCCAGTGTTGAAAATAGCAGGGAGTTGGGATTTGGATTGTGAAAATGTTTGAGTCAGATTTCATATGCCAACACCATTGTATGGATGGACAGAAACACACACAATTAATGCCGCTATGCTCACGAAACTCGTGAGTACAAGTGTACACATGCTTGTTTGTTCACAATATCTATAGACCTTACCCTCCACCGCCACCTCCATCTC
>JAPXFY010000026.1:27069922-27072422 GCA_030674185.1 Monoplex corrugatus
TCATGTGAAAAACAAGACAAGGCAAATGTCAGAGGGGAGCGTAAATATGAAATCATGTGAAAAACAAGTACAAGGCAAATGTCAGAGGGGAGCGTAAATATGAAATCATGTGAAAAACAAGGACAAGGCAAATGTCAGAGGGGAGCGTAAATATGAAATCATGTGAAAAACAAGGACAAGGCAAATGTCAGAGGGGAGCGTAAATATGAAATCATGTGAAAAACAAGGACAAGGCAAATGTCAGAGGGGGCGTAAATATGAAATCATGTGAAAACAAGTACAAGGCAAATGTCAGAGGGGAGCGTAATATGAAATCATGTGAAAAACAAGGACAAGGCAAATGTCAGAGGGACGTAAATATGAAATCATGTGAAAAACAAGACAAGGCAAATGTCAGAGGGGAGCGTAAATATGAATCATGTGAAAAACAAGGACAAGGCAATGTCAGAGGGAGCGTAAATAGAAATCATTGAAAAACAAGGACCAAATCAGGGGCGAAATTGAAATCATTGAAAAACAAGACAAGGCAAATGTCAGAGGGAGCGTAAATATGAAATCATGTGAAAAACAAGGTACAAGGCAAATGTCAGAGGGAGCGTAAATATGAAATCATGTGAAAAACAAGTACAAGGCAAATGTCAGAGGGAGCGTAAATATGAAATCATGTGAAAAACAAGGACAAGGCAAATGTCAGAGGGGAGCGTAATATGAAATCATGTGAAAAACAAGTACAAGGCAAATGTCAGAGGGGAGCGTAAATATGAAATCATGTGAAAAACAAGGACAAGGCAAATGTCAGAGGGGAGCGTAAATTGAAATCATGTGAAAACACGTCATCATGTTACAAGCAATGTCAAGAGCGTAAATATGAAATCATGTGAAAAACAAGGACAAGGCAAATGTCAGAGGGGAGCGTAAATATGAAATCATGTGAAAAACAAGGACAAGGCAAATGTCAGAGGGGAGCGTAAATATGAAATCATGTGAAAAACAAGGACAAGGCAAATGTCAGAGGGAGCGTAAATATGAAATCATGTGAAAAACAAGTACAAGGCAAATGTCAGAGGGGAGCGTAAATATGAAATCATGTGAAAAACAAGTACAAGGCAAATGTCAGAGGGGAGCGTAAATATGAAATCATGTGAAAAACAAGGACAAGGCAAATGTCAGAGGGGAGCGTAAATATGAAATCATGTGAAAAACAAGGTACAAGGCAAATGTCAGAGGGGAGCGTAAATATGAAATCATGTGAAAAACAAGTACAAGGCAAATGTCAGAGGGGAGCGTAAATATGAAATCATGTGAAAAACAAGGACAAGGCAAATGTCAGAGGGGAGCGTAAATATGAAATCATGTGAAAAACAAGGACAAGGCAAATGTCAGAGGGGAGCGTAAATATGAAATCATGTGAAAAACAAGGACAAGGCAAATGTCAGAGGGGAGCGTAAATATGAAATCATGTGAAAAACAAGTACAAGGCAAATGTCAGAGGGGAGCGTAAATATGAAATCATGTGAAAAACAAGTACAAGGCAAATGTCAGAGGGGAGCGTAAATATGAAATCATGTGAAAAAACAAGTACAAGGCAAATGTCAGAGGGGAGCGTAAATATGAAATCATGTGAAAAACAAGTACAAGGCAAATGTCAGAGGGGAGCGTAAATATGAAATCATGTGAAAACAAGTACAATGGCAATGTAGAGGGGAGCGTAAATATGAAATATGTGAAAAACAAGTACAGCAATGTCAGAGGGAGCGTAATATGAAATCATGTGAAAAACAAGTGACAAGGCAAATGTCAGAGGGGAGCGTAAATATGAAATCATGTGAAAAAAAGTAAAGGCAAATGTCAGAGGGGAGCGTAAATATGAAATCATGTGAAAAACAAGTACAAGGCAAATGTCAGAGGGGAGCGTAAATATGAAATCATGTGAAAAACAAGGACAAGGCAAATGTCAGAGGGGAGCGTAAATATGAAATCATGTGAAAAACAAGTACAAGGCAAATGTCAGAGGGGAGCGTAAATATGAAATCATGTGAAAAACAAGTACAAGGCAAATGTCAGAGGGGAGCGTAAATATATAACAAATGAAGCTAACTGTAACTATGAACAGGAAGATGAACGAATTACAAATATTGAATTATTGGACTTTTAGATAGGCTAACAATTCGTATGTTAATAATGATGATTCAAATATACCGGAAATTGTGTGAGCAGAAAGTACCGGAATGTGTCGCTTTATACTAATGCAAGAAAGTAAATGACTCGTCGTTATTTTCTGTCCACAAAGACAGACAATATTTCTGGTGTACTTTGTTTAGAATGCATCGAGTTTCCAGGGAGTCAAAGGGGTTAACTTTTTGTTTGCTAACATCGTTGACACTGCAGGGTGTTAATGGACAGGGTGCAGGAGTTGAAAGGGTTAAATTAAAACATATGTGACCTCTCGCAACGAAATCAGTCTTAACTAGCATTTTGGGCATTTTGAGATATACATATC
>JAPXFY010000026.1:27087422-27089922 GCA_030674185.1 Monoplex corrugatus
CGTGGGTACATGCACGTAGGCTGTCAATGTCATGTATACACATTAAAACCCTGTAATTTATGTCAGTGGCTGGCTGATAGTAGTAAGCCTCCCTCGGTCATGAATGACCATGGACAAAGAACATCCGTTCTAATGTCTAGTTGGGCTGTCTGCTTGGTCCAAACAGCGTCGCCTGTGACTGTAGAGACCAATGCCAGAGAGGCAGTCTCTGTCGCAGCGGTCGCATGTGTATGCTGATGCTGGTCTGTTGGCTGTCGTCCCTTTTCTGCGGACTCGCTTTTCTGCTGCAGCAGCTGACAGTTTGTCCTCACCAATCCGCAGCTGTTTCTTGAGAGTGGTTCTCCAGCTGTTGCGGTCGTTTGCGAGGTCCTCCCAGGACTCAGTGTTGATAGAAACAAGAAAACACCCCAGGATGCATGCCCAATAAAGATGCAAACTGACCAAGACTTCAAATTCATATTTATGTTCTATTTTTTTTACAAAGACTTCAGAAAGGCAAGAAGTCTAATTGGTCTTCAAGGAGTGGGACCTTGGAAAGCAACCGATCTCTCCATTTTTTTTTACCAATACAGCCGGGCAAAATTTGACGTGGGATCTTTAGCGTGCGCAGCATAAAGGTACACGGGTCCGAGTCGTTTTTCGTCCCTTTCCGAAGGACCAGACGTTCAGTTCGATTTTTCGGCCAAACTGAAGAGAAAAGTAACCACAAATTACAGCTCTCCAAACAGCTTGAGTTTCCCATGCTCCGCCAAAAGTCTGATCATGTAATTAGTAATGAGTCCAAATGAGTGTGCAGAATAGCACTATACAAGAAGGATTTATATAAAGAATGATAATGTATGAGCTGTAGAGAGTATGTTTGTACAGAATTGTTTTTCTTCGTATTGCTTTTTATGGTCAGTTGAGAAAAAGATACAGGAAAAGAGACAGACAGGGATATATACAGACGGAGACAAAAATACAGAGGTTAAGAGATTGTTCAGCCACAAAGAGAAAAACAGAAATGAAAGAGAGAGATGGGGGACAGAGGGAGAGAGAGAGAGAGAGAGAGAGAGAGGAGAGGAGAGAGAGGTGAGAGAGAGAGAGAGATAGGAGGGAGGGAGGAGAGAGAGAGAAACAGACAGACTGACAGACTGACAGACAGACAGACAGACTGACAGACAGATTGAGAAACATAGTGAGAGACAGACACATAGATAGATAGAGAATGTGTGTATGCTTGTGTGTGTGTGCGTGAGAGAGAGAGAGAGAGAGAGAGAGAGAGAGAGAGAGAGAAACAGACAGACAAACAGACAGACAGATTGAGAGACAGAGCGAGACAGACACACGGACAGACAGACAGAGAAATGGGCACGCGCGCGCGTGCGCGCTGTGTTTGTGTGTGTCTGTAAGAGAGAGAGAGACAGAGACAGAGACAGAGAGAAGGAGACAGATAGAAAGACATACATACAGACAGACAAACAGACAGACAGACAGACAGACAGACATAGCTCCCTCCCAGACAGAGCGACAAAGCTCGAAGGGAAAATATCCAAAACGAAAAACATCTAAGCCATAAATCATCGGGCCTCGGACATGAAGCGGTTCTCTATACGACACGGCTGCAAATTTTTTGGTTTGCAATTTTTTCTCTCCATTATCATATGAAAGAACCCATCTCATCAGACTTTGGTCTGTGGCTTCTTTTTGGCCTTCCTCTTTGGTGAGAAGAGCTATCCAGAAAAGGGACATCAAAACATCGAAATAGAGAGGGGAGACAATCAATCAGGAAAGAGTCTGTCTAGCAGCAAGTCAATGGAAATCTCCACACAAGGAGGTGGAAAAATATGCGAAGCCGAGGGATATCCGGTAGAAATAAACGAGAAAGCAAGTTCGAGACAACAGTCTTATGTCTAACGTCTGCCTCTTGCCTGTCTGCTTATCTGTCGGTGTGTGTCTGTATGTCTGACAAAAAAACCCAAAAAAAAACAAGAAGCAGACGAGACTTATTCTGCATAATAAACACGTTAGGATGGAAGGGAAATGTGACAGCATGAAATCCTCGCTGGATATATCTTGAAACAACGTGAATATTCAACCACATTTTTTTTTAAACATTATTATTCTACACGGTAATGTGCTATTTCGTCTCTGTGAGTGTCTGGCTGTCATTCTCATTTTATGCTTTCAGGTCGCGCACAAGTTGGAACAGAAATATACTGTCATTAGGAACAGGGAGATTAAAAACAGTTGTTGGTCGACCCGTTAGGGGTGGTGAGACATAAATCATTGCTTGTCGACCCGTTAGGGTGGTGAGACAGAAACCATTGCTTGTCGACCCGTTAGGGGTGGTGAGACAGAAATCATTGCTTGTCGACCCGTTAGGGGTGGTGAGACAGAAATCATTGCTTGTCGACCCGTTAGGGGTGGTGAGACAGAAATCATTGCTTGTCGACCCGTTAGGGGTGGTGAGACAGAAACCATTGCTTGTCGACCCGTTAGGGGTGGTGAGACAGAAATC
>JAPXFY010000026.1:27097422-27102422 GCA_030674185.1 Monoplex corrugatus
GTTTGTTTGTTTGTTTGAAAAAATGGCATAATAGAGCTATTCCGTGTAGTTTTTGTTTGTCTGCCTGTCTGAGTGTTTGTTTGTTTGGTTGTTTGTGTGTTTGAAAAATGATATAACAGAGCTATTCCGTGTAGTTTTTGTTTGTCTGTCCTTCCGTCTGTCTGAGTGTTTGTTTGTTTGAAAAAAAATGGCATAACAGAGGTATTCCGCGTTGCTTTTGTTTGTTTGCTTGTTTGAAAAATGATATAACAGAGCTATTCCGCGTTGCTTTTGTTTGTTTGTTTTTATTTGTTTGAAAAATGATATAACAGAACTATTCCGCGTTGCTTTTGTTTGTTTGTTTTGTTTGTTTGTTTGAAAAAATGGTATAACAGAGCTATTCTGCGTTGTTTTTGTTTGTTTGTTTGTTTGAAAAATAATATAACAGAGCTATTCTGCTTGTTTTTGTTTGTTTGTTTGTTTGTTTGAACAATGATATAACAGAGCTATTCTGCGTTGTTTTTGTTTGTTTGTTTGAACAATGATATAACAGAGCTATTCTGCGTTGTTTTTTGTTTGTTTGTTTGAAAAATGATATAACAGAGCTATTCTGCGTTGTTTTTGTTTGTTTGTTTGTTTGTTTGAAAAATGATATAACAGAGCTATTCTGCGTTGTTTTTGTTTGTTTGTTTGTTTGAAAAAATGGTATAACAGAGCTATTCTGCGTTGTTTTTTGTTTGTTTGAAAAATGATATAACAGAGCTATTCTGCTTGTTTTTGTTTGTTTGTTTGTTTGAAAAAAGATATGACAGAGCTATTCTGCGTTGTTTTTGTTTGTTTGTTTGTTTGAAAAATGACATAACAGAGCTATTCTGCGTTGGTTTTTGTTTGTTTGTTTGTTTGAAAAATGATATAACAGAGCTATTCTGCGTTGTTTTTGTTTGTTTGTTTGTTTGAAAAATGATATAACAGAGCTATTCTGCGTTGTTTTTGTTTGTTTGTTTGTTTGAAAAATGATATAACAGAGCTATTCTGCGTTGTTTTTGTTTGTTTGTTTGTTTGAAAAATGATATAACAGAGCTATTCTGCGTTGTTTTTGTTTGTTTGTTTGTTTGTTTGAAAAATGATATAACAGAGCCATTCTGCGTTGTTTTTGTTTGTTTGTTTGTTTGAAAAATGACATAACAGAGCTATTCTGCGTTGTTTTTGTTTGTTTGTTTGTTTGAACAATGATATAACAGAGCTATTCTGCGTTGTTTTTGTTTGTTTGTTTGTTTGAAAAAATGGTTAAACAGAGCTATTCTGCGTTGTTTTTGTTTGTTTGTTTGTTTGAACAATGATATAACAGAGCTATTCTGCGTTGTTTTTGTTTGTTTGTTTGTTTGAACAATGATATAACAGAGCTATTCTGCGTTGTTTTTGTTTGTTTGTTTGTTTGAAAAAATGATATAACAGAGCTATTCTGCGTTGTTTTTGTTTGTTTGTTTGTTTGAAAAAATGGTATAACAGAGCTATTCTGCTTGTTTTTGTTTGTTTGTTTGTTTGAAAAATGATATAACAGAGCTATTCTGCGTTGTTTTTGTTTGTTTGTTTGTTTGAAAAATGATATAACAGGGCTATTCTGCGTTGTTTTTGTTTGTTTGTTTGTTTGTTTGTTATTTGTTGTTTGTTTGTTTGTTGTTGAAAAATGGCATAACAGAGCCATTCCGTATTGTTTTTGTTTGATTGTTTGTTTGTTTATTTGTTTGTTTGTTTGTTTGTTTGTTTGCCTGTTTGTTTGTTTGCTGTAAAAATGGCATAACAGAGCCATTCTGTGTTGTTTTTGTTTGATTGTTTGTTTGTTTATTTGTTTGTTTGTTTGTTTGTTTGTAAAAATGGCATAACAGAGCCATTCCGTATTGTTTTTGTTTGTTTGTTTGTTTGTTTGCCTGTTTGTTTGTTTGTTGTAAAAATGGCATAACAAAGCCATTCTGTGTTGTTTTTGTTTGATTGTTTGTTTGTTTATTTGTTTGTTTGTTTGTTTGTTTGTAAAAATGGCATAACAAAGCCGTTCCGTGTTGTTTTTGTTTGTCTGCCTGTCTGAGTGTTTGTTTGTTTGTTTGTTTGTAAAAATGGCATAACAGAGCCATTCCGTGTTGTTTTTGTTTGTTTGTTTGTTTGTTTATTTGTTTGTTTGTTTGCTTGTTTGTAAAAATGGCATAACAGAACCATTCCATGTTGTTTTTGTTTGATTGTTTGTTTGTTTTGATTGTTTGTTTGTTTGTTTGTTTGTTGTAAAAATGGCATAACAGAGCATTTCTGTGTTGTTTTTGTTTGATTGTTTGTTTGTTTGTTTTGTTTGTTTGTTTGTTTGTTTTTTTGTTTGTTTGTCTGCTTGAAAACAAAATGACATAACAGAGCCGTTCCGTGTTGTTTTTGTTTCTTTGTTGTTTGGGTTTCTTTTCTTTTTTTCTTCTTCTTTTTATTTTGCGTCAAATCAGGGAAAAAAATCTGTGGGTGGAAGACTTTTCTTGTATCGGGATTCAATTAGGGAAACGCTATTTCCTCTACGGCTTGGTGGGTGAAAGGAAAAAAACAACAACCAATAGTTCAGTGAAAATGCTACCGGCAGTATGCTACTGGCTTGGAAGACTGATAAAGTGAATTCTAGCATGCACGCGTCACAAAACGTTCGCCGCCTAAATGAAGAATTGTGTGAACATTGCTTTTAACTGCCAGTGTGGTTGGTGGGGTCTTGATCTCTTTGCATCATTATTATTACCACCACTGTGCTGTTTGTGCCATGCTGGCCCAGCAGACTGGGTTGACCCGTTCAGTAGCAAAGCCTGTAACGGTAATGGGGACATTAAAGAAATGGTTGAGGTGGTGATGTCTGGAGGAGAGACAGAAGAGAGAGAGAGAGAGACAGAGAAGGGAGAGAGTAGAAGAGGAGAGGAGAGGGGGAGAGAGATAGAGAGAGAGGGCGAGAGAGAAGAGAGAGAGAGAAGAGAGAGAGAGAGAGGTTGACCATTCCGTTCGAGAGAAAGTGTGTGACAGACAGACAGACAGACATGATAGATAGATAGATAGACAGACAGACAGATAGATAGTAGACAAGACAGACGACAGAGAGGGGGAGCGACACACATACACACAGAAATGAGGGAGTGATCATGATGATTTATTTTACAACGGTAGAAGTTATTAGCTGAAAGCCTTTTTTTTTTTAAAAAGGTGCTCTAATTCCCCTTTCCTCATAAAAGGCCTATAAATGTTGCCTGTCTTTTCCTAATCTTCTTTATCATGATTTTTGTGTCTGCCTCCATCAAGACTGTCTGTTTTTGTTTCTTTGCTGTCCATGGAACTCTCAACATTCTTCCCAGAAAACCACATCTCGGCTGCCTCAATCTTGTTCTGGCTTTGCTTGTTGACTGTCCACGCCTCACAACCGTATAACATTATCGGTCTGCATAACTTTCTTCCTGATGTTAATCGATAGGCATTTGTTATTAAGAACGCTTTTCATCTTATAGAATGCTGTTTTGGCTTGGCCGATCTGCTGGCTATTTCTGATGTGCATCTGCCGTCTGGTGAGATGATCGTTTCCCGGATATTTAAACTTATCGACCTGTCTGCACGCATACTGAGAGTCCAGAAAATTCGCCACTATTCACCTACCAACGGAGGTGTCACCGAAGATCGAACCTAGGACCTGTGAACTTTGGATTGTACGTCTGACACTAACCCATTTGATTGTTTTTTTTTGTTTTGTTTTTTTGTTTTGTCATTGTCATTGTTGTCTAAAGCCCAGTCAGTTGCCTCGAACCATGTCGGGACTATATCATCATCATCATCATCATCATCAGGTGCTCTGCCGCATGGCGTTGGTGACCATGGACTTCCAACCATCTCTATCTCTCGTTGCCCCTAGCGTCTCCCCCACCCTCCTCGTCCCCAGCCACTCTGCAAGTCCGTCCAGCATTCTTCTCCCTGGGTCTACCTGGTACTCTCTTTCCCTCCAGCTTTCCCGTTGTGACCAGGTGCTCCAAATCCCCCTTCCTCATAAAATGGCCTATAAATATTGCCTGTCTTTTCCTAATCTTCCTTATGAGTGATCTACTTGTGTCTGCCTCCATCAGACTGTCTCGTTTGTTTTCTTTGCTGTCCATGGAACTCTCAACATTCTTTTGAGAAACCACATCTCGGCTGCCTCAATCTTGCTCTGGCTTTGCTTGCTGACTGTCCACGCTCGCATCCGTACAACAGTATTGGTTCTATATAACTATAACTACGGGACTATAACCGTTTCAAAACATACACAACACTTCAACAGGGAGAGAAGAGAAAAAAAAAAGAGAAAATTAAGTACACACATCAATGCATTTGCGACATAATCTAAGGAGATGTCCCTGGCGTTGACCATTCCGTCCAATTTATCGCGCAGGGGATTTAAACAACATACAGACAGACATACGGACAGACAAACAGAGACAGACAGACAGACAGAGACAGAGACACAGAGAGAGAAAGAGAGAGAGAGAGAGAAAGAGAAAGACAGTGTGTGAGATATATATAAATATATATATATAAAAATGATAACAATAAATAATAATATAATAATAATAATAATATAATAATAATAATAATAATAATAATAATAATAATAATAATAATAATAATAATAATAATAATAATAATAATAATAATAATAATAATAATAATACGAATACACATTTAAACATAACTGAGGACACTAAGACATATAAAAACCAGCAAAATACCTAAAATTGCTTCTGCATATCTCATTTTCCTGGAGCTAAAAAATGCACTTAATATGAGTGCCCAATTACCATTCCTACGAGAAAGTATGTAAGTCTTTATTGAATACATACACTTGAATGGACTAACAAGGTTGATAACCGAGCACATGAGAAAGAGAGAGAGAGACAGAGACAGAGAGAGACAGACAGAGACATAGACAGAGAGAAAGAGAGAGACACAGAGAGAGAGAAGAAGAGAAAGAAGAGAGAGAGAGAGAGAAA
>JAPXFY010000026.1:27107422-27109922 GCA_030674185.1 Monoplex corrugatus
TTTTCCTTGCCAGTAAGCACACAACAGGAAATTACGTCCCCTTAATTGAATCAGGAGGCTGGGCAAAGTCTTCCCTTCAAAGCTCCATCATCTTGCTTTGACACTAAGTCACAAACAAAGACAGCACCTCGTGTGGTGATGTTTCCAAACTGGGATCCAATTTATCGCTGCTACTGTCTGCTTGAACGATTCAATAGAGTGGCAATCATTTGTTCAGACCAGGTTAGCTATTCTAGGATCCAGACGTGGCTTTCTTTGGCCTGATTTGTTGTCCCCCTTTGCTTGATGTCTCTCCACCCCACCCTCCTTTTCCTGTAAGTGGTTAGTAGAGACAGTGGTGTTGCACCCTGAGGAAGCGTGTCGTTGTATAATAGGATTCAACAGAGAATCAGATATCTATCCAAGTTCTGCTTTCTCTAGACAGTTTCAGTGTCTTCAGTCCGCCTTTTGATCTCTGTCATTTTTTCTGTGTATTAAAGAGAAAATGCAGATTGTTTCATATCATATGGAGGGGTGTCTGTTTGTGTGTGGGTGTGTGTGTGTACTGTCTGGCCGTGTTTTGTGCTCTGTTTGTGTCTCTTTTTTCAATATTGCTTGTGGTAATCTGTCTTCTGTTTAAACATCTGTTTGAGAAGATGTTCTTTATTTCTTTTATGCACACTCATGCACAGACAATTCATTTCTATTTCTGTACAGTTTGAGAATCTGGAAGCAAGAACAATAACTTATTTATTGGGAATATCTCTCTCTCTCTCTCTCTCTCTCTCTCTCTCTCTCTCTCTCTCAGTCTGCTTGTCTGTTTGTCTGCTTGTCTGTCTGTTTCTCTGTCTCTGTCTCTGTCTCTGTCTCTCTCTCTCTCTCTCTCTCTCTCTCTCTCTCTCTCCTTCTCTCTTGCTCTGTCTCATGCTTTTGTCTTTATGTTCACATTAAATGCATACAAAAAAATGAAATCCCCTCATGCAAAATAACAGCAAACGGCACAATCTTGAGAATTGGAACACCTAGTCACAGCAGGAAAGCTGGAGGAAAAGAGAGCACCAGGTAGATCCTGGGAGAAGATATTGGATGGGCTTGCAGAGTGGCTGAAGACAAAGAGGGTGGCAGAAGTGCTTGAGGCAACAAGGGATAAAAACAGATGGAAGGCCATGATCACCAACACCATGTAGCAAGGCACCTGATGATGATGAAAAGCAATATCTTGCTGTAAGACAGCTCCAGTGGGACCTAGTGCTACTATTATCGAGTAATACAGCGTTTTAGGCGTCTCTCTTCCTCCTCCCTGCATCACTCACTCCTCAGTGGTCTTCTGTTTAAGCATCTGTTTGAAAAAGATGTTCTTTACTTCTTTTATGCATATGTATGCACAAACACTTCATCATCTATTTCTTCACAGTTTAAGAAATCTGGAAGCAAGATCAATAACGATTTAGTAGAAACATCTCTCTCTCCCTTCCCCTCTATCTCTTCCTCCATCTCCCTCTCTCTTTCTCTCCCTCTCTCTGTGTTTTTTTCTCTCTCTCACTCTCTATCACTCAGTCTCTTTGTCTGTCTGCTTGTATTTCTGTTTGTCTATCTCTCTTTCTTTCTCTTTGTCTCCTTCTCTCTCTCTCTCTCTTTCTCTCTCTTCTTCTCTTTCTCTCTCTCTCTCCTTCTCTTTCTCTCTCTCTCCTTCTCTTTCTCTCTATGTCTCTCTCTCCTTCTCTCTCTCTCACTCTCGCTCTTATGCTTTTGCCTTTATGTTTACACTAGATGCGAACAGTAGAAAGGCCTTGCTGCAAGACAGCTCCAATGGGACCTAATGCTACTATTATCGAGTAATACAGTGTTTTAAGGGGTCTCTCCTCCTCCTCCTCCTCCTCCCTGCATCACTCACTCCTCAGTGGTTTCTTTAATGTCCTCATTACCATCGTACCCTGTTGTCCTCCAAAAAGTTCACCCGCTGAGGCCATTTTGCACACCACAGTAAGCTGTGATCTATTCCAGAACACAGACACATGACCCACGTTGACAGCATTTCTCTTTCATGCTAATACTTTGTTGCGCTTTCATGATCAAGTCAATTCTACTCGTTAATATTATTTGTTTCACAACAGCAACTTCCTGATAGCAATCCCCTGAACTCTCACTTTTCCTTGCCAGTAACCACACAGCAGGAAATTACGTCCCCTTAATTGAATCAGGAGGCTGGCCAAAGTCTTCCCTTCAATACTCCATCATCCTGCTTTGACACTAAGTCACAAACAAAGACAGGACCCCCTGTGGTGATGTTTCCAAACTGGGATCCAATTTATCGCTGCTACTGTCTGCTGGAGCGATTCAACAGACTGGCAATCATTTGTTCAGACCAGTTAGCTATTTTATGATCCAGCCAGGACTTGCTTTGGCCTGATTTGTTGTCCCCCTTTGCTGATGTTTTCTTTATTTCCCTTCTTTTCCCTACAAGTGGTTAGTAGAGAGAGATGTTGTGCCCTGAGAAATCGTATCGTTGTATAATAGGATT
>JAPXFY010000026.1:27119922-27132422 GCA_030674185.1 Monoplex corrugatus
TCTCTCTCTCCCCTTCTTCTCTCTCTCTCTCTCTCTCTCTCTCTCTCTCTCCCTCACTCTAGCTCTCATGTTTTTGTCTTTATGTTTACACTATAGGCGTACAATAGAAGGCCTTGCTGTAAGACTGCTCCAATGGGACCTATTGCTACTATTATCGAATAACACAGTGTTTTAAGGCGTCTCTCCCCTCCTCCTCCTCCCTGCATCACTCACTCCTCAGTGGTTTCTTTAATGTCTTCATTACCATCGTACCCTGTTGTCCTCCAAAACGTTCACCCGCTGAGGCCATTTTGCTCACCAAGTAAGCTGTGACTATTCCAGAACACAGACACATGACCCACGTTGACAGCATTTCTCTTTCATGAATACTTTGTTCGTTGCATATCAAGTCAATTCCTTTATTTTTTTTGTTCACAACAACTTCCTGATAGCAATCCCTGAACTCTCACTTTCCTTGCCAGAACCACCAGCAGAAATTACGTCCCCTTAATTGAATCAGGAGGCTGGGCAAAGTCTTCCCTTCAAAGCTCCATCATCTTGCTTTGACATAAGTCACAAACAAAGACACACCCGTGTGGTGATGTTCCAAACTGGGATCCAATTTATCGCTGCTACTGTCTGCTTGAGCGATTCAATAGATGGCAATCTTTGTTCAGACCAGGTTAGCTATTTTAGGATCCAGCTGGGGCTTGCTTTGGCCTGATTTGTTGTCCCCTTTGCTTGATGTCTCTTTTCTTCCCTCTTTTCATAACTGATTAGTAGAGACAGGGGGTTGTCCAAGGAACCATTTCTTGTAAAACAGGATTCAACAGAGAATCAGACATCTATCCAGTAGCTTCTCTAGATAGTTCAGCGTCTTCAATCCGTGTTTTGATCTCTCTTCCCTTTTTATGTATAAAAGAAAATGCAGATTGTTTCATTCAACAGGTAAGGTGTGTGTTGTGTGTGTTGTGTGTGCGTGTGATGTGTGTTGGATGATGTTTTGTGTACTGTTGTGTGTGTCTTTGTTGTTTTGTGTGTTGTTGTTTGTATGTGTGTAGCGTGTGTTGTCATAGTGTTTGTTGTATTGTGTTGTGTGATTGGTATTGTGTTTCTTTGTTTAGATGGTGTGTATGTTATTGTGATTTGTGTTTGTTGTGTGTGTTTGTGTGTTGGGTGTGTGTGTTTGTGTGTGTGTGTGTGATGTGTGTGTGTGTGTAGTGGCTGTTTTTTTCTCTCGTTGTTGTTTGTCTCTTTTTTTCTTTCTTAATTTGCTCTGTTTTCTGTTCTTTGTTGTTTGTCTGTTTGTCTGTATTTCTTTCTTGTCTTTCTTTCTATCTCACACTCTTGCACACACACTTTTTTTCTCTAATTTCTTTACAGTTTTTAAGAAAACTGGAGTCTAGAACAATAACTGATTTCCTAGAATCATCTCTCTCTCTCTCTCTTTTCTTTTTTTCTTTTTTACTTCTCTCTCTCTCTATCTATCTCGCTCTCTCCTTTCTTTCCCTCACTCTCCCTCACGCTTTTCTTTTCATGAATACATTATAGGCGTACAATAGCAAGTATGACAGCTCTAGTGGGACCTAATGCTACTATTATCGAGTAATACAGTTTTTTGAGGCGTCTCTCCTCCTCCTCCTCCTCCCTTCCCTGCATCACTCACCCTCAGTGGTGTCTTTAATGTCCTCATTACCATCGTAGTCTGTTGTCCTTCAAAAAGTTCACCCGCTGAGTTCATCTTGCACATGATAGTTAGCTGTGATCTATTCCAGAACACAGACACATGACCCACGTTGACAGCATTTATCTTTCATGCTAACACTTTGTCGCGCTTGCATGATCAAGTCAATTCCGCTCGTTATTATTTTTTTTTCACAACAACAACTTCCTGATAGCAATCCCCTTAACTCTCACTTTTCCTTGCCAGTAACCACACAGCAGGAAATTACGTCCCCTTAATTGAATCAGGAGGCTGGGCAAAGTCTTCCCTTCAAAGCTCATCATCCTGCTTTGACACTAAGTCAAAAACAAAGACAGGACCCCCTGTGGTGATGTTTCCAAACTGGGATCCAATTTATCTCTGCTACTGTCTGCTGGAGCGATTCAATAGAGTGGCAATCATTTGTTCAGATCAGGTTAGCTATTTTAGGATCCAGCTGGGGCTTGCTTTGGCCTGATTTGTTGTCCCCCTTTGCTTGATGTCTCTTTTCTTCCCCTCCTTTTTCCTATAACTGATTATAGAGACAGGGGCGTTGTGGCCTGAGGAAGCATACCTTTGTAAACCAAGATTCAATAGAGAATCAGACATATATCAGATGTTCTCTAGCATGTTTCAGCGTAGTTAATCCGTCGTTACATCTCCCCCTTTTTGTGTTAAAAACAAAATGCAGATTGTTTCATGTCAAATGGAAGGGTGTTTGTGTTGTGTGCGTGTGTGCTGTGATGGAATGTTTTGTGCTCTCTGTTCGTTTGTCTTTTTTGTTTTTTAGTATTGCTCATGATGTTCTGCTTCTGTTTTAAGCGTCTGTTTCAAAGAGTTCTTTACTTCTTTTATGCAATCACCTGCACAGACACTTCATTTCTATCTCTTCATAGTTTAAGAAAACTGGAAACAAGAACAATAACTGATTTCTTAGAAACATCTCTCTCTCTCTCTCTCTTTCTTTCTCTCTCTCTCTATATTTTTGTCTCTCTATACATGTAATTTTTCTCTATCTATATGTATATACTTCTCTCTATATGTATATATTTCTCTCTCTCTCTTTCTCTCTTTGTCTGTCTGTCTATCGTCTGTCTGTCTGTCTGTCTCCCCCCTCTCTCTCTCTCACACACACACACACATACACAGACAATCTCTCCCCTCTTCTCTCTTGCTCTTTCTTATGCTTTTGTCTTTGTGTTTACATTATAGGCGAACAATACCTAATGCTACTGTTATCGAGTAATACAGAGTTTTAAGGCGTTCCCCTCCTCCTCCTCCCTGCATCATTATCCTCAGTGGTGTCTTTAATGTCCTCATTACCATAGCAGCCTGCTGTCCTCCAAAAAGTTCAACCCTGGGTTCATCAGGACATGTACAGCAAAGAAAACAAACGAGACAGTCTTGACGGAGGCAGACACAAGAAGATCATTCATAAGG
The DNA here is from genome assembly GCA_030674185.1 of Monoplex corrugatus. Classification (NCBI taxonomy): domain Eukaryota; kingdom Metazoa; phylum Mollusca; class Gastropoda; order Littorinimorpha; family Ranellidae; genus Monoplex; species Monoplex corrugatus. The sequence goes on from JAPXFY010000026.1 coordinate 27,123,044, forward strand.
AAGATTAGAAAAAGATAGAATATAGGCCATTTCATGAGGAAAGGGGAATTGGAGCACCTGGTCACAACAGGAAAGCTGGAGGGAAAGAGAGCACCAGATAGACCCAGGGAACAATATTGGACGGACTTGCAGAGTGGCTGAAGACAGAGAGGGTGGAAGATGTGCTTGCAGCAACAAGGGATAGAAACATATGGAGGGCCATGATCGCCAACGCCATGTGGCAAGGCACTTGATGATGATGATGATGATGTGAGACAAGTTCATACTTAGTAGCTAGTTTTGTTTTGATTCATTCCTTTTGGTTATTCATTTGTTTTATTTATTTGTTATTTTCTTTGAAAAGAAGATACACAAATACACCGTCATTTCAATTTCACCAACAGGTTTCCAATGAAAGACTGATGTAATGCTAGTAAAAGACAAAGAACAAAAACAAACAAAAAAATACAGCTATGTAGAATATCAGGACTTGGCCAGTTCATAGGTATATTGGCAGGCTGAAGGCGTGGTGGATCTTCTGCAGCGCAGGGCATTTGTGACATAAGCGCATATGGAATTGATTCCAAGCGCGGAGACGTCATCTTGAGAAACTGAAGCTGAAACTGAAACTGAAACTAGATCAAGAAAGCAGAAGTTTGCGTTTGAAATCATTTGTGTGTGTGTGTGTGTGTGATGTGTGTGTGTGTGTGTGTGTGTGTGTGTGTGTGTGTGTGTGTGTGTGTGGTGTGTGTGTGTGTGTGTGTGTGTGTGTGTGGTTGTATGGGGGTTGTGTGTGTACGTGTGTTTTTTGTTTGTTTTTTTGAAAACAACAACAGCAGCAGCAGCAAAAACAGCAGCAGCAGCAACAACAACAACAACAAACTTTTCAGTTATAGTGTACTGTCGAAGTATCTCGAGAAGAATAGCAGACAGACAGACAGACAGACAGACAGACAGACAGGCAGGCAGCAGGCAGACAGACGACAGACAAAGCCATCCTAGCAGGCAAAGTCTGACCCGAACGACCGTTATGCCCCGTCGTCTTCCTCTCTCTGATTCTGACCCAACTGCCACCAGCACCATCACCACCACCACCAATAATCTGTCTCCTCCCTCTCCAATACCCACTAATCATTCCTTCCCCCACCCCCACCCCGTCGTCCAGCCACTCCTCCCACCCACCCACTCATTATTCCCACCTCCGCCCACACCGCCCCCACTGGTGATAGACATAATGACGGCGGGCAGACCTGTCTCGTTTTCTTCCCGTAAGATAAGTCAGGCTGCTGGGCCATAAAACTCACGCCTCATGCCTCACGTCTCACGCCTCATGCCTCACGCCTCACGCGTGAATAGAAAAATGAACAGACGAGGTCTCTCTTCCATACAACTCCACTCACAGCTTCACGTTTCATGGTTCACGGTTCAGGCTGTCAGCGGAAAAGTGAGACTGTTTACTTTACTTTTCTCGATGCGTGAAGTTGAAATTCCTGGTTACCATTGGCCATTTCAATTCTCCTCACATGCAGGATGGATGACTACAAACAAAATTGGATGGAGTTGGTCCGGGCAAGGCCCCTCCTCTGCAATCTGTGTGTGCCTGACTCTTGTACAAGGACAAAGTTATAAAAAAAAAACACACACACACACAAGTTTGGGAAGACTTGGCGAAGATTCTGAACGAACCCAAAGTTCAGGAGATGATGGAATGCACGGTGGAATTCTCCTCGTGATTCTGTGAGGAAGAAATGTTCTCGGCACCATATGCTTTGTCTCTTTCGCTTCCTCCTCTTGAGCCAGAGCAAAATCAGGAGGTCTTCTTCGTCGGAAGAATCCATCTTCGAAAAAACAAACAAACAAAAAACACGAAAATTGTTTCTGATCAATTGAGCTAACAGCACTGTATTCTGGCACCGTCAACACATAACAGACACGTGAGCATTGAGGCTTGAGCTCTTGTGGCCCAGTACATAAAATGTGAGGCGTGAAGAATGAGGCGTGAAGCATGAGGCATGAACATGAGGCGTGAGACGTGAGGCATGAGTTTGTATGGCCCAGCAGCCTAAGCAGCGTAGCATGCGTGGAACACGACGGACTTGAGACTGGTAGAAGAGGAATCAGTTTGTGAGGCATTGTCCTCTTTTTCCTGGGACATGGTGTGATCGGTTTAATTTCTCTCCCTGATATACCCATGATTGTGTGTGTGTGTGTGTGTGTGTGTGTGTGTGTGTGTGTGTGTGTGTGTGTGTGTGTGTGTGTGTGTTGTGTGTGTTTATGTGTGTGTGTGTGTGTGTGTGTGTGTGTGTTGTGTGTGATGTGTGTGTGTGTGTGTTTAACCGTGTGTCTCTTCTGTGTGTGTGTGTTTGTGTCTGTGTCTGTTGTGTGTGTTTGTGTCTATGTGTGTGTGTTTGTGTGAGTGTGTGTGTTTGTGTGAGTGTGTGTGTTAGTGTCTGTGTGTGTCTGTGTGTATGTGTCTATATATATATATATATATATATATATATATGTGTGTGTGTGTGTGTGTGTGTGTGTGTGTGTGTGTGTGTGTTGTGTGTGCGTGTGTACTTGTGTGTTTGTGTTCTGTGCATCGGCGTGTGTGTTAGTTAATGTTTGTGTGTGCATGTGTGTGTCTGTGTGTCTGTGTGTGTCCGAGTATGTGTGTGCGCGCACGTATACTTGTGGATTCCACCCACACCCCTGCCTACTTTCTTTGTTTTTGTTTGTTTTTCCACTTGGCTTTTCGTCTCTCAGTGTTTTCTGCCACATAACATTATTGTCAATTGTCATGTCTTCTTTGCAAACCTGTTATTCTGTTTTTAGTTTCATTCTTCGCTTACTTTTTGTTTGTGGTTTTTCTTTAGCTGATGTTTTCTTTCACCATCTTGTATTTATTTTGAGAAATAGTGAGCAGGAAATAACATTCTACACTGACATCTCTCTCTCTCTGTCTCTCTCTTTCTGTCTGTCTGTCTGTCTGTCTGTCTTCTCTCTCTCTCACTCTCTCTTTCTTCAACTTTTCGTTCAACTTTTTAAATTAATGTAAGTTTATCTCCAGTGAAGATATTACTTTATATTGTTTTTATGTTTGTTTGCCGGATTTGGGTCTTCTCTTACTTATTTGACTAATTATGTCGGGTGGTTAACTGTTTTTTCAACTTTTTGTTCAACTTTTAAATTAATGTAAGTTTATCTCCAGTGAAGATATCACTTTATACTGTTCTTATGTTTATTTGCCGGAATTGGGTCTTCCTCTTATTTATTTGACTAATTACGTCGGGTGGTCAACTGTTTCTTCAACTTTTTGTTCAACATTTTCTTCAACTTTTTCCGTTCAATTTTTTCTTCATCTTTAGGGAAAAAAAATACAAATGGATGTAATGTCAGCCTCGACTATATTTATAAATTTTTGTTTCGAGAAAACGTCGCCGAAAAATTTAATGACTTTGTTTTATGCTCCTTGCCACAAGGACAAAAATGTCAATGGCAATAAACCGTTTTCAGTTTCAGTTTCAGTTTCTCTCTTTCTCTGTCTCTCTTGTTTCTGTCTCTGTCTCTCTCTCTCTGTCGCTCTCTCTCTCTTCTTCTTCTTCTTCTGTCTGTCTGTCTCTCTCTCTCTCTCTCTCTCTCTCTCTCTCTCCCTGTGGAGCAGACACAAGTAGATCACTCATACGGAAGATTAGGAAAAGACAGGCAACATTTATAGGCCATGTTATGAGGAAGGGGGATTTGGAGCACCTGGTCACAACGGGAAAGCTGGAGGGAAAGAGAGCACCAGGTAGACCCGGGGAGAGAATGCTGGACGGACTTGCAGAGTGGCTGGGGAGAGGAGGGTGGGGGAGATGCTGGGGGCAACGAGAGATAGAGATGGTTGGAAGTCCATGGTCGCCAACGCCATGCGGCAGGGCACCTGATGATGATGATGATGAGATGAAGAAGAAGAAGAAGAAGAAGAAGAAGAAGAAGATGATGATGATGATGATGATGATGATGATGATGATGATGATGATGAATGATGATGATGATGATGATGTCTGCCTTTGTCTCTCATGCCTTTGTTGAAGGTTTGACCAAATATCACATACACATATCGTGGACTATAAAGGCTGCAAAAAAAAAGAAGAAAAAAAGATATAACAGTACAGCCATCACCGCCAGCATATCAGCAGGCCGCAGTAGCTCAGTTGGTTTGAGCCTCGGATTCACATGCTAATGGTTGTGGGTTCGAATCCCGGGGTGCGCTATATTAAAACTGGCCTTCTCACTGTCCCTTCTTAACATCATTGTTGTTCTGGTGATGTCAATATAGGATTTAGATAAGTCCCCCTTCCCCCACTTCCCTGGGATGGTTGGCCCCGTCGGCCATATCACCTGAGGTGGATGTCGACGTAAAAACTGAACCAAATCAATCAAAAAAGCCAGCATGCAGGCAGTTGAGCAAGGCTTTAGACAGATCCTCGTCATGGTGTTGCGCCTTTTTATTTTTTTTTTATTTTTTTTTTTTTTTGCTCGTTAAAGACAAAACGTCAACAATTTACCAGCAGCGTTGCTCTGAAGTCTCGCTTTTCCTTTTTCCGGTGATCAAACCTTAGGAGAAAAAAAGTCTTGAGTAACTGAATCAGGAGATGAGGAATGTTTCTCCTTCAGTGAAGCTGCCTGGTTTGTAATACAAAAGTCCCACAAACAACAAATAGCTGTGTTTGGGCATGATTCCAAATTAGGATGTGATTTGTTTGTGTTGCAATCTGTGTGTGTGTGTGTTGTGTGTGTGTGTGTTGTGTGTGTGTGTGTGTGTGTGTGTTGTGTGTGTGTGTGTTGTGTGTTGTGTGTGTGTGTGTGTGTGTGTGTGTGTGTGTGTGTTTTGTGTGTGTGTGTTGTGTTGTGTTGTGTGTGTGTGTGTGTGTTGTGTGTGTGTGTGTGTGTGTTGTGTGTGTGTGTGTGTGTTGTGTGTGTGTGTGTGTGTTTGTGTTGTTGTGTTGTGTGCTGTGTGTGTGTGTGTGTGCGGGGTGTGTGTGTGTGTGTGTGTGTGTGTGTGTGTGTGTGTGTGTGTGTGTGTGTGTGTGTGTGTGTGGTGTTGTATGTGTGTGATTTAATAGCTGTGCCGTGATTTATGGAGGACAGGGGGAGGTTATTCTGGGAAAGAGCTGATGTCTGCTTTGGCTTGATTGATTTAATATTTTTCCTTGCCAATGTTGTTTGCATTTCTGTCCGAAACTTTTTTTTTTTTTTTGACGATGACAAACGTAATCTCCCTTGAATATGTTTTGTTGGAATGAATAAGTCAACAAGAATTCAGAAACAGACATCTCTGTCTGTCTGTCTGTCTGTCTGTCTGTCTGTTCTGTTGTCTGTCGGTCGGTTCTGTCTGTCTGTCTGCCTGTCTGTCTGTCTGTCTGTCTCTCTCTTTGTATATATGTTATATATATATTTCTCTCTCTCCCTCTGTCTCTCTCTGTCTCTCTCTCTGTCTCTCTCTCTTCTCTCTCCTCTCTCTCCTCTCTCTCTCTCACATACTATATATGTATATCTTTCTCTTCTTCTCTCTCTCTGTCTCCCTCTGTCTCTCTCTGTGTCTCTGTGTCTCTGTGTGTGTGTGTGTGTCTCTCTCTCTGCCCCCCCCTCTCTCTCTCCCCTATCTCTCCCCCCCTCTCTTCTGTCACTACACACACATATATATATCTCTCTTTCTCTGGCTCTGTCTCTCTTTCTCTCCCCCCCCCCCCCCTCTCTCTCTCTCTCTTCCCTCTCTCGTTTGCTCTCTCTCTGTCTCATTTCTTCTTCCCTGTTCTTCATGCCTCCTGATTGACACAAAGCTAAACTCAATAATCTTTCTCTGATGAAAGTGATATACAGATACAGTACATCTTAGTTCGAAAATTAGATTAATTTGTCAGACCATGTTAAGTTAAACGTTCAATACAAACTTGGGTGAGATGTTGCCATTGATAACGAATTATAACTTTTCGAAACGTGATTCTAATGATCTGAGGGGGGGGGGGGGGGGGGAAGCTCATCTCTTTCTGTGTGTGCCTGTCAGTAGAGAGAAGTGGACCTGCAGCGACTGATTAAAAGCTGATGTTGGACTGACTTGTTAGTCCAACAGATGAATAGGCATGCAAATCTTCAGCGACTTCATGTGGGATTCAAGTCTAAACCTGAAGGCACATGCTCTTCTCGCAGACATCTCTCCCTCTGTCTGTCTGTCTGTCTGTCTGTCTGTCTTTCCCCTCTCTGTTGCCTACTCTCTCTCTCTCTCTCTCGTTCTCTCTCTTTCTCTTTCTCTCTTTCTCCCTGTTCTTTAAGTCTCACTGTCCTGGGTTCTGCTTCCATCGGTTTCTCTTCTGATGAACAACAACTGTCTTGCACGCTGTCTAAATGAGAGGGTTCTTCTGCCGTGCATTGCTGTTGCCCGCTTATTCTGTTGTGGACAATGTCAGATTGTCCTTGTATCGATTTAGTGGTCTTCCTTAGTTATGGTGTCCTTGTTTCAGCTCCCCGTACAGAAGCTTTTTTTTAACCATGTGGTTCTTGTTTTATATATAAACAACGTGTCTTTCCAAAGAAACTCAGTTTGATGATAAGACAATGTTGGAAAGCAAGACAACAAATTCCAGTGGTCGGTAATAAAATACCAGTATAAAATATAGACTAGGTAAAACGTAGTCTAGGTAGGACCTCAAGACCTTGCCAACTCGTGGGTTTATGTGCAGGCTTGAGGCATGTGCCACGGCCACCATACACTGTGGCACCTGTGACGTTAGTGCATATGGAATTCGTTCCGAGCGCATAGACGTCATCTTGAGAAACTGAAACGAAACTGAAATGGAAAGCAACATGTTTCCACAACTTTTAAGGTTGAACATACCGTATTCCCTTGTAATATTGCAAATCTTTGAGCTTACGTCTTTGGTGTTGTTGTTGCAGAAAACTAATGTATCGTCTGTATACAGCCCATGTCCAGCAGGTTCACCACAGAGCACACGAGTTCTGCTCTGTACGCAGCAATCTCTGTTGTAAGCCTGATGTTACGGTATAGCCACAACCACTTGGTTAGCCTTCTAAAGGCAGTTCTGGCCTTCTTGTATGCTTCACCAGCACAAATAATCTATTCTTTAAGTATCTGGAGTGTGTGCATCCGACTGTCAAACCTCTTCCTAGTGCCTCAGATGCAGTGAAGCCTCAGCAGGTGAAGCTCTGTTGTTACAGTAGGCTTAGAGTAAACCTGGAAGTGTCTCTCTCCTCTTGAAAGTACTGGAAAATTATCGACATCTTCCATTTCTCTCCAACATCAATGAAAAAGTGGTATTAAAACGAGTAATTGACCATCTCTCCCTAAATAATCTCCTCCATCCTTACCCGTCTACCTACTGGGTAAACCAGAGTACAGAAGAAAACAGCTCTTGTCACAAAATCCAGGAATTTCTTCTTGCTTCTGTCGATAGTGAAATTTCTCTCCTAACACTCATTGATCTGTCTGCTCTCTCGTCCTGAACATATCTTCAAATTTCATGGCACTGCTCTTTCTTGGTTCTCTTGATATCTCTTAGATCGCTTTTAGTCAGTTTTCATCAACAGAAATGAGTCTGAGCCTGTTAGGGCTTTCTTACGGAGTTCCTCAGAGTTCCGAGCTAGGGCCTGCCCTGTTCACCCTTATACCTCACCTCTAGCTTTATCATCACCAACACGCCGTGAAACATCGTTTTTATACAGATGATTTAATTTACAACTTCAAAATAGCACGGCCCCTGAAAATGTCCTTTCTTCTATCTCAGAAGCATCCAGTTGCTACGCTGATATCCAAAACTGCATGTCACAAAGTAAACTACAATTACATAGCGATAAAACCGAAGCCACGCTTGTAGGTACCCAAAACAAACTTGCCTCTCTTACCCCGAATACCAGCCAGCCAGGTGACAACATCAGCTCCCTCTCTGATTCTGTCAAGAAGTTTGGTGTGACCCTGGACGACACGATAAAGAATTTCTAACCCATACCTGCCAGTAATGCTACAATAAGATTCGGCGCATTGGTTCATCGTCATCATCATCATCATGTGCCCTGCCGCATGGCGTTGGCGGTCATGACCCTCCATATGCATCTATCCCTTGTCGCTACAAGTACATCTTCCACTCTCTCTGTCCTCAGCCACCCTGCAAGTCCGTCCAATATTTTCTCCCTGGGTTTACCTGGCGCATTGGTTACATTCGAAAGCACCTTTCAACTGAGGCTCCATCTAAGTTTGTGACAGCTCTCATTTTGTCTTGTCTTGATTACTTACTGTAATGCTTTACCAGCTTCTCTCCTCTGTCTGAGGAACGCATACAAAACTCAGCTGCAGATCTTGACCTCAGAAAGACAATAGTTTGATCATGTCAGTCCTCTCCATCGCTCTCCGTAAAGGCTGCCTATCTCAAATAGAATTGTAATTAAGCTGGATACCTTGTGATACAAATCTATTCATCAATCTGCTCCATCCTACTTTTGTGATAACATCAATATTTGCATGCCAACTCGGACCTTGTCGCAGCTTTAGATACTCTTTCCCTTCGGATTCCAATATTTAACCCTTTCATTCCCGCACCCTGGCCACCAGCATCCTGCATTGTCAACCATGCTAGGAAAGCAAAAACTTAACCTTTTGACTCCCTCACCCTATCCACCAGCTTACCACAGGAAGCTGGTGGATAGGGTGAGGGAGTCAAAGGGTTAATTTTTGCAGTTGGTCGATAGGGTGCAGGAGTCAAAGGGTTAGATTTTGCAGTTGGTCGATAGGGTGCAGGAGTCAAAGAGTTAGATTTTTTGCAGTTGGTCGATAGGGTGCGGGAGTCAAAGGATTACATTTTTGCAGTTAGTCGATAGGGGAGGGAGTCAAAGGGTTAATTTTTGCAGTTGGTCGATAGGGTGCTGGAGTCAAAAGGGTTAAACTATCCTAGTTAGCGTTCTTTTGCTGTTTCAGGACCGTCTGCCAGGAAAAGACCTTCCCACCAACATCTATCCTTTCTGCTTTTTTTTACTTTACTTTTATTGTTGTTTAAAGCCCATCCGACTGCGCAGAGCCATATCAGGGCTATAACCGCTTTAAAACACACAAAACTTCAACAGGAAAAAAAGAAAAGAAAATTAAGTACACATATTAATGCATTCGCGCACATAATCTAAGGACATGCCTCCGGCGTAGGACCATTCCGTCCGATTTATCGCACAGGGGAGATTTAAAAAACACACCTGAATACAAATATAAGCATACATAAGGACACCAAAACATATATAAAAACAGGTATGAATTACCTAAAATTGCTTCCGCATATCTCACCTCCTTAGACCAAAAATGCACTTAATACACGTACCCAATTATCAATCCCGAAGAAAAAAGTACGTAAGACTTTATCGAAAAAATACAGGT
>JAPXFY010000026.1:27137422-27142422 GCA_030674185.1 Monoplex corrugatus
CACGTATGGAAGTTCGGCGGAATTTGTTTAACGCCTTTTTATCTGCTGAGCTTGTTAACATAAAAAACCTATCATTTGTCTCCCATGACAACCTTTGAAATAACCAGCAGTTTCTACACGACAATATTCACCCCACCGCCAGAGGAAGCAGCGTGATAGCGGGGAACCTGGGAAGACACATTCGGGATCTATTTTGGGAGACGCCTAGGAGACCAGGAGGATCACGACCTTCACGGCCACACGCCTCTAGATTCTCCCGAGGACCATTCCCCTATTTTGACAGCTATGAACCGTGGTGGCTATCATACAACATGTTTTGAATGAATCGTAGTAGATCTACAGTGACCAACGTTTCATGTCACAGGACTTTTTCCTCGTCATCTCTGACAGTTCTCTTGGTGAAAGTGTATAATCGCTAGGAATTAGTCAGTCAGGACTCAGACTATAATCTCTGTACTTTTGAAGGCGTGTATACTATTATTTAATTTATTTATAATTTATTTCTGTTCTAGATCAAAGTCTTATCTTGATTAGTAGGACTTCTTTTCTCCATAGTTTTACTCTTTTTTTTTCTACCTTTCATTTGTAGTAAAAGTAATCATTCTCCCCCTCCCCATTTTCCTCGTACACAGAAAACCAAAGCATATGTGTTTTTCAAACAAATCACCGTTAATTGAAAATAAGGGATTAGCCAACAATGAAAATCAATTTTTTACAGTGGAATTGTAGGTCTATTTCCACCAATTCAGCATACCTGGAACATTTCCTCGCCTCAAATCAGTGTGAAGTCTTGATTCTGCAGTCGCTTAATGTTATACCAACCAAACTTCCCAATTTCCAAAATTACTATTATCCACCAGTGTATGCCTATGGGAATCCCGGGAAGAAAGTAGCCACTGCGATATACATACTTAAAGAGTTACAATATCACATATTTACTTCCCCAGTTTTAACGTCAACTGAAGACTTACACGCTTGTGCCGCTATAGTACAATTCAGTAATTCTTTTATCCTGAACGTTTTGTCAGTCTACCTGCCAACAGGTCAAATGACCACAACACAGAATGGCTGCGCACGATTCCGGATCTGCTGCACGGTAAATGGCTAATAGGTGGAGACTTTAATTCCCACTCCCCGTTTTGGGAAAAAGACTGTTGTACTGTTACAAGCAATCGTTTAGTAGAAAATATAGTTGACAGTTCGCTTTACCTTTTGAATGATGGAAGTGTCACTAGAATTCCTGATATTTCCAAACATCGGGCAACAGCCATCGATCTGTCTTTAATCTCACCAGAATTAGTACCCTGCTGTACCTGGGACACTCACAGAGATACTTTAGGAAGTGATCACTTACCTATCCTCATAACACTAACTAACGAAAACATCAGGATGAAAGACAGCATTCCTGATATTATACCAAAATATAATTATACACGCGCTGATTGGTCCTTGTTTCAGACTGTTCTTTCTAATCGAGATTTCACACATTATGAAAGTGAAAAAGTAGACGTTATGTTTTCTAAATTCCAGGAGTCAGTTCTAGCTGCTGCAGACCTTTCTATCCCGAAACTCAAAACTTTTAAGTCTAATAACCGTTTGGGTAATGTTTGGTGGACGGAGGCATGTGAGCAAGCAGTTCAGTATAAAAAAGAGAAATACAAAATCTACATCAAAAGCAGGAAACCTGAAGATCATATGGAAATGAAAAAAGCTAACACCCAGTGTAATAAAATCATCGCTGAAGCAAAGAAAAATTATTGGGCATCATACTGCACAAAAGAAATTTCAGATTTCAAGGATTTCCATAAAGTCTGGACAAAAATGAATCAAATGAAAAATGGAGCCAACTTACCTAGATGTCCAATAATGATTGATACAAGTCACAAATTTCTTTCCGACATGGACAAAGCTGAAACTTTTGTGGAACTTTTTGCCCAAAATAGTAAAGTAGATGGTTTGACTCCTACCTGCAAACACTACAGGGAAATAGCAGCTAACAACCCTATCTACACTGATCCAATACCTCAGAATGATCGCTGGTTTAATTCTCCAATCACCTTAGAAGAGTTAAAAAACACTATCTTGTCTCTACGCAACAAAAGGAGTTCGGTAGGTGTCGATGCAGTTTCAACTGAAATGATTAAACATCTTCCAGAAAACTATATTATTTTTTTACACAAAATTTTTCAGAAATGCTGGGTTAGTGGAACTATACCACAATTATGGCAAACGTCTGTTGTTATACCAGTATTAAAAGCAGGAAAGCCTAAAAACAATAAAAACAGTTACAGACCTATTGTTTTAACGTCCCATACGAGCAAACTATTGGAAAAATTGGTATTAAACAGACTTGTACATTACTGTGATAAAAATAACGTTATTCCAGTAAATCAGGCTGGCTTTAGAAAAGGAAGATCTACAGTTGAGCACCTGGTTAAACTTACCACTCACATCAAGAAACAGTTTGCCCGCAGAAAAAGTCTTTTAGCTACATTTTTTGATGTGAAAAAAGCTTACGATCAAGTTTGGCATACGCGTTTATTGTACAAGCTGAAATCTATTGGTTTATCTGGCAATATGTATGATTATATTAAGTCTTTTTTAGCCAATAGAACTATTCAGGCAAGAGTGGGAACTAGTTATTCTACTTCACGACATCTTGATATGGGAATTCCACAAGGTTCAGTGATAGCACCGCTTTTATTTAATATCCTTATACAGGATCTTCCTAAAGCACTCTCAAATCGTGTTGTTTTGGCACAGTATGCTGATGATATATGTATTTGGATGAATATTACTTTAAAAAAGACAACTCCACAGAGAGCACAGAATTACATTAGGAAATTGTATCAATCTGATCTTGATAATCTTGGAAACTATATATTAGAAAATGGTCTGTCGTTGTCAGCAGAAAAAAACTAACATGATGCTATTTAATTCTGGTGGTACTTTAAGTAACTTGCCTACTTTCAGATTGCTTGGTGAAGTGTTACATTACAAACAGGTTGTAACATTTCTGGGAGTCTTTATGACATCGAAATTAAACTGGAATGTCCATTTTGATTATATTTCAACAAAAGCAAGAAAAGCCCTTAATTTTCTAAAGATAATAAGCCGATTACCTTGGGGAATGGATACGAACATACTAATTCATATATCAACAGCACTTGTACGATCTAAATTATCCTATGCGCAAGAAGTGTTCTTCAGTGCACCAAAATATTTATTAAAGAAGATACAAAGCTTAGACAGCAAAAGTATTAAAATTGCTCTAGATGTCCCTGCTCACGCCTCTAATCTGTAAACGTACAAAGTTGCTGGAATTCTGCCTCTGAACAACTATCGTGAGCTAGCGACAGCAAAATTTGCAGTTAGAACTACTTCACAAACGGACAATTTTGTGAGTAAGGAAATTAAAATCAGGTCTGATGTTGACTTTCCAAAGCGAGAAAAAAGCATTTCATCACAAATGACTGTTGCAACTTACATATCTGACTTGGTCAAACAGTCTAACATAAATATGGATGAAATAGCTGAGACACCATCAACAACGCCTATCCCTACATGGGAAATGCAAAAAGCCTCTTTTGATATTGATTATACAGACGCTAAGAAATCTGAAAACGTCAACATTTCGATATCCACAGCAAGAGAACACATCGATGAAAAATACCGTACCCACCTTCACATTTTTACCGATGGATCAGTCTTAGAAAATAAATGTGCTGGAGCAGCATTTTATGTTCCAAAATTTAAGATAAAAAAGTCATTTTTCGTTGGGGCAAACTTATCGATCTTTACAGCGGAATTAGTCGCTATTAATCAAGCATTGCATTATCTAATAAATCTTAAACCCATGTCTTTCAAAGTAGTTCTCTTTGTTGACTCAAAATCTGTATTATATGCCTTACGGTCTTTTAATGCCGACACAAGACCTGATTTAATTACTGAGGCAAATCATCTTATACATCGTTTAAGGGTCAAAGGTACAGATATCAGTTTATGCTGGGTGCCTTCTCATGTTGGTCTTCACGGCAACGAAGTAGTTGACAGAGCAGCTAAGCAAGGTGCCCAGAATGCTGATAATGCTATAGAATTACATGTTCATACCTCCGTAAAAGAAGCTTGCAACTTGCTCGAATCAGCCTCATGGACTCGATTTCATGAACATTCAGATGAACAGTTTGTGTCACAACAAATGATAAAACTTACCGTTCAAAATGTATGTAAAAAATTGCAGTATTCTTCCATGTATCATTTGAGATCGATTGTTGCTGTTTGTTTTCATATTCAGCTAAACGCATTGAAAACAAAATATTGTAAAAATGTCAAGTGTATTTGCGGCGAACAGTTCACACTGTTTCACTGTTTATTCTACTGCAAAATGCTACGTTCTTTTTTACCGAAAATGTTTACTCAAGAAAAGTATTCTGAAAATCATTTCCAGAAAATTACATCAGATCAAACGTTGTTAGTTAGAATTTCAGAATCATTAGTTCACAGTCCTGTTAATGCATTACTTTAACTTTATTCGGTTTGTGTTTTAGTGTTACAATTTCCCTTCACGTTGTTGAAGTTAATTGTTAGTGTTAAGTTCTCGTTCCATTTTACTGTTCCCCCACCTGCTAATGTCTTTTTCCTCTGTCTTCCCTCTGCCCCAATCCAACCCGTCCAACTATCGTTCTACATTTTATTTTGTTCATTTTTTTTTTAATTTCCCCTTCCCCCCCTCCCCCGTCTAATATCACTTATAGTGAAAAGACGTTAAATTAAAGAACGAACGAACGCGCGTACATAAATGATGCACGCACACATACGTACACACACACACACAGACACGCACACACACACACACACACACACATACACACACACCCCAACTACACTACACTAAATTCGAACAGCTACGAAGTAAACAAACTTATACATTATTATTCAAAGTGGTAACATAGATGTGCCTTTATAAATGACACTAATAATTGTATATGTGACCTCCCACC
>JAPXFY010000026.1:27154922-27157422 GCA_030674185.1 Monoplex corrugatus
TAATTCAGCCAAAATACTACTGTAAACCAAATGATTTCAAATTATAATGAACGTAAAATTAGAAATCGGGCAACATACGTCTATAAAGTTGTAATGGAAGATAATTTGCTGTATCATAAAGATAAATTCTGGTGATACATGTCTGTCAAACCTATGTATAATTATGTTCCTATTGAATTAATGACGTATGACTGTGGGACACAAATTGTATTTATCTCAAAATATTCAAAGCATGCATTAATCCAAGAAGTCTGTATTATCTTTTTGTGTTTGTATAATGCATGTAACGTGTTCAAACCCATTTCAAACGGGGCTACGACCTTACTGAATACATTTCTGATTCTGATTCTGATTTTGATTCTGATTCTGATTATCTGATTCTGATTCTGAATCTGATTCTGATTCTGATTCTGATTCTGATTTCTCCCTCCCTCCCTCCCTCTCTCTCTCTCTCTCTCTCGCTCTCTCAGACACACTCTCTGTTTCGTTCTTTCTACAGCCAACTCGGAAGACAGGGCAATGCTTCTACGTCTTTACTCGTCGCTGTCTGATTCTCAACTGACTACAGTATATATACATATCACAGTGAACAGCAATCAGTTATTTAACGAATATCATAGCCGTGCTGTTACCCGCACGTGTTTACTGTGAACACACGTCACATCTTTCCCTTTCTTTAAGGAAACAAAATCAATTAATCATTTTTCCTATCTTTCAGTCCATACGAAATAAATGTGTTTCCTACCTTTATCACACCATTAACTTAACACACACTCATTCTCACGCACAGGGCCCAATCATTCATTCACCTCATTTTATCTCTGATCATTATACTATCCATCATCATCATCATGTCCATATTTCGCAATGCTTTCAGTTTATCTGATTGTGGTAGAGTCTTCAGTTTCATTCATATTTCAGGAAATCTGGCCTTTTGCTTTGTCTTCCAGATCTTGTTCTGTAAGGAGAACTAACTGGTTCGGGTTGTCCTGAGCTTGTTTGTTTGATAACTTCATCTGGCTCCTTGATGCTGGTTGTCTCAGACATTTTGATGACTGGTGACTGATCAGATGAGTTCTCACGGACAGACGATGCTGGCGTCCTGACATCTGTTCCAGTTTTCTTGTTATCTTCCAGCATCTGTTTTGAGGGAATGATGATTTGCTGTTGCTTGCCCGATGTGTCGCTTTCCTGATGTCTTCCAGAAATCATCCTTCTCTGGACAAGTCGTTGAGGGTTGATTGTCTGCTTAAGCTCCGTTTCTGTTGTGTCTCGTAGCTGACGACGATTCCTTCTGTACTGACGTCCGTCCTCTGTTCGAATGTTGTATGACCGGATGTTCACCTGTTGGTCTACTTTGGCGCTCATCCACTTTTTGGATCCTGGAGGTTGGAATTTCACAATCTGTCCCGGACTCAGTTCTGTCAGCTCTACTGCGCTTCTGTTGTAGTAGTGCGCTTGCTTCAGTTTCCTTTTCTCAAGTTCTTTCTTGATTGGTACAACTGTAGGTTGGAGTAATGTCTTTGACGTCGGCACTTGTGTTCGTGTTCTTCTGCCGAACAGTCTCTGAACAGGCGAACTGTTTACAGTCTCTGTCGGGATGTTTCTCAGCTCAAGTAAAGCAAGGAAGGGATCTTGATTGTTGTGTTCTGCTTTCTTCATGCACGTCTTTGCAGCCTTCACCGCGCTCTCTGCTTTTCCATTGGACTGAGGGTAGTGTGGTGAGCTTGTTACGTGTTCAAACCCATATGTTTTTCTGAACTTTCCAAACTGGTTTGATGTGAATTGCGTTCCACAGTCTGTTGTCAGGCGTTCTGGTATTCCGTGTCTTGCCAAGTGTCTCTTCAGACAGATGATGACCTCTTTGGATTCTCTTGTTTGTAACCGATCAATCTCAAAGAAATCAGAATAGTGATCGACCGTGACCAGGTATTCATTGCCATTATGTTCAAAGATGTCACAAGCGATGTGTTGCCAGGGCAGGTCAGGGATCTCTGTACTGATAAGTGGTTCCTTCTGCTGACCACGTTGGTATGTGTTACAGGCGCTGCATGTTTTGACAAAATCTTCAATGTCCATGTTCATCCTGGGCCAGTAGACTACCTCACGTGCTCTTCTTATGCAGCTCTGAATTCCTGAGTGGCTTGCATGAAGTTTCTCAAGAATGTCTGCTCTTTCGCTTTCAGGTACAATTACTCTGTGGCTTTTGAAGACAAGTCCGTTGTGGACTGACAGTTCCTCCCTGAAAGGAAAGTATTCTTGTAACTGTAATGAAAGTTGTTGTTTCTCCTCTGGCCAGCCTTGTAGAATGACAGCTTTCAGGGTTTTCATGGTTGCATCTTCCTGAGTTGCTTGCTGCAGACTGTTCAGTCTCTCTTGGCTGATGGCCAGTTCTTGTAATGAGTCTGTTTTCTCCAGGTCTGTGAGGAAAACGGCTTCCTTGTGGGTGACTTGCTGTTCCGCTTTTCCACAGACTGCTCTGCTGAGGGTGTCAGCCAGG
>JAPXFY010000026.1:27169922-27172422 GCA_030674185.1 Monoplex corrugatus
AAAAGTACCATAGAACCTGGTTGGTGCGCGTTGTGTGGCAATGCCGCAGGGGTTTGTCATCTTCCCAACTTGCCATTCGATATTTGTCACTGGGTTCGAATGGGTCATGCAGCGCTTTGACAGCAAACGTTTGCTCGGTAAAATGGCTATCGTGTGGCACTGGGGGCTTGGGAGCTGTAGGTGATTGTCCTCGGAGTGGAGAGGCATTGGTGTTTTGGATTCTATCCATCCAACGCTCTCAGGTGTTTCTTGTTAAAGTGGCTCCCAGAAGAGTTTAGCGTTATGCTTGTGCTATGCCTGGACGATCAGCAAACAAAGTCAGAACAAGACTGAGGCAGCTGAAATGTTGTTTCTTACAAGATTGTTAAAAGTTCCACGGACAGCAAAGAAAAGAAAGGAAATAGCCTTGAAAGAAGCAAACACAAAAAGAACATAACTGAAGAAGATTAGGTAGAAAACAAAAGCAACATTTATAGGATAGTTTTTAATGAAGCAAGAAAATTTGAGCACCTAGTCACAACAGGAAAGCCGGAGAGAAAAAGAGCACCCGGTAGATCTGTGGAGAAAATACTAGATAGTCTTGCAGTAAAAAACATCAAATCCCTTCATAATTACAGCAAATGGCACAACCTTGACACAGGTTAATAAGTTCAAATACCTGGGAACGGTCATTTCATCAGACGGCAAATGCACATCGGAAATAGCTAGCAGAATCGGCCAAGCCGAAACAGCATTCAAGAAGATGACAAGCATTCTTACCAACAAATGCCTATCAATTAACATCAGAAAGAGAGGCCTTGAATGTTATATAGAACCAATACTGTTGTACGGATGCGAGGCGTGGACAGTCAGCAAGCAAAACCAGAGCAGGATCGAGGCAGCCGAGATGTGGTTTCTCAGAAGAATGTTGAGAGTTCCATGGACAGCAAAGAAAACAAACGAGACAGTCTTGATGGAGGCAGACACAAGTAGATCACTCGTAAGGAAGATTAGGAAAAGACAGGCAACATTTCTAGGCCATTTTATGAGGAAGGGGGATTTGGAGCACCTGGTCACAACGGGAAAGCTGGAGGGAAAGAGAGCACCAGGTAGACCCAGGGAGAGAATGCTGGACGGACTTGCAGAGTAGCTGGGGATGAGGAGGGTGGGGCAGATGCTGGGGGCAACGAGAGATAGAGATGGTTGGAAGTCCATGATCGCCAACGCCATGCGGCAGGGCACCTGATGTGATGATGATGATGATGATGATGATGATGATGATGATGGATGAGTATACTTACGAATGGAGAACAGAAACTCGCAATTATCGTCAATGACAAAAAAAGGCACCTTACTTAATTAAAACGAGTTGAAACGTTTTAAGAAGACCGGAGGACTACTGCATGATTTGACCATACTTTCTCCAAAACAGAATCTGGTCAATCAGGTCCGAAACTGCGCACTGATTAATTAAATGACCCTTTCCGCTCGGCCTACCTACAGTGATTATCTCCCTTCTCCAAACTCATCTTCTCAAAAAAGACGCGCATCAGAAAGAAGGTTCAGACGAAATAAGGAAGGGGTGGCTTCCCTTCATCTGTGGGCCAAAATAAACGCCAAGGTTAGATGTCATAAAATAGGAAAATGTATCGCGTTGGCGGTGTGGGTGGCGGACATAGAAATGAGCGGGGGGTGGGGAGGGGAGGGGAGAGGGGCAAGGGAGGGGAGAGAGGTTGGGAAGCAATTGGAACTAATGATGGATGAGGCATATTCGTCTCTTTGGAAAGTTGGCAGGAGGATATGATTCTTTAGTTCCCCTGATTTACAGGGTTCTATAGGAATCTCCCACAGACCTGTCAGTAACCATTTATGATCATCGGTTTTTTTTTCTCTCTCTCTTTATTTCTTTCTTTCTCTTTCCCTATCTATTTCTCTCTTTCTCCTTCCCCTCCCTCCCTCTCTCTCTCTCTTCCTCTCTCTCTCTCTCTCTCCCTCTCTCCCTCTTTCTTTCTCTGTCGTTCTGTCTGTCTCTCTCTTTGTCTCTCTGTGTCTCTTTCTCTGTTTCTCTGTCTCTATCTCTGTCTCTGCCTCTGTCTTTCTATGTGTGTGTGTGTATGTGCGTGTGTGTGTGAGTGAGCGCGTGCGCACCTCTGTGTGTTTGTGTGTGTCAGTAACCATTTATGATCATCGTTTTCTCTCTCTCTCTCTCTCTCTCTCTCTCTCTCTCTCTCTCTCTCTCTCTCTCTTTCTTTCTTTCTCTTTCCCTATCTATTTCTCTCTTTTTCCTTCCCCTCCCTCCCTCCCTCTCTCTCTCTCTCTTCCTCTCTCTCTCTCTCTCGCTCTCTCTCTCCCTCTCTACCCCTCTCTCTTTCTCTGTCGCCCTGTCTGTCTGTCTTGTCTGTCTGTCTCTCTGTGTATCTCTGTCTCTGTCTCTCTCTGTGAGTGTGTGTGTATGTGCGTGTGTGTGTGTGAGTGAGCGCATGCGCACCTTTCTGTGTATGTGTGTGTGTGTTTGCGTGTG
>JAPXFY010000026.1:27179922-27182422 GCA_030674185.1 Monoplex corrugatus
TCTCTGTGTTCTATATTTAATAAATTCTTTTTTTCAGAAGCACGAAACAAATTTCAAATCAAATTTCGAACTTTTATTATCTGTCTCATCTCTATCTCTGTCTCTTTTCTCTGTCTCTGTCTCTGTCTCTCTCTCTCTCTCTCTCTCTCACACATGAACACACAAACACACACACACACAGACACACACACACATACACATACACACACAAAAAACACACACACACACACATACACACACACACACACACGCATACACACAAACACACACATACACACAAACACACACACACACACATACACACACACACACACACACACACACACTAATGAGTAGCACCCAGCCAGCATTTCTCCTATCTCTCTCTGACAACGACAGTTTGTTTCACTCAGTGCTTGCTCTCCTCTTCTTTCCGTCTGTCCTTAGTGTGCATCTTTTCCATGCATGTTTCAAAATCTTGGGTCTTCAATTTCCATAAAAACTTTTCAGGATGGTGCGCTGGGCGTGCGTGCGTGGGTGTGTACATGTACTGTGAGTGTGTGCGGTGCGTACATGCGTGCGTGCGTGCGTGTATGTATGTATGTGTGTATGTGTGTACATGTGTGTGTGTGTCCGCGCGCGCGCGCATGTGTGTGTGTGTGGTGTGTGTGTGTGTCTGTGTGTGTGTGTGTCTCTGTCTGTGTCTGTGTCTCTGTGTGTTTGTGTGTGTGTGTGTGTGTGGTGTGTGTGTGTGTGTGTGTCTCTCTGTCTGTGTCTGTGTCTCTGTGTGTTTGTGTTTGTGCAGTTTGTTGTTTGTCTGCTTACACTGTCTTTGTATGATAACAAAAACTAGATGTAACACAGATCCACTTGGATCTAATGGTATTATCTGTGAGTAATAAAGTGTATTAAATATTTGTGTCGTGCCAAGCAAATAAATAAACCAGCGCTTGAATACATGTACATAAGTCCATTACTGCATATGTGAGT
The DNA here is from genome assembly GCA_030674185.1 of Monoplex corrugatus. Taxonomy (NCBI): domain Eukaryota; kingdom Metazoa; phylum Mollusca; class Gastropoda; order Littorinimorpha; family Ranellidae; genus Monoplex; species Monoplex corrugatus. The sequence continues at coordinate 27,180,892 of JAPXFY010000026.1, forward strand.
GAGTAAGTGAGTCAGTCAGTAGGCAAGTGAGGAATAGGTAAGTTACTGTTATTGTTGTTTTAAGCCCAGCCGACAGCGTAGAGCTATATAAGGGCTATAATCATTTTCAAAACATACACAATACTTCAACAGGTCAAAAAAAAAAAAAAAAAAAAGAAAATTAAACACACGTATGAATGCACTCGCGCACATTATCTAAGGAGATGCCCTTGGCGTTGACCACTCTGTCCAATTTATCGCACAGGGGGGGTTTAAAAAAAAACATGCATCAATACAAATTCAAACGGAGCTAAGGACACTAAAACATGTATATGAATGGGCCTAAATTACCTGAAATAACTTTCGCATATCTCTTTCTCTAGAGCAAAAAATGCACTTAATATATGTACCCAATTATCAATCCTAAGAGAAAATATGTGAGACTTTATCGAACACGTACAGGTGAATGGATCAGCAAGGCAAAAAAATTATAGGAAGAAATGACAGAAAGCGAAGGACGCAGAAACAAAACAAAGAGAATGACAGAAAAGAGTAAATTTCTAGCACAAAATTTCCAGAAGGTGGGGAGAATATACTGAAAGGCCCCTGCATCCCCACGAGTGTGGGGGATGGGTAAATAACTAAGCTGAAAAGACAAAAAACAAGTATGCCGTAATCGAATAAGTTTGTTGGAGCTTAATGTCACATTAATGAAATGATTAACTCAAAACGTGTTCAGAAATACGACAGATGTGATAGCCAAGTGAACAAAACGTTAGACGTCCAATTGGAAAGTCTGAGTTTAGCCACGCCTAGGTACCTCCCGCCTGGCAGGTAAAAGGTGGAGATTATTACCAATTTCCCAAGTCAATCAATTTTGTGTGTAGACCTTCTAGTCAGGTTAATAAGTTCAAATACCTGGGAACGGTCATTTCATCAGACGGCAAATGCACATCGGAAATAGCTGGCAAAATCGGCCAAGCCAAAACAGCATTCAAGAAGATGACAAGCATTCTTACCAACAAATGCCTATCAATTAACACCAGAAAGAGAGTCCTTGAATGTTATATAGAACCAATACTGTTGTACGGATGCGAGGCGTGGACAGTCAGCAAGCAAAGCCAGAGCAAGATTGAGCAGCCGAGATGTGGTTTCTCAGAAGAATGTTGAGAGTTCCATGGACAGCAAAGAAAACAAACGAGACAGTCTTGATGGAGGCAGACACAAGTAGATCACTCATAAGGAAGATTAGGAAAAGACAAGCAACATTTCTAGGCCATTTTATGAGGAAGGGGGATTTGGAGCACCTGGTCACAACGGGAAAGCTGGAGGGAAAGAGAGCAGCAGATAGACCCAGGGAGAGAATGCTGGACGGACTTGCAGAGTAGCTGGGGATGAGGAGGGTGGGGGAGATGCTAGGGGCAACGAGACACAGAGATGTTTGGAAGTCCATGATCGCCAACGCCATGCGGCAGGGCACCTGATGATGATGATAATGAGACCTGCTAGTGCTTAGACTCCCTCCATATGTACAACCGCATGCAGAACATCA
>JAPXFY010000026.1:27187422-27197422 GCA_030674185.1 Monoplex corrugatus
GTGTTAGTTGCATAAAGCAATGGTTCTCCATTCTGGTGTTTGTTGCATAAAGTAATGGTGCTCCTTCAGGTGTGTGTTGCATAAAGTAATGGTGCTCCTTCAGATGTTTGTTGCATAAAGCAATGGTGCTCCTTTCTGGTGTGTGTTGCATAAAGTAATGGTGCTCCTTCAGGTGTTTGTTGCATAAAGTAATGGTGCTCCTTCAGGTGTTTGTTGCATAAAGTAATGGTGCTCCTTCAGGTGTTTGTTGCATAAAGTAATGGTGCTTCATTCTGGTGTTTGTTGCATAAAATAATGGTGCCCCATCTGATGTTTGTTGCATAAAGCAATGGTACTCCTTCTGTTGTCTGTTGCATAAAATAATGGTGCCCCATCTGATGTTTGTTGCATAAAGCAATGGTACTCCTTCTGTTGTCTGTTGGATAAAGTAATGGTGCTCCTTCTGTTGTCTGTTGCATAAAGTAATGGTGCTCCTTCTGTTGTCTGTTGCATAAAGTAATGGTGCTCCTTCTGTTGTCTGTTGGATAAAGTAATGGTGCTCCTTCTGTTGTCTGTTGCATAAAGTAATGGTGCTCCTTCTGTTGTCTGTTGGATAAAGTAATGGTGCTCCTTCTGTTGTCTGTTGGATAAAGTAATGGTGCCCCTTCTGTTGTCTGTTGGATAAAGTAATGGTGCTCCTTCTGTTGTCTGTTGGATAAAGTAATGGTGCTCCTTCTGTTGTCTGTTGGATAAAGTAATGGTGCTCCTTCTGTTGTCTGTTGCATAAAGTAATGGTGCCCCTTCTCGCGTTTTTTGCATAAGATAATAGTGCTCCTTCTGGTGTTTGTTGCATAAAGTAATGGTGCTCCTTCAGGTGTGTGTGGCATAAAGTAATGGTGCTCCTTCAGGTGTTTGTTGCATAAAGTAATGGTGCTCCTTCGGATGTTTGTTGCATAAAGTAATGGAGCTCCTTCAGGTGTTTGTTGCATAAAGTAATGGTGCTCCTTCTGTTGTCTGTTGGATAAAGTAATGGTGCTCCTTCTGGTGTTTTTGCATAAAGTAATGGTGCCCCTTCTCGCGTTTTTTGCATAAGATAATAGTGCTCCTTCTGGTGTTTGTTGCATAAAGTAATGGTGCTCCTTCTGGTGTTTGTTGCATAAAGTAATGGTGCTCCTTCTGGTGTTTGTTGCATAAAGTAATGGTGCTCCTTTCTGGTGTGTGTTGCATAAAGTAATGGTGCTCCTTCAGGTGTTTGTTGCATAAAGTAATGGTGCTCCTTCAGGTGTTTGTTGCATAAAGTAATGGTGCTCCTTCTGTTGTCTGTTGGATAAAGCAATGGTGCTCCTTCTGGTGTTTGTTGCATAAAGTAATGGTGCTCCTTCTGATGTTTGTTGCATAAAGCAATGGTGCTCCTTCTGTTGTCTGTTGGATAAAGCAATGGTGCTCCTTCTGATGTTTGTTGCATAAAGTAATGGTGCTCCTTCTGATGTTTGTTGCATAAAGCAATGGTGCTCCTTCTGATGTTTGTTGCATAAAGCAATGGTGCTCCTTCTGATGTTTGTTGCATAAAGCAATGGTGTTCCTTCTGGTGTTTGTTGCATAAAGCAATGGTGCTCCTTCTGATGTTTGTTGCATAAAGCAATGGTGCTCCTTCTGGTGTTTGTTGCATAAAGCAATGGAGCTCCTTCTAGTGTTTGTTGCATAAAGTAATGGTGCTCCATTCTGGTGTTTGCTAAAATAATGGTGCTCCATTCTGGTGTTTGTTGCAAAAAGTAATGGTACTTCTTCTCTGTTTTTTTGCATACGATAATGGTGCTCCTTCAGGTCTTTGTTGCATAAAGTGATGGTGCTCCATTCTGGTGTTTGTTGCATAAAGTAATGGCGCTCCATTTTGCTGTTTGTTGCATAAAGTAATGGTGCTCCTTCTGGTGTTAGTTGCATAAAACAATGGAGCTCCTTCTGGTGTTAGTTGCATAAAGTAATGGTGCTCCTTCTGGTGTTAGTTGCATAAAGTAATGGTGCTCCTTCTGGTGTTTGTTGCATAAAGTAATGCTGCTTCTTCTGGTGTTTGTTGCATAAAGTAATGCTTCTTCTTCTGTTGTTTGTTGCATAAAGTAATGGTGCTCCATTCTGGTGTTTGTTGCATAAAGTAATAGTGCTCAATTCTGGTGTTTGTTGCATAAAGTAATTGTGCTCCATTCTGGTGTTTGTTGCATAAAGTAATGGTGCTTCTTCTCGTGTTTTTTTGCATAAGATAATGGTGCTCCTTCAGGTCTTTGTTCCATAAAGTAATAGTGCTCCATTCTGGTGTTTGTTGCATAAAGTAATGGTGCTCCATTTTGCTGTTTGTTACATGAAGTAATGGTGCTCCATTTTGCTGTTGTGTTTCATAAATGGTGCTCCATTCTGGTGTTTGTTGCATAAAGTAATGGTGCTCCATTCTGGTGTTTGTTGCATAAAGTAATGGTGCTCCATTTTGCTGTTTGTTGCATAAAGTAATGGTGCTCCATTCTGGTGTTTGTTGCATAAAGTAATTGTGCTCCAACTGGTGTTTGTTGCATAAAGTAATGGTGCTCCATTTTGTTGTTTCTTGCATAAAGTAATGGTGCTCCATTCTGGTGTTTGTTGCATAAAGTAATTGTGCTCCAACTGGTGTTTGTTGCATAAAGTAATGGTGCTCCATTTTGTTGTTTCTTGCATAAAGTAATGGTGCTCCGTTTTGTTGTTTGTTGAATAAAGTAATGATGCTCCTTCTGGTCTTTGTCGCATAAAGTAAAGGTGCTCCATTCTGGTGTTTGATGCATAAAACAATGATGCTCATTCTGGTGCTTGTTGCATAAAGTAATGATATTCATTCTGGTGCTTGTTGCATAAAGTAATGGTGCTCCTTCTGGCGTTTGTCTCATAAGGTAATGGTGCTCCTTCTGGTGTTTATTGTATTAAATACTGGTGCACCTTCTGCTGTTTGTTGCATAAAGTAATGGTGCTCTTTCTGGCATTGTTGCATAAATTAATTGTGCTCCTTCTGGTGTCTATTGCATAAAATAATGGTGATCCTTCTGATGTTTGTTGTATAAAGTAATGGTGCTCCATTTGGTGTTTGTTGCATAAAGTAATGGTGCTCCTTCTGGTGTTTGCTGCATAATGTAATAGTGCTCCTTCTGGTGTTTGTTGCATAAAGATAATGGTTCCCACTTCAGCCTTCGTACTTGGTACAGAGGAGGCCTGCTCAGATTGCCTCTGTGCCTGCCATTCTCCACTACGGTATTGGATGTACATCCCTGATCCTTCGCGCGTGATAACTCTTTTGATAAACCAACCGTCTGTGAAAAGTCGTATATATGCTTCTTGCAACTAACGCTCTCTCCTCTCTCTCTCTCTCTCTCTCTCTCTCTCTCTCTCTCTCTCTCTCTCTCTGTAGCTTTCCCATGCACACACACACACACACACACACACACACACACACACACACACACACACACACACACACACACACACACACACACACTGGCAGAGAAATGAATAAAACTCAAATGCCACAAAAACATCTGTCAAAGTATGCAGATATATATATATATATACGTTTTCTCTTTAAAGCAATATCAGCTCAGAAACATGCACAGAAAGCTCATAGATCACAGGGATTGATATTCAACATTACCTGCAGCAAAAAAAAAAAAGAAAAAATGAGTAAATAAATAGATTTTAAAAAAATCAACTAGAGCTGTGAAAATACAGCAAATATTAGAATGAATTAACTTTATAGTATCAGGACATATGCATCTCTTACCATATACACACATCTATACACACACACACGCATGCATGGAGTTACACACACACACACACACACACACAACACATCACCACACACACACACCACATTCAACACATACATACACATACAAATACAAACATAACGTATGCATAGAGTTACAAACACGCACACATACGAACACACACACACACACACATACGAACACACACACACACACACACACAATATATATATATATTACACGCACGCACACACACACACACACATACGAACACACACATCACACGCACGCACGCACGCACACACACATACACACGCACCGCACACACACACACACACGCACACACACACACCACACACACACACACACACACACATTGCATGAATACAATACAGGACACAAAACTATTAGAAAGCAAGATGCTCTCGGTCCAATTTTGAAGAGTGGCAGAGACATAGTTTTCTTGTAAGGGCAAAAACCGAGAGCACATTATGGTAGTCATAAGTCCACAAGAAAACAACAACAACAAAATATAACCAAGACCCCAACGTGAAGTGTATGTGCAGGATCGATGCTTCCAGAACTAATAACTTAAACCCTTACTGTATATAAATACACTTTTCCAGGCTGTGCGCGCGTACACACACACACACACACACACACACACACACACACACACCACAACGCACATAGGCATACACACTTGTTGGACATTCACAAGTTACTTAGTTAGAATGGTGTACCTCAAAAGGAATAGAGACTGGAGATACACCGTTCTGGCAGGTAAGTTGACCAAAAAAAAAAAAAAAAAGTTTTGCAGGCTATATATCCAGATAAGATACGCATACATTTCTGTTCAACGTGTCTCTGATGAACGCAGCATACTTCACAAAGTTCAATTATACGAAAAAAACAACAACAAAAAACAAAACAAAACAAAAACAAAAACAAAAAAAGACGCTTGATTATACACTCTTTGATTACACATTTGAAGTGGAAGCGCAGATGGGTTGTATTGGAAAGTTAATAGATCTTAAAAACTGGGAAGGTCTTTTTTGTTTTATTTCTTTTGTTTTGTTTTGTTTTGTTTTGTTTTGTTTTTTACTTTAAGACATAAGACAGAAATGTACATGGGTCAGTTGTGTGAAGCGCAGATGGGTTGCATTGGAAAGTTAAGTAAATCTTAAAATCAGGGATTTTTTTTTTTTTTTTTTTTTTTTTTTTTTTTTAAGAGACATAGAGACAGAACTGCACATGGGTCAGTTGTGTCTTTCAGCATACGTCTATCGGCGTGCAAATTTGGTAAACTCTTGGAGACAATTCCCCTGGCCTCATCATCAATGTGAAAAAAAACAACAGTAGTACGGTGTGGACTGATTACTCTGGAAAAAAAAACCTGAAACTTTAACACAATGTGTCGTGACCATTAGAAAATCCTGTTACTTTTTGTGCGTACTGTTTCTAGAGTGTACGAATGCCGTGACCCCAGCTATTGACATCTGTAGCAAATAAACATGCCTGCTGAAGAAGGAGCATCAGAGCTCAGAAAGCTAAAAAAAAATGGTGTTTTCGTGTTTTTATTCGATCAATGGGGAAAAAACCCCCATTATTTTATCGACTCCCTCACCTTACCCACCAGCTTCTTGCTGGTAAATAGGGTGAGGGAGTGAAAGGGTTCATTCTTTTTATTTGCTAACATGGGTAATGATCCTGGAAGCTGGTGGATAGGGTGTGGGAGTAAAAGCTTCCTTTTTTTGATTTTGCTATCAGGGCATACAATGCAAGAAGCTGGTGGATAGGATGAGGAAGCCAAAGGTTACGGTTTTGATTCGCTATTACAACTGATAACATCGGAAGTTGGTGGACAGGGTCAGGAAGTCAAAGGGTAACGGTTTTGATTTGCTATCATGGCTGGTAGATAGAGTGAGAGAGTCAAAGAGTTAAAAGATAGGGTGAGAGAGTCAGTCAAAGGGTTAAAATTTTTGATTCGCTGTCATGGCTAATAACACAGAAAGCTGGTGGACAGGGTGAGGGAGTCAAAGGCTTATTATTGGCGTTTGTTGGGTGCGGTGTTTGGACGGAAACATTTTCTGAGCAAGTAATCACAAATGTTTAGAAGAAGGAATCGTTTCAGACATGTCTCGTGTTATTACTTCGTCAAAGATAAAAATCTGTCACAATCGGCACCGTTCTGGAATGACATTTCCAGCCTCTTTGAGGTCTCTAGGAATGGTCTGTATGCCATGAATCTCTCCTGAACAAGCTTCAAACTCCTCTATAGATTGATAACATTTCTGTTACCCACACTGCTCGTTGATGTTTGGTTATCTTACAGTAAAAAGATATAGGTTAAAAAAAAATCTTAAAAAGTGTTGACATGTTTTGTTTGGAGTTAACGTCCACACCCACATAAACGATAATATCACTCATAGTGAAAAGACGTTAAATCAAGGAAGGAACGATAAACGATACGGCAGACGGATATGTGCTTGGATCCTGATGTTCGCTTTTAAAACCTCCAATATATAAAAACAGTATTATGTATATTCTGTGTGTTATATGGTGTTCATACAGTATGTCAACATTTTTGTTTTCATATGTATATAATTTGATATAATTTTTGCTGTTGTTAGCGCATTGCATGTTTGATGGCCATTTCTTGTTAAAAAAAAAAAAGTCTATGAAAAATTAAAAATTAAAAATAAAAAAGCTTCAAACACCGAACTCTCAAAGTGCACAGCCAAACCTTCCGTACATCTGCGCAGTTACGCTCATTGCTGTCACAACCCTCCGCCCAATCCAGCTTTTTAATTTTTTTTTTTTATTGTTTACCTTTTTGATGTCTTTTGTCTCTCTTCCACCTCCTCATCCTTTCTTTAATCTTTTTTTTTTTTTTCACAGATAGGCTAATACATATGACGTTTTCTTTATTTCTTTTACAGATAGGCTAATACATATGACGTTTTCTTTATTTCTTTTACAGATAGGCTAACACATATGACGTTTTCTTTATTTCTTTTACAGATAGGCTGATACATGTGACGTTTTCTTTATTTCTTTTACAGATAGGCTGATACATGTGATGTTTTCTTTATTTCTTTTACAGATAGGCTAACACATATGACGTTTTCTTTATTTCTTTTACAGATAGGCTGATACATGTGACGTTTTCTTTCTTTATTTTTTTACAGATAGGCTAACACATATGACGTTTTCTTTATTTCTTTTACAGATAGGCTGATACATGTGACGTTTTCTTTATTTCTTTTACAGATAGGCTGATACATGTGACGTTTTCTTTATTTCTTTTACAGATAGGCTGATACATGTGACGTTTTCTTTATTTCTTTTACAGATAGGCTAACACATATGACGTTTTCTTATTTCTTTTACAGATAGCTAACGCATATGACGTTTTCTTTATTTTCTTTTACAGATAGGCTGATACATGTGACGTTTTCTTTATTTCTTTTACAGATAGGCTAATACATGTGACGTTTTCTTTATTTCTTTTACAGATAGGCTAATACATGTGACGTTTTCTTTATTTCTTTTACAGATAGGCTAATACATGTACATGTGACGTTTTCTTTTTTTTTACAGATAGGCTAACGCATATGACTTTTTCTTTTTTTTTTTTTTTACAAATAGGCTAATACATATGACGTTTTCTTTTTTTTTTTTTTTACAAATAGGCTAATACATATGACGTTTTCTTTTTTTTTTTTTTTACAAATAGGCTAATACATATGACTTTTTCTTTTTTTTTTTTTTACAAATAGGCTAATACATATGACGTTTTCTTTTTTTTTTTTTACGGATAGGCTAATACATGTCACGTTTTCTTTTTTTTTTTTACAGATAGGCTAACGCATATGACGTTTTCTTTATTTCTTTTACATATAGGCTAACATGTGAAGTTTTCTTTATTTTCTTTAGATAGACAAACTCATTTGACGTTTTCTATATTTTTTTTAACAGATAGACTAACACATGTGAAGTTTTCTTTATTCTTTTACAGATAGGCAAACTCATATGACGTTTTCTATATTTTTTTAACAGATAGGCTAAAACATATGAAGTTTTCTCTCTGACTGTACACGCCTCACATCCGTATAACACTATCGGTTCTATCTACCATTCAAGAACTCTCTTCCTGATGTTAATTGATAGGCATTGATAATGGGATTAGATCCCGAATAATCATGGTATGAGTCTTCGGCCTGCGCGAAACTCCAACACGCTGGCAGAAAAGCTCTTTGGGGCTTCAACTAACTTTTACAAAGTTGTCCGTCTGTTCTTGTATCACTTTGTCTTTATTAAAACAGCCGCGCATCTACTTTGGGGCTTCAGCTAACTGTTAAAACGTTCTCTGTCAATTTCTAGTATCACTCTGTCTTTAACTGAAACAAGCTGTATGTTGAGAAACTGAAAACCGAAACTGAAAAAATGTTGTATTATTTTGTGGTGAGTAAAATACAGTTATTGTTAGACTAAAATACATTTTTCTGTCTTTTTTTTATTTTTTTTATTTTTTTTTTAAGCAACCACGACACCAAGTTTACGTCTGATTGAGTCATTAACAGATGCAATATCCCTTTGGGGGAAACAAGCATAACGACAAACAGTTGTCGTAAATGTAAATGTGATCCCCCCCGCCCCCCACCACGAAATCAGTCTTAACTAGCATTTTGGGCATTTTGAGATATACATATCACTCGGAAGTCTACATTCTGCTGATTATTTTGGTACCTGAATAAAGCTTGTACTAAAAACAATGTAGAAGTTATGTATGTTTAAAGTCATTAAGTTGTATGATGGCCATTTTGAGAAAACGGCCTCTAAAGCTTTTGTGTGCTCTCCTACTCATTTTCCTTAAATTTCTTTATTTGGTGGCTTTGACCCGGTTTGTTTCTAATTTTACCTGCCATTAACTGAAAGGTGCACCAAAGAGCTTTCCGTCAGTATATTACATGTGCGGGTACTGTACAGGTTACGGTTCATAATAAGAGACAAAAATAGATACTTTGGGTAGGAAATTGCGTTCTTTCTGCTGCGATTAGTGCATTAAAATACCATTTTATATTGATTAATAATATTTTTTCAAGAAGAAAATTTCTGTGGGGGATAGATTATAGTCTACAGAAATCAATTTTGAGAAAAAGTCAAAACACCCCAGATAGACCCTCAGTCACCTTTTCAGCTCCTAGTGCTGTTCGACTGACTGCGAGTTAAGACTGATGTGGTGATGGGAGGTCACAAATGAAATAAGACAAAGTAAAAAACAATTGTAATAAAAGTATACAACTGTGTCCTTTGCACCTAACTCAAGTTTTTGGACTCGACAAAGCATCCCACAACAATAGTTGTTCTTTGTTTTGTTTTCGTTTTGTTTTTTGTTTGTTTTTGTTCTTTGTTTTCGTTTGGTTTTTTTTTTGGTTTTTTTCGTTTTTCGTTTTTGTTCTTTGTTTTTGTTTTGTTTTTTCCATTAAAGTTCGTAGCAAAATCAAACAGAAACAAAAAAAAAATCGCGTAACTGTTATTTCTCATGCTAACACGAAAAGCGTTGAGTTCACAATTCATTCAAGAGAGATTATACACATTCGGACAATTCCATATGCGCTCATATCAATCTACCTCCGGGCAAGACTCCTTTAGGCTGCGTAAAAAGCCTATTCGCTGGCACTGCCTTGAAACGCTGTGGGTAGGAAGAATGATGATGATACTAAACACGAGGCGGACGGACACACTAGAATGATCACAGGCAACACACGCGCCAGTTTTTTGTTTGTTTGTTTGTTTGTTTTTGTTGTTGTACGAAGTAATCTTCGAGTGGCTTACACTGTTTCCAGATGAACAGCTACCACTAAAAACGGTGACAGACGCTATTTCATCAAAGGTGCTCCTGTATGGTGGAGAGTGGCAGATTGGTTCAGACATTCGCCTGCCAGTAACCAAACTCGAGGTTCCAGGGTTCGCTCCCTGTAGAGGCCTCGACTTTTCTCCTCAATTTGACCGGAAAATCGAACTGAAGTCTAGTCCTTCGGAAGGGCACCAAAAAAAAAAGACGGACCCCGTGTGCCTTCAGGCTGCGCACGCTTAAGATCCCACGGCAATTGAAAATCGTGAAGAGCAGGGCATTGCCCGGCTGCCTTGGTTAAAGAGAAATGGAGAGATAGGTTGATTTCCCAGGTCCCACCCCTTGAAGACCAATTAGCGAGAGATAGGTTGATTTCCCAGGT
>JAPXFY010000026.1:27202422-27204922 GCA_030674185.1 Monoplex corrugatus
GCTAGACTAGGGATCTCCTCTTTGGGAGTTCTTGGATTTTGTTTTCATCTCTCACCATTTGAGACTGTTAAATTTCAGCCGAGATAAAGTAATTCATCATCATCATCAAGTGCCTTGCCACATGGCGTTGTCGATCATGGCCTTCCATCTGTTTCTATCCCTTGTTAGGCCGCAAGCACATCTTCCACCCTGTCTGTCTTCAGCCACTCTGCAAGTCCGTCTAACATTTTTTTTCTTGGTCTACCTGGTGCTCTCTTTCCCTCCAGCTTTCCTGTTGTCACCAGGTGCTCCAATTCCCCTTTCCTTATAAAATGGCCTATAAATGTTGCTTGTCTTTTCCTAATCTTCCTTATGAATGATCTTCTTGCGTCTGCCTCCAGCAAGACTGTCTCGTTTGTTTTCTTTGCTGTCCATGGAACTCTCAACATTCTTCTTGGAAACCACATCTCGGCTGCCCCAGTCATGTTCTGGCTTTGCTTGCTGACTGTCCACGCCTCACAACCGTATAACAGTATTGGTTCTATATAACATTCAAGAACTCTCTTCCTTTTATTAATTGATAAGCATCTGTTGGTAAGAATGCTTTTCATCTTCTTGAATGCTGTTCTGGCTTGGTCGATTCTGCTGGCTATTTCTGAAGTGCATCTGCCGTCTGGTGAAATGATCGTTCCCGGATATTTAAACTTATCAACCTGTCTCAAGGTTGTGCCGTTTGCCGTTATTTTGCATGAGGGGATTTCATGTTTTTTTACTGATCACCATGACTTTAGTCTTCTTGCTGTTTAGTTCCAGCCCCTTACCTTTGCTTTCCATATCTAGTACAAATTAATTGTGTGTTCATAAGGAAGATTAGGAAAAGACAGGCAACATTTATAGGCCGTTTTATGAGGAAAGGGGAATTGGAGCACCTGGTCACAACAGGAAAGCTGGAGGGAAAGAGAGCACCGGTAGACCCAGGGAGAAAATACTGGAAGGACGTGGAGAATGGCTGAAGACAGAGAGAGTGGAAGAGGTGCTTGCAGCAACAAGGTATAGAAACAGATGGAAGGCCATGATCGCCAACGCCATGTGGCAAAGCACTTAATTATGATGATGAGGATGAGGATGATGATGATGATGATGATATGATGATGATGATGAGGAGGAGGATGACGATGAGGATGGTAAGCAGGATGAGGAAGGTAACCATAACAGTAACCATTATAAGATGGTAACCCATGACAGTAACCATAAGGATGGTAACCATGACAGTAACCATGATGAGGATGGTAACCATGACAGTAACTATGGTGAGGATGGTAACCATGAGGATGGTAACCATGACAGTAACCATGGTGAGGATGGTAACCATGATAAGGATGGTAACCATGACAGTAACCATGGTGAGGATGGTAACCATGATAGTAACCATGGTGAGGATGGTAACCATTATAGTAACCATTGTGAGGATGGTAACCATGACGAGGATGGTAACCATGATAGTAACCATGATAAGGATGGTAACCATGACAGTAACCATGGTGATGGTAACCATGATAGTAACCATGGTGAGGATGGTAACCATGATAGTAACCATTGTGAGGATGGTAACCATGACGAGGATGGTAACCATGATAGTAACCATGATAAGGATGGTAACAATGATAGTAACCATGACGAGGATGGTAACCATGACGAGGATGGTAACCATGACGAGGATGGTAACCATGACAGTAACCATGACGAGGATGGTAACATGACAGTACCATGACGAGGTTGGTAACCATGATAGTAATCATGGCGAGGATGGTAACCATGAGAGTAACCATGATGAGGATGGTAACCATGACAGTAACCATGACGAGGATGGTAACCATGACAGTAACCATGACAAGGATGGTAACCATGACAATAACCATGACGAGGATGGTAACCATGACAGTAACCATGACAAGGATGGTAACCATGACAGTAACCATGACAAGGATGGTAACCATGACAGTAACCATGACGAGGATGGTAACCATGACAGTAACCATGACGAGGATGGTAACCATGACAGTAACCATGGTGAGGATGGTAACCATGACAGTAACCTTGGTGAGGATGGTAACATGACAGTACCATGACGAGGTTGGTAACCATGATAGTAATCATGGCGAGGATGGTAACCATGATAGTAACCATGATGAGGATGGTAACCATGATAGTAACCATGGTGAGGATGGTAACATGACAGTAACCATGACGAGGATGGTAACCATGATAGTAACTATGGTGAGGATGGTAACCGTGATAGTAACCATGGTGAGGATGATAACCATGATAGTAACTATGGTGAGGATGGTAACCATGATAGTAACTATGGTGAGGATGATAACCATGATAGTAACTATGGTGAGGATGGTAACCATGATAGTAACCATTGTGAGGATGGTAACCATGATAGTAACCATGGCGAGGATGGTAACCATAATACTGTGGACTGCCACCTTGGGTTGAGACTGAATGACAGAGCCGT
>JAPXFY010000026.1:27214922-27222422 GCA_030674185.1 Monoplex corrugatus
TGTGTGTGTTTGCCTCTTTCAAGACTGTCTCGTCTGTTTTCTTTGCTGTCTATGGAACTTTTGACATTCTTCTTACAAACAATATTTCAGCTGCCCCAATCTTGTTCTGACATTTACTTGTTGATTGTCCAGGCTTCAGATCCGTATCCGCCGATATGACGTTGAAAAACTTTCTTCCTGATGTCAGTTCATAGGCATTCGTTGGTAAGAACGCTTGTCATTTTCTTGAATGCTGGTACAGATTGGCCAATTTTGCTGGATAATTCTAATGTGCATCTGCCGTCTGACGAAACGACTGTTCCCAGATATTGAATTTATTAACTTGCATCAATGTTGTGTCATTTGCTGTTATTTGACGTGAGGGGATTTCTTGTTTTTTTTTACTAATTACGACGACTTCAGTCTTCTTCATATTTAGCTCTAGTCCTCTATTTCTGCTTTCAGTTTCTATTACATTCAAAAGATTTTCTGCGAATAGAACGGTGTCGTCTGCATAACGAAGGTTGTTTATTATATTTCCTCCAATTTTCATCCCAGGGCATTCATCTAGGTTTCTGATATTGGTTTCGCTGTGAACTGAGAATAAATCTGGTGACGAAACACAGTCCCGTCTGACCTTATTTGTGATATTTTGAACATAAAAAATCATTTTCTACTCTTATTGTTGCTGTCATTTGATCAAAACACTTCTCTATTTCAAGACTGTCACCGCACAGGGTTTTGTGCTTAGGAAGTCTGTCAGATATTTGCTGGAAGATTTAGGTGGAGCACATGATTATGTGCGGCCAAGCCAAAACAGCATTCAAGAAGATGACAAGCATTCTTACCAACAAATGCCTATCAATTAACATCAGAAAGAGAGTCCTTGAATGTTATATAGAACCTATACTGTTGTACGAATGCGAGGCGTGGACAGTCAGCAAGCAAAGCCACAGCAAGATTGAGGCAGCGCAGATGTGGTTTCTCAGAAGAATGTTGAGAGTTTCATGGACATCAAAGAAAACAAACGAGACAGTCTTGATGGAGGCAGACACAAGTAGATCACTCATAAGGAAGATTAGGAAAAGACAAGCAACATTTATAGGCCATTTGATGAGGAGGGGGGATTTGGAGCACCTGGTCACAACGGGAAAGCTGGAGGGAAAGAGAGCACCAGGTAGACCCAGGGAGAGAATGCTGGACGGACTTGCAGAGTGGCTGGGGATGAGGAGGGTGGAGGAGATGCTGGGGGCAACGAGAGACAGAGATGGTTGGAAGTCCATGGTCGCCAACGCCAAGCGGCAGGCCACTTGATGATGATGATGATGATGACGTAATTATGGAGTTGTCTGGGCGCGATGAATCCGTCTTGAAATCACTCCTAACCCTTGTCGATAAATCTGTACATTTTTTGAAAAAATGAAGAAGCACCATGGTGTATACCATGTGACTAGCCACTGAGCATCAGACACCTCCTTCTTGATTGCTGGTACTTGCACGATGTGAGACATAAACACTACATGGCGGACTCCTTAAAGATCCTCTACCGAGACGTCCCTCCTGAGGCAATTTTCAAGTTTTTACAAGAGATCAGTAGATTTCACCTGATATGATTTCACGTCTGAATATGTTTTTCTTTAATTGCATTTTAAACTTGTAAGATTAACAGTGCTAGAGAGCATATTTTTTAACTCTTGTCTTTTATCTTAACCTGGTTGTCGTTTTCGACGCGCTGTTAGCCCTGGTATGGCTTTAGTAGTCGGCTGGACTATAAGCAATCTGAACTATCAACGGCTAACAGTTAGCATGGTTTTTTAACTGTTGTCTTTTATCTTAACCTGGTTGTCGTTTTTGACGAGCTGTTAATCCTGATATGGCTCTAGTGTTCAGCTGGGCTATAAGCAATATTAACCTGAACTATGAACTTGTTGATGAATATGATGATGGACTGCTGTTGTTCCCTCCAGTTCTCTAATATTACAAGTTTAACTGTGACAAGTCTTCTTATGGGTTGTGCAGCACATGGATAACTTTGTCTCCCCTACATCATCCCCACCTCTTTCAAAGTAAGTTTATCTGTGACAGTCTTCCTATGGGGTATGCAGCGAATGCACAACTGCCTCCTCCGCCCACCCATTTTAAAGTAAGTTTTAATGTGACATGACATGTTTCTTAAATATTGATATACATAATGAAATCATCATTGATCAGAATATTGTTTTATATGTTTTGTAGGCTATAGGTTTTCTTTTCTTTTTTCATGTGAGCAATTGTTACGAATTGAAATTATTATTATTTGTTTTTTGTTTTGTTTTGTTAGTACATTTTATGTTGATGTCTATTCCTGTTTAAAAATGAATAGAAAAGAAAAGAAAAAAAAGTTTTAATGTGACATTCTTCCTATGGGTTATGCAATGCATGGACAACTGCCCCCCCCCCCCCCCCCACACACACTCCACCCATTTTAGACAGTTTAACTGTGACATTTTTGCAATGGGTCACGCACGTGCATGGACACCCCTCCCCTTTCAAAGTAAGTTTAACTGCGACATTCTTCCTATGGATCACGCAGTGCATGGACATCTGCCCCCCCTCACGCCCTACCCCTTTCAAAGTAAGTTTAACTGTGACAGTCTTCCTATGGGTTATGTAGCGCATGGACATCTAACCCCCCCCCCCCACGCCCCACCCCTCTCAAAGTAAGTTTAACTGTGACAGTGTTCCTAAGAGTTATGCAGTGCGTAGACATCTGTCCATGGACAGCAAAGAAAACAAACGAGACAGTCTTGATGGAGGCAGACACAAGTAGATCACTCATAAGGAAGATTAGGAAAAGACAAGCAACATTTAATGGCCATTTTATGAGGAAGGGGGATTTGGAGCACCTGGTCACAACGGGAAAGCTGGAGAGAAAGAGAACACCAGGTAGACCCAGGGAGAGAATGCTGGACGGACTTGCAGAGTGGCTGGGGACGAGGAGGGTGGGGGAGATGCTGGGGGCAACGAGAGATAGAGATAGTTGGAAGTCCATGGTCGCCAACGCCATGCGGCAGGGCACCTGATGATGATGATGAGACATCTGTCCCCACCCCCACCAGTTTCAAAGTAAGTTTAACTGCGACAGTCTTCATATGGTCACGTAATGCATGGGCATCCCCCCCCCCCCCCACACTCCTTTTCAAAGTAAAGATTTTCTGTGATATTCTTCCTACTTCCTAAGGGTTATGTAGCGCATAGACATCTGCCCCTCACCCCCACCCCTTTTTAAGTATGTTTAACTGTGACAGTCTTCCTATGGGTTATGTAGCGCATGCACAATTGCCTCCCCCCCCCCCCACCCTCACCCACCCTTTTTTAAGTATGTTTAACTGTGACAGTCTTCATATGGGTCACGCAGTGCATGGACATCTAACCCCCCCCCCCCCCACTCCTTTCAAAGTAAAGTTTTTCCGTGACATTCTTCCTACTTCCTATGGGTTATGTAGCGCATGGACAACTGCCCCCTGCCCCCTACCCCCACCCCCACCCCTTTTTAAGTATATTTAACTGTGACAGTCTTCCTATGGGTTATGTAGCGCATGGACAACTGCCCCCTGCCCCCTACACCCCACCCCCACCCCTTTTTAAGTATATTTAACTGTGACAGTCTTCCTATGGGTTATGTAGCGCATGGACAATTGCCCCCTTCACCCTCACCCCCACCCCTTTTTAAGTATGTTTAACTGTGACAGTCTTCCTATGGGTTATGTAGTGCATGGACATCTGCCCCCCACCCCCACCCCTTTTTATGTATGTTTAACTGTGACAGTCTTCCTATGAGTTATGTAGCGCATGGACACCTTTTTAAGTATGTTTAAGTGTGACAGTCTTCCTATGGATTATGTAGCGCATGCACAACTGCCCCCCCACCCTCACCCCCCCCCCACCCATCTTGCTTGGCGAGAGGACTATCAAGTGGACTCGGGAGTTATGAGGTGGAGGATGTGTTTGGCTGGCGGTGAGGCATTGTTGTTCTGGGTCCCATCAAGCTCGGTTGTTTTTTTTTGTTTGTGTGTGTGTGTGTGTGTGTGTGTGTGTGTGTGTGTGTGTGTGTGTGTGTGTGTGTGTGTGTGTGTGTGTGTGTGTGTGTGTATGTCTGTGTATGTCTGTGTCTGTGTGTGTGTGTGTCTGTGTGTGTGTGTGTCTGTGTTTGTGTGTGTGTGTGTGTGTGTGTGTGTGTCTGTGTGTGTGTATGTGTGTGTCTGTGTGTGTGTATGTGTGTGTGGGGTGGTGGTGGTGGTGGTGGTGGTGGTGGGGTTTGTGTGGGTGGGTGGGTGTGTTTTTTGTGTGTGTTTTCCTTTTTTTTTTGGTTAATATTTGACCAAAGCACATATCCCCTCCAATACCTCCCCCACCTCTTAACCCCACCCCCCAGAGCAGAATAAATCGTAAATTCCCCGGCGCTTTCTTCAGCGATGGAAGTTAAAACCAGCTGAAAGGTGTGGTTTCGGGTCTATTTCAAAGGTTTTGATTGAAAATGACTCGTAAATCATTTTCCTGCTTGTTCTATGCTGATCTCTCTCCCTGCCCCCCCATCCTCTGAATGCAAAATCTGTGCTCTTCTTCTCCTCATCCACGATACCTTTTAAAATTAAACTCCCACTTGCCAGCATAAAGCTACTTTAATTGGGTTCTTATGAAGGGATTCTCATCCACGCTGTCTTGACGATAAATCTATGAATATTGAATAAACGAGGTTTCCCAATCAGGTAGAGATGACTGTCGATAATATCACTGAGATAGGTAAAAGTTGTTCCATAACTATATGAAGTCTTAGGGGAGTGAGGTGGTATAAAGACCTCATTTCTTTTCACGATGATGATGGGGATGACTATCGTGGTGCTATGGAATCCCATCTAAAATTGAAACTGCGTGGCAAGGCTCTATTCTACACGTACGCTTAATACGATACAACATCTGGGCGTCAACTGGGTCAGAGGGAGATACAGACACCTGCGGTGTTGGCCAGGAGATTTGACCCTACACCCTGTATGGCGCGCGTCTGTGAAGAGGATGACACTCGATTGCGTGGTCCCAGTCTTCCCAGTAAACCATATGGCACATTCAACTCTGTTTCAGTTTCAGTTTCAATTTCTCAAGATGACGTCTCCGCGCTTGGAACGAATTCCATATGCATTAACGTCACAGTGCCATGTGATGGAAAAGTCCAGAATGAACACGACACAAGCCTTAAGCCTGCACATAAACCCACGAGCTGACTAGGTCCTGAGGTTCTAACTAGATAGTTCCATAACCTTGGGTCGTAGGGAGTGAGATGGCAGAGACCTCAACTTTTCCCAGGGCCAGACCACGAGGGCGTGCCCATCTCCTCTCCCTCGCTTCAAATTCATATTCATATTCCCCTTTTTTTTTAAAACCAAGACTTCAGAAAGGCAAGAAGGTTAATTGATCTTCAAAGGGTGGGACAGAAAGGCAAGAAGGTTAATTTATCTTCAAAGGGTGGGACAGAAAGGCAAGAAGGTTAATTGATCTTCAAAGGGTGGGACAGAAAGGCAAGAAGGTTAATTGGTCTTCAAAGGGTGGGACAGAAAGGCACGAAGGTTAATTGTCTTCAAAGGGTGGGACAGAAAGGCAAGAAGGTTAATTGGTCTTCAAAGGGTGGGACAGAAAGGCAAGAAGGTTAATTGGTCTCAAAGGTGGACAAAAGGCAGAGTAATTGATCTTCAAAGGGTGGACAGAAAGGCAAGAAGGTTAATTGATCTTCAAAGGGTGGGACAGAAAGGCAAGAAGGTTAATTGATCTTCAAAGGGTGGGACAGAAAGGCAAGAAGGTTAATTGATCTTCAAAGGGTGGGACAGAAAGGCAAGAAGGTTAATTGATCTTCAAAGGGTGGGACCCGGATAATCAACCTCTGTCCCCAATATAAGAGGCTAATCGGTCTTCAAGGGGTGGGACCTGGGAAATCAACCTATCTCCCCAATGTTTTTTTTTTTTGCTGCCAGGCAAAGCCCTGCTCTTCACGATTTCCACCTGCCGTGGGATCTTTAGCGTGCGTAGCCAGAAGACACACGGGTCCAACTTGTTTTTTGTCCCCTTCCGGAGGACTAGAAGTTCAGTTTGATTATCCGGTCAAACTGAGGAGAAAAGTCAAGGCCTCTACGGGGAGCGAACCCTGGAACCTCGAGTATGGCGAACGTCTGAACCATTCTGCTACTCTTCTCCTTCTATCTGGGTAGGAGCCGTTATGGCCAAACAATCTCACAATGATTTTGAGGAAAAAAAAAAAAACTGATGGGATTCAAACCCACAACCTTTCACTCAGTGGTCTGTTACAGTTACCACGGCACCACAGCCGCTGGTTCGTCATCATCATCATCCATCATCATCATGTGCCTTGCTGCATGGCGTTGGCGGTCGTAGCCCCCAATACAAATCTATCTTTTCTCTCTCTGTACTCATCCACGATGCACATCCATCCGGTATTTTCCTCAGGTCCAGCTGGTGCTCTTTTTTTCCCTCCAGCTTTCCTGTTGTGACTACGTGCTCGAAATTTCTCTTACCTCATATAATGTCCTATAAATGTTGCTCGTCTTTTCCTAAGTTTCTTCATTGATATTACATATGATGTCCTATAAATGTTGCTCGTCTTTTCCTAATTTTCTTCATTGATATTCTTTTTTTGTGCTTGCCTCTTTGAAGACTGTCTCGTTTGTTTTCTTTGCTGTACATGGAACTCTTACCATTCTCTTAGAAACCATACCTCAGCTGTGTCAATCTTGTTCCGCCGACCTTGCGTGCAGATTGTCCAGGCTTTGCACCCTACAACGCTATCTATCTATCTATCTATCTATCTTTCTATCTATCTACTATCTATTTATGTATCTATCTATCTGTGGATAGATAGTATCCTCTGCAGCCTGTCTCCACTCGGAGGGAATCACATTGTAATATATAATTGTATATAATATGCTCTCTATAATTTTCCTTTGCTTTTATTCTTTCTCCCCATGTTATAGCCATGCGGTGTGTGTGTGTGTGTGTGTGTGTGTGTGTGTGTGTGTGTGTGTGTGTGTGTGCGTGGTGCGTGCGTGCGTGCGTGCGTGCGTGTGTGTGCGTGCGTGTGTGTGCGTGCGTGCGTGTGTGTCTGTTTCAGCGCTTAGATTTGATTTTATCAAGATTTTGCGCTATATAAATATTGTAATTATTATTAATTATTATTATTATTATTATTATCGGTTCTACATAATGCTAAAGAACCTTTTCCTGATGTTGATCGACAGGCATTTTTTTCTAAGACCCTGTATGCAAAAAAAAAACTGGCTAAACTCACAGTCGGCCAGTTAGAGCTGGATAAGGTCAATTGGGTCAACTGAGATCTTTCCATATTTCCAGTCTTCTCACATCTCATCTTTAATTTCCCAGAAGTTTTAGCATGTCTTATCACTGAAAGCACCCTAACAAGAAATTCTTCATCAATTTCTTTCTTCTTCTTCGTTTTTTTTTTTTTTTCAAAATATTACG
>JAPXFY010000026.1:27227422-27244922 GCA_030674185.1 Monoplex corrugatus
GACTTGCAGGGTGGCTGAGGACAGAGAGGGTGGAAGATGTACCTGTGGCGATAAGGGATATGGAGGGCCATGATCGCCAGCGCCATGCGGCAGGGCACATCATGATGATGAAGATGATGATGGTGCTGCTGCTGCTGCTGATGATGATGATGACATTGATGATGATGATGATGACAATGATGATGATGATGATGGTGATGATGACAATGATGATGATGATCTCAGGGACAGGGGGTGGCCGGAGACCACAGACTATATCAAAATGCGATAAATGATATGACTTTCTGAACCTCACCAGTTCTTCGCTGCTGATCCGAGACTTGCGATGTTTTTTGGTGGATCGGGATTGCAGAGAGACGCTGCCCTTGTGGCCATGAGGTGTCAACAGAAGGTCCAGGTCGCCCAACGGCCCATGGTCCGGATGGTCATCCTCATGAAGCACGCCCTCGATTCCTCAGCCTGTGCAGACGTTTCATCTCTGCCGCGCCAGGCACTTTTCCTGCTCGTCCAGCATTCTCTGGAGAGGTAAAATGATGATGATGATGATAATAATGATAATAACAACACCAATGACAACAAAAAAAACAACAATCATAATAATAATCATCATCATCATCATCATCATCATCATCATCACTATCAGCAGCAGCAGCAGCAGCAGCATAATAATGATGATGATGATGATGATGATGATGATACTACTGCGACAACTACTACTACTACTACTACTACTAATAGTAATAGTACTGATGACGATGATGTAATAATGATAATGATGATGATGATAACAATAATAACAATAATAATAATAATAATTATGATATAATAATAATATTAATAATAATAATAATAGTGATGATGATGATGATGATGATAATAATTAGTAATAATAATAGTGATAATGATAATAATAATAACAACAATAACAATAATAATAACAATAATAATAATAATAATAATAATAATAATATTAATGATAACAGGGCTCCAACTCTTCACGAAAGAATCGAACCAAAGCGCACACTCCACCTTTCAACAAAACTATCACCCAGCAAACGACCAAAACTCCAGGGATCGAAGCACACGCAAACTGGAGAGGGGGCGGGGGGGGGGGGGGGCGGAGGACAGGAGGGAAGTGGGGCAAACGAGTGAACATGTACACCAGTTGCCGTGGTGTAGTGGTTAACGCAACGGACTACCGACTGGAAGGTTGTGGGTTCGAATCCCCATCAGTACCTTCAAAAATCATTGTGGGATTTTTCGGCTCTAACCGGCTCTAACCGGCTCCTACCAGAGTTAGGCGTGCTATGGGCTCACTGGGAAGACTGGAACCACACAGTCGAGTCTCATCCACTTCGCGGATGCGTCATTGAGGGTGTTGCTCAAATCTTTCTGACCAACACCGCAGGTGTCTGTATCTCTCAGGGCCTGGTTGACGCCAGGATATATTATGATAATAAGCGTAGAGTACAACCCTGTCACGCAGTCTCAATCCTAGATGGAACTCCATAGCATCATGATTATCATCCACATCGACATCATCATCATCATCGCATAATAAAAACTGTTTCAGCTTCTGTGGCCATTAAAGTGGCGTAGAAAATGGGACGAAAAAAAAAGGTGAGCACAAAGGTAACCTCCCTGAGTGCAATGCTCCTAAAATAAAAAGATAAAAAAAATAGTGAACATGTACAGGGGGAAAGCACTGCTGGGCAAAGAAAGGTATGTCTTCAATCTACACGTATCATCATCATCATGTGCCCTGCTGCATGGCGTTGGCGATCATGGCCCTCCTTTCCAATCTATCCCTTGTCGCTGCAAGTACATCTCCTACTCTCTCTGTCCTCAGCCAACCTGCAAGTCCGTCCAATGTTTTTTTCTCCTTGGGTCTGTCTACCTGGTGCTCTCTTTCCTTCAGCTTTCCTGTTGTGTCACCTGTTGTGCTCTAATTTCTCTTTCCTCATAAAATGAGCCTTGAAATGTTGCCTATCTTTTCCTAATCTTCTTTATTCATATTAATGATCTTTCTTGTGTCTGCCTCCTTCAAAACTGTCTCATTTGTTTTCTTTCCTGTCCAATGGAACTCTCAACATTCTCCTTAGAAACCCCATTTCAGTTGCCTCAATTTTGTGTTCCGACTTTGCCTCCAAAACTAGAATGGCGAGAAATAATCACGGCTTGTTAAATATCCCACGGCAACAAAAGAGCTGTCCATGGCCAAATTCTGTATCTAAATCCACTTCGATAGATAAACAGAACTACACGGGGGAAAACAAAAGACAGGGGGTAAAATACGGAGGTAAAAAATAGGTGGCGGTCCGCGGCAGCGACGCCCTCTCTCCGAGAAAGCGGCCAGAATTTCTTCACACGGTGAATCTGTTGTGACACTGATGGATCAAATAAAGAAAGAAATAAACGAATAATTGAATAAAGAAATAAACGATGAATGAATGAATGAATGAATGAATGAATGAATGATATGAATGAATGTAATGAATGAATGAATGAATCAATCATCAATGAATGTAAATAATGAATAATCAAACAAAATAAATAAAAACAAAAATAAATCAATAAATAACAATAAATAAATAAATAATAAATAATAATAAATAAATAAATAAATAATAAAAATAAAAACGTAATTCACAACAAGTACGACTTGCCCGCGTTCAAGGAAACAGGAACCGGAAAAAAACACGAAAATAGAATCAGAAAGCGTATTTAATACAACAAGACAAGACAGGCGCAAATTTTCGGCCAGCTGGCCTTTGTCAATCGTGAATGTAAGATCACAAACAGACACCAAATACAAAATTATGAGAAACAGACTCAAACTTCCCTGCTGCTTCGCCCAGTGGGAGAACAGGATTAAATGAAATCGCAAGAAGTGACGGGCATCATTTTGTAGACAAGTTCCCATCAATCTGTAGTCAGCTGTCTTCAACAATGATCGATTTTCCTACTTTCAAGCAGTCTTCAACAATGATCGATTTTCCTACTTTCAAGCAGTCTTCAACAATGATCGATTTTCCTACTTTCAAGCAGTCTTCAACAATGATCGATTTCCTACTTTCAAGCAGTCTTCAACAATGATCGATTTTCCTACTTTCAAGCAGTCTTCAACAATGATCGATTTTCCTACTTTCAAGCAGTCTTCAACAATGATCGATTTCCTACTTTCAAGCAGTCTTCAACAATGATCGATTTCCTACTTTCAAGCAGTCTTCAACAATGGTAGATTGCCTAACTTCAAGCAGTCTTCAACAATGATCGATTTCCTACTTTCAAGCAGTCTTCAACAATGATCGATTTCCTACTTTCAAGCATCTTCAACAATGATCGATTTCCTACTTTCAAGCAGTCTTCAACAATGGTAGATTTCCTAACTTCAAGCAGTCTTCAACAATGATCGATTTCTTATTTTCAAGCAGTCTTCAACAATGATAGATTTCCTAATTTCAAGCAGTCTTCAACAATGATCGATTTCCTACTTTCAAGCAGTCTTCAACAATGATCAATTTCCTACTTTCAAGCAATCTTCAACAATAATCGATTTCCTACTTTCAAGCAGTTTTTAACAATGATTGATTTCCTATTTTCAAACAGTCTTCAACAATGATCGATTTCCTACTTCTAAGTAACACTACGGGGTAAATCCAGATACTTTCGCGCAGCTCCTCCCCCCCCCCCCCCCCGACCTCCCCTCCAAAAGAAAAGAGAAAAAATCAGAGCTGGCTCCCCTACAATGGTAAGGGGGAAAAACAAGAAGAAAAAAAAAACAGAAAAGAAGCAAGCAAAAACCAAACAAACAATCGAACCAAAGCAAACCCAAGCGAAGCAAAGCAAAACAAAGCAAAGCAAACCAAACCAACAAATAACAGCAACAACAATAACAACAACAACAACAACAACAACAACAACAACAACCAGTTCACTCGACAGAAGAAACTGTCTGGTCTGAGCCAACACAAAGGGAACAGAAATGTTATCACTTGTATTGACTTAACATGCCGATCAGATATCCACACAGACCTGCTGATCGATCAGAAACGTACATTTCACAGCTACATGTATAATAAGAATACTTTCTGTCCCCTGTTCATAGCGGGTCTCAATAACTCAGGTGACTGAGCGTCTGATTCACACGCTAATGGTTGTGGGTTCAAACCACACACAGGGTGTACTACATTAACCCTTTGCCTCCCGCACTTGTCCACCACCATCTTTTCATTGCCAACCATGCTAGCAAAAGCAAAATTTTAACCCTTTGACTTCCTCACCATATCCACCAGCTTCCTGCGGGGAGATGGTGGATAGGGTGAGGGAGTCAAAAGGTTAAGTTTATTTTTTGCAGTTGGTTTATAGGATGCGGGAGTCAAAGGGTTAAAACTGTACTTTTTACTGCCTGTCTGAAAAAAAATGCTGTTCTAGTCGTGTTCGTATAATTTTCAGTTTCAGTTTCTCAAAACGTCGTCTCCGCGCTCGGAACGAATTCCATATACACTAACGCCACAGGTGCCATGCCAATGGCGATCATGGCACAAGCCTTAATTAAGCCTGCACATAAACCCATGAGCTGGCCAGGTCCTGAGGTGCCCTACCTAGCCTATGTTTTACTTAGTCTCTATTTTGTACTGGTATTGTATCATATTTATTAGGAAAGGGGAATTGGAGCACCTGGTCACAACAGGAAAGATGGAGAGAAAGAGAGCTCCAGGTAGACCCAGGGGAAAAAAATGTTGGACGGACTTGCAGAGTGGCTGAGGACAGAGAGGGTGGAAGGTGTGCTTGCGGCAACAAGGGACAGATGCATATGGAGGGCCATGATCGCCAACGCCATGTGGCAAGGTACTTGATAATGATGATGATGGCAACAGTGTCAACCTATCATGGGAATAAACTTGGTTACGAGTAAATGACATGTGTATCTGGCGACCCCGACGGTATATGATTATATAAAACCCTCCACAACACCCCCCACCCTCCCCCACATTCCTGGGATGGTTATTCCCGTCAGACATATTGTGACCCTCCACCACGAAATCAGTCTTAACTAGCATTTTGGGCATTTTGAGATATACATATCACTGGAAAGTGTACATTCTGCTGATTATTTTGGTACTTGAATGAAGCTTGTACTCAAAAAAAGGTAGAAGTTATGTATGTTTAAAGTCATTAAGTTGTATGACGGCCATTTTGAGAAAACGGCCTCTAAAGTTTTTGTTTGCTCTACTACACATTTTCCTTAAATTTCTTTATTTGGTGGCTTTGACCCAGTTTGTTTCTAATTTTCGCTGTCATTATCTGAAAGGTGCACCAAAGAGCTTTCCATCAGTATATTACATGTGCGGGTACTGTACAGGTTATGGTTCATAATAAGAGACAAAAATTGGTACTTTTGGTAGGAAATTGCATTCTTTCAGCTGCGATCAGTGCATTAAAACACCATTTTAAACTGATTAATAATATTTTTTCAAGAAAAAAAATTTCTGTGGGGGACAGATTATAGTCTACAGAAATCGATTTTGAGAAAAAGTCAAAACACCCCAGATAGACACCTTTTCAGTTCCTAGTGCTGTTTGACTGACTGCGAGTTAAGACTGATTTCGTGATGGGTGGTCACATATTACCTGAGACAGGTAAAACTGGTCCAAACTCCACCAACCATACCGACCAAACTGAATAATCTTTGTGAGACAGTTAACCTTTTGACTCCCACACATATTCCACCAACTGAAACAAAAAATTAACCCTTTGACTCGCTCACCCTATATCCACCAGCTTTTTGCAGGAAGCTGGTGGGTAGGGTGAGGAAATCAAAGAGGGTTAAAGTTTTCGCTTTGCTAGCACGGTTTTCAATGGAAGATGCTTGTGGACGGGGTGCGTGAGTCAAAGAGTTAACCATGAAGCTCCAAACTGAAAGAGTTAGTGCCCAAAGAGGATTTCGATTTAGCTGGCAGCATCGGCCAAGCCAAAACAGCATTCAAAAAGATGACAAGCATTCTTACCAACAAATGCTATCAATTAACATCAGAAAGAGAGTCCTTGAATGTTATATAGAACCAATACTGTTGTACGGATGCGAGGCGTGGACAGTCAGCAAGCAAAGCCAGAGCAAGATTGAGACAGCCGAGATGTGGTTTCTCAGAATTATGTTGAGAGTTCCATGGACAGCAAAGAAAACAACGAGACAGTCTTGATGGAGGCAGACAAAAGTAGATCACTCATCAGGAAGATCAGGAAAAGACAAGCAACATTTATAGGCCATTTTATAAGGAAGGAGGATTTGGAGCACCTGGTCACAACGGGAAAGCTGGAGGGAAAGAGAGCACCAGGTAGACCCAGTAAGAGAATACTGGACGGACTTGCGGAATGGCTGGTGATAAGGGGGGTGGGGGAGATGCTGGGGGCGACGAGAGATAGAGATGGTTGGAAGTCCATGGTCGCTAACGCCATGCGGCAGGGCACCTGATGATGATGAGGTTTAACACAGGTTAACATAATTATCAGTCAGAAATGTGTCGCGGCCGAGAATGGCCACTTGCAGTTATTACCAAGAAAAACTATCATGACACAAACTCGAAGGAATGTTTGATGGGAATGTATGTTACCGTGTTCGTTCGTTATTTCTTTTCACGTCTATTCACGCATGTGCTTTTAGACAGAAAAAAAGGACAAATAAATGAGTAGATAAGATCAGATAAGTTAAAATAAGATAAGATAGATAAAGAGATGTCTACGGGGTGGAAGAATCTATGAAACAGTAAAGTCATTGCATCATATAAGGTAACACCAAATCAACAATCTAACGAACAAGAGAAAAGCAATCAGAACATTAGAAC
This sequence comes from Monoplex corrugatus, assembly GCA_030674185.1. NCBI lineage: Eukaryota > Metazoa > Mollusca > Gastropoda > Littorinimorpha > Ranellidae > Monoplex > Monoplex corrugatus. The sequence goes on from JAPXFY010000026.1 coordinate 27,234,268, forward strand.
GATCAGGCTTCAGCAGTTTGCTCAGGGTTGCATGTGTATATATGCTTGCGTGCGTGCGTATGTGCACATGCGCACGCGCGCGTGTGTGTGTCTGTGTGTGTGTGTGTGTGCGTGTGTGCGCGTGTGTGTGTGTGTGTGTGTGTGTGTGTGTGTGTGTGTGTGTAAGAGATGTCCGCTGTGCTACGAGCATGTAAGGTCCTGTGCTGGCGTATAACAAGCCACCTGTTATTATCTGGTTAATGTGGTGTATGCTTATATGTGTTTCATGCTTTTTATTACTATATTTTTAGCGTTATCAATACGTTCGTGTGTTTGTTAGCTTATTTCAATCTTTCTTTTTCTGTTTTTTTGGGGTTTTTTTTTTTTGGGGTGGGGGGGGTGGGGGGGTAGAACATCATCCATACACGTTAAAGATCCCGAAAATCATAGCAGTGACATTGACAGGTGGTCAGTGGCAACATGGGAATACCTGTCATACATGTACGCCCACCGAAAACAGCAGTATGCGGACTGTGCCGCAACATACCGTTTTCTTTTGGTAGAACACCAACTATGCACGTTAAAGATCCCATAAATCATGGCAGTGACATTGACAGGTGGTCTGTGGCAACATGGGAACACCTGTCATGTACGCCCACCGAAAACGGAGTATGCAGACTGTGCAACAACATACCGTTTTTTCTTTTCGTAGAACATCACCTATGCACGTTAAAGATCCCATAAATCATGGCAGTGACATTGACAGGTGGTCTGTGGCAACATGGAAACACCTGTCATGTACGCCCACCAAAAACAGGAGTATGCAGACTGCACAGCAACGTGCAACATACCGCCCGATCAACATGGGCAAAGCAGCGTGCATACATACATACATACATACATACAGTAGAGAAAAATGGGAACGTTAACCCTTTGATTCCTGCAACCCTCTCCACCAACATCCTGTATTGCCAACCATGCTAACCAGGCTAGGGAAAAACTTAACCCTTTGACTCCCTTACCATATCCACCAGCTTCCTGCAGCAGGAAGCTGATGGATAGAGTGAGGGAGTCAAAGGGTTAATTATTTTTTTGCAGTTGGTGACAAGGTGCAGGAGTCAAAGGGTTGAACAAAGATGGCTGAGGACAGAGAGGATGGAAGACATACTTGCAGCGACAAGGGATAGGTTCATATGGAGGGCCACGATCGCCAACGCCATGCGGCAGGGCACATCATGATGATGATGATGCTGACGCTGATGCTGATGATGACGATGATGATGATGATGACTACGATGAAATAAAATCGTATCACCTCCAAAACCCATCATCCAAGCAAGCAAGCAAGCAAGCAACCAATCAACCAACCAGCTTATTAACTGACTGGCTTACTCAATAACTAACTGACAGGCTGGCTAAACGACTGTGTGGCTAACTAGTTTTCAATACAACCAAACACACGTTTAAACAAAATCGTATTACTTACGAAACCCATCATCCAAGCACCCAACCAACCAACCAGCCAGCCAGCCGAACAACGAGCTAATTAACTAACTGGTTGACTCATCAACTAACTGACTGACTGATTGATGACTGACTGACTGGCTGGCTAAACGACTGTGTGACAAACTAGTTTTTATACAACGAAACACACGTTTCAACAAAATCGTATTACTTACGAAACCCATCATCTAAACAAGCAAGCAAGCAACCAACCAACCAATCAGCCAACCAGCTTATTAACTAACTGGCTGACTCATTCACTAACTGACTGACTGACTGGCTAAACGACTGTGGGGCAAGCTAGTTTTCTGTACAACCAAACACACTTTTAAGCAAAATCGTATTACTTACGAAACCCACCAACCAAGCAAACAAGCAAGCAGCCAACCAACCAACTAGTCAGTCAACCAGTTAACTAATTCACGGACTTGCTGTTTCTGTTAATAGCTGACTGGCTGCCTGACTGGCTGGCTAAACGACTGTGTGGCTAGCTAGTTTTCTATACAATCAAACACACTTTTAAACAAAATCGTATTACTTACGAAACCTATCATCCAAGCAAGCAAGCAACCAATCAACCAGCCAGCCAACCAGCTAATTAACTAACTGGCTGATTCATTAACTAACTGACTGACTGCCTGAATGGCTGGCTAAACGACTGTGTGGCTAGCTAGTTTTCTATACAACCAAACACACTTTTAAACAAAATCGTATTACCTCCGAAGTCCATCATCTAAAGAAACAACCAAGCAACCAGCCAACCGGCCAGCAAAACCCCCTAATTAACTAACTGGCTGATTCATTAACTTACTGACTGACTGACTGGCTGACTGGCTGACTGGCTGACTGGATGGCTAAACGACTGTGTGGGTAGCTAGTTTTCTATACAGCCAAACACACGTTTAAACAATATCGTATTACTTACGAAACCCATCACCCAAGCAAGCAACCAACCAACCAACCAGCCAGCCAACCAGCAAATTAACTAACTGAATGACTCATTAACTAACTGACTGACCGACTGCTGGCTAAACGACTGTGTGGCTAACCAGCTATCCAGCAAACCAGCTAATCAACTGACTGACTGACCCATTAACTGACTGACTGGATGACTGGTTGGCTAAACGACTGTGTGGCTAACTAACTAGCGAGCCATCCAGCTAATTAATTAACTGACTGACTTTTAACTAACTGACTGACTAACTGGCTGGCTAAACGACTGTGTGGCTGACTAGTTTTCTGTAGAACCAAACACACGTTTAAACAAAATCGTATTACCTCCGAAACACATCATCCAAACAAGCAACCAAGCAGCCAAGCAACCAAGCAACCATTAAAATTAACTAATCAATTGACTGACTCATTAACTAACTGACTGACTAACTAGCCAAACGACAGTGTGGCTAGCTAGTTTTCTGTAGAACCAAACACACCTCGTAATCATCCTTCAGGCTCTGTTGAAACTTTTGGCTCCAGCTCTGGTCGTTCAGGCGTATCACCTCCGATCCGGTCATGCGCATCAACTCGGACCGGAACCGGTAGTCGGCAAGACTGAAAACACAAAATGGAGATTGTGAATCGACGGGATTCGATTTATTTTTTCATTCTTTCATTTATTTATCCATCTATCTATTTACTTAATCATGTTTATTCATCTATTTATATATTTTTGTCTATTTACTCATTTATGTCTAGATTTGTTTAAGTATTTGTGACCCGTTTTCACGAAATGAGTCCTAACTCGCAGGCAGCGAAAAGCGTAGAGGCCCGGAAAGGTGTGATGGGTCGATTTTGTCAATGTTTACTTTTCGTCAAAAATGGAATATTTAATCTTTAAATTACATGTACATGCACTCAGCACTTTATAATTCAATCAGAAAATGTATTTAAAATGCGTTTTAATCAGATAACGGCATGCTTTTTGTGTCAGAAAATGGGATATATAAACTTAAATAACAAGATAATTACAGTAGATTTTCACACCAATGTTTGTGTGCTATTGTGACATGATGTGTTTTATCCTAGTACAAAATTTGGTAAAGATTGGTGAAGTACAAATACCTGTTGCTAAGGTAAAACTTCACTGAAGTGATGAAAATTTTAAAACTTGATTTTGTCAAAATGGCTGCTTGCTATGTTACAAACTTCAAACACCCATAACTTCCTTATTTTCGGGAGTAGAATAATAAATTTCATATGAAAAGAAAGTTAATAATCTGGACATTTTGAAAATCATGATATCCTAAAATCTGTTATTTTCACCTTAGGACCCATTTTGTTAAAAGGGGTCACATTTGGTCTGTTTTTTTCCCTCTGTCTATCTGCCGCTCTCTATCTGTCTGTCTGTCTTTCACTCTCTCTCTGTTTGTCTGTCTGTCTGCCTGTGCTTAAGAGAGAGAGAATGTGTGTACCTGCGCATGTGTGTACGTGCGTACGTGCGTGCACGCGTGTGTATGTGTCTGTCTGTCTGCCTGTCTGGCTTGTTTAGTCAGTTTAGTCGTGCGTTCTTTGTTTTGTTTCTTTTCGTGTTTTTGAATATCAGAACTGATAGCAGTTAATGTAAAAAAAACAAAATACCATGCATAAATCAGAGAGAATGACTCAAAGACAAAAGACTCAAACGATTTTGCCTATGTAAGTCATAGGTCTTAACAACTTGTGTAACATAATTTATGCACATTGCACCACAAACAACGACAGCTTATGTACATTTCATGACACATAAAACTACGATATGAAAACACTTAAAATCGTTAGGAAGCTAACAGCTGATAGCAGACAGATGTCTTTTTTTTAAACGCTAAATACAGAAACATAGCGGCCACTTTCATCGTGTTAACATTTTCACAAGAAAGCAAAAGTAGTTTGCAAACACTGGGCTGTTTCACACACACACACACACACCACACACACACACACACACACACACACACACACACACACACACACACAGAGAGAGAGAGAGAGACACACACACACACACACACACACACACACATACACATACACACACCCCAAACCAAACCATCAAGCAAGGAAACACACAAACAAAAACACTATTTTCAGGTATACACACACACACACTAAAAAATCATCAAATTTGAAAAGAAAAGCTCGTATTATACAAATGAAAGTAAACATAACAATTAACATATCGGTATTCTACCTATGAGCATGATACTGCTAACTGATTTCACCGACATAATACATCTGGCATACATGTATATAAACAGATCTCTAAAAACAAATGTTCTCAGAAATAAAGAGAAAGAGAGAGAGGGGGAGGGAGGGAGACAGACAGACAGACAGACAGACAGAGAAACACAGACAAACAGACAGACAGGCAGGCAGGCAGGCATCAACAGAAAGACAGAAAAAGAGACAGACAAAGACAGACAGGCAGAGACAGACAGGCATACAGGCAGGCAGACATACAGCGACAGAGAGACAGACAGAGATACAAAGACAGACAGGCAGAGACAGACAGGCATACAGGCAGGCAGACATACAGCGACAGAGAGACAGACAGAGATACAAAGACAGACAGGCAGAGACAGAAAGGCAGAGGCAAACAGCGTGACAGAAAGAGAGAGAGAGAGAGAGTTTTGACGTCACGGTTTGGTTTGGTCAGTCTTCCCAAAGAGCTAGCTTGCTCATAATAGCACACTCAAACTCAGTACAAACCGATCGGGACTGAAAAATCCCCTCAATGATTTTGACAGGACTAAAGGGATTCGAACCCTCAACCACCCCCCCACCCCCCACCCCTCGTCAGTCCGTTATGCTAATCTCGGCACCACTGTTTCGCTCACAATCTTCGTCATTGCCACCCCGACCCCCCCCCCCCCCCCCCCCCTGCACTCCAACATTTTCATGTCATTCATTTTAAAGAAGTAAATACATACGAACGAAAAGCAACAAACACAGCAAAGCGTGATTGCAATCATGTCGTAAGAAGAAAAAGATCTAGTTTATTCAAACTATCAGTACGCTTAAAACACAAATATAATCATACAAATCTACTTGAAGCATCATTCACAGTAAGAAAGTATGTAACACGAAAAACAAACAAAACAAAACAAACAAAACAAAACAACCAAACAAGACAACAACTTGTCAGAATAACACAAGTAAAACAAATCGATCGACATTGTGCTACCTGAAGCATAATTCACAGTAAGAAAATATATAACACGAAAAACAAAACAAAACAAAACAAAACAAAAACAATAAGAAAAAGACAACTATTTACCAGTATATATAAGTAAAATGAATCGATCAATACTGTGCTACTTGAAGCGTAATTCACAGTAAGAAAATGTATAACACGAAAAACAAAACAAAAAAAACAAGAAAAAGACAACTATTTGCCAGTATACATAAGTAGGCCTAAAATGAATCGATCAACATTGTGCTACTTAAAGCATAATTCACAGTAAGAAAATATATAACACGAAAAACAAACAAAACAAAACAAAACAAAAACAACAAGAAAAAGACAACTATTTGCCAGTATATATAAGTAAAATGAATCGATCAACACTGTGCTACTTGAAGCGTAATTCACAGTAAGAAAATGTATAACACGAAAAACAAAACAAAACAAAAACAAAAAAGACAACTATTTGCCAGTATACATAAGTAGGCCTAAAATGAATTGATCAACATTGTGCTACTTAAAGCATAATTCACAGTAAGAAAATATATAACACGAAAAACAAACAAAACAAAACAAAACAAACAAAACAACAAGAAAAAGACAACTATTTGCCAGTATATATAAGTAAAATGAATCGATCAACACTGTGCTACTTGAAGCGTAATTCACAGTAAGAAAATGTATAACACGAAAAACAAAACAAAACAAAAACAAAAAAGACAACTATTTGCCAGTATACATAAGTAGGCCTAAAATGAATTGATCAACATTGTGCTACTTAAAGCGTAATTCACAGTAAGAAAATGTATAACACGAAAAGCAAACATAGCAAAACAAAAACAAAAACAAAACAAAAAACAACTACTTGTCAGCATGCACAAGTAAAATAAATTGATCGACATTGTGCTACTTGAAGCATAATTCATAGTAAGAAAATGTATAACACTAAATACAAACAAAGCAAAACAAAACAAGAAGAAAAACAAAAAAAGACAACTACTTGTCAGAATAACACAAGTAAAACAAATCGATTGACATTGTGCTACTTGAAGCGTAATTCACAGTAAGAAAATATATAACACGAAAAACAAAAAGGAACCAGAAAATAAAACACGAAGAAGAATAAGAACGCGTATTTAATACAACAAGACAAGACAGGCACAAATTTTCGGTCAACTGGCCTTTGTCAAGCGTAAGATTACAAAGAAACAAACACCAGATACAGAAATTAAGAGGAAAAAGACTGAAACTTCCCTGCTGCTCCGTCCAGTGTGAGAAAAGGGAAAAAAAAATGACTAAAATGACATCATAATGTATTTTTTGAGTAAATATGACGTCAGAGCAGAAATAAAAATTATGACGCATTAGCGAAGAATCGTGTTTGGAATGTAAAGGATACCAGTATTAGATAATGCATATGAGAAAATGTAGGCATATGTTGGACTGAATGGGAAAATATTTAATCAAGAGGTATGGCTGATGTAAATGGATTATGCCTAGTGCAACTAATCCAGTCTGACCTTGGAATAGAAAGAAAAACATCCTAAATCAACAGCCAAGGGGCTGAATGAAAAACTGGAGTCCCCGGAGGAAATAAAACTTAGTCAGACGCGGCTGGGCCTTTCTTGTGAAAGGAGAATTCAAACAGATTTTATTTGATATAAAAATTAAAATAGAAATAAAAAAAGGCATGCGCAAGCTACATGGCCTCAACGACAAACCATAAAGATTTCCTCAACTGAATTCAGTATCATGCCACTTCAGGTACTTTTATCTGGACAGGCTTTGCGTGCATGTACTTTTACCTCAGTGTGTACGTGTGTGCGTATGTATTCGCTCGAATGTTTAGGTATTACATTTCTTACCTTCATGTATAATTTATGTTTATACTGCTTGGATGGTTTTATGCATACAATCGTCTTCTTTTAATGTGCCCTTGAGTCCATGTATGTTTTACCTTGATGATGATTTACTGAAGCATTTCATATTATCACCATTTTCCCATCCCAGTGAGGTATTGGCTTTGTGGCTGCACATATGCCTTTTTTATTTTAATTTTTATTTTAAATTCAATCTGTTTGAATTCTCCTTTCACAAGACAGGCCCAGCCACGTCTGACTAAGTTGTTTTTTTTCCTTGGGGACTCCGCTTTTCCCTTCAGCCCCTTGGCTGTTAGTTTAGGATGTTTTTCTTCCCATTCCAAGGTCAGACCGGATTCGTTGCACTAGGCATGATCCATTTACATCAGCCATACCTCTTGATTAAATATTTCCCATTCAGTCCAACATATGCTTATATTTTCTCTTATGCATTATTTAGTACTGGTAACCTTTACATTCCAAACAACTACTCTTCGCTAGAGCGTCACAGTTCTCATTTCCGCTCTGACATCATATTTACTCAAAAACACATTATGATGTCATCTTAGTCAGTTTATTACTTTTCTCACACTGGACGGAGCAGCAGGGAAGTTCCAGTCTTTTTCTGCAATTTTTGTATCTGGTCTTTGTTTGTTTGTAATCTTACGCTTGACAAAGGCCAGTTGGCCGAAAATTTGCGCCTGTCTTGTCTTGTTGTATTAAATACGCGTTCTTATTCTTTTTTCGTGTTTTTTTTTTCTGGTTCCTGTTTGCTTGAACGCAGGCAGTCACACTTGTCTTGGATTACCAAAAAACAAAAATCAAAATATAACAAAACAACAAAAAACAAAACAAGACAACTGCTTGTCAGCATCATCATTATCATCAGGTGCCCTGCCTCATGGTGTTGGCGACCATGGACTTCCAACCATCTCTATCTCTCGTTGCCCCTAGCATCTCCCCCACCCTCATCATCCCCAGCCACTCTGCAAGTCCGTCCAGCGTTCTCTCCCAGGGTCTACCCGGTGCTCTTTTTCCCTCCAGCTTTCCCATTGTGACCAGGTGCTCCAAATCCCCCTTCCTCATGAAATGGCCTATAAATGCTGCCTGTCTTTTCTAATCTTCCTTATGAGTGATCTACTTGTGTCTGCCTCCATCAAGACTGTCTCGTTTGTTTTCTTTGCTGTCCATGGAACTCTCGACATTTTCTGAGAAACCACATCTCGGCTGCCTCAATCTTGCTCTGGCTTTGCTTGCTGACTGTCCACGCCTTGCATTCGTACAACAATATTGGTACTATATATAACATTCAAGGACTCGCTTTCTGATGTTAATTGATCTTGTCAGCATACAGGAATAAAACAAATCTTTCGACACTGTGCTCTCTTGAAATCTTAAAAAAACGAAGCTCGCTTGACTGACTTTCACATACAGCAGCCATCAGGCAGTTAAGACGAGCAGCAGTGCACATCAAACCGCCCAGTCGTGTCAACAGAAGGGTAAAAGCATTATAATGTCAGCTAATTCTATCGATTGCACAGTGTGGTGGAGCTGTCTATGAACTGTTGTTGTAATGCCATTAGCATGCCAGGCTCTTAACCTAATGTTCTTGGCACCGAGATGGTGGTACAGCCATAGGCATATAGAGAACGAAAAGAAAATGGCTTAGTCCTACGCTGTGATGTGACCATGAACATGGATAGATCGAAAACTAGCTATACTCTATAAGGGCAAATATCTAACTCTGTTACACTTTTGAGATATGATCATAGATATGGGAATGGAAGAAAAGAGAGACAGAGAGAAAGAGAAAGAGAGAGAGAGAATAAGAAAGAGGATGAGAGAAAGACAGAGATAATGAGAAGAGAGAGAGACACACACACAGACAGATAGACAGACAAACAGAGATGGAGACAGACAGAAAGAGACAAAGAGAGACAGACTGAGAGAGAGAGAGAGAGTGGAGGAGTTAATGGAAGACAGACAGACTGAAAGACAGACAGACAGGCAGACACAGACAAACAGACAGACAGACCAAGCTGGAAAAAGACAGAGACAGAGAGACAGAGAGAAAGAGAGAGACATAGAGAGAGCCAAAGAAACACACACACAGACAAAGAAACAGCCCCAAATTACATACAAACAGGAGTGAGCTATGGTCACATCAATACATGTACAACAGTAGTTACCAGTTAACAATGGTTAACCCAGTTTAACGTTAATGTCAAAGTGTAAATACAACATAACAGCGCTGACTGGACACAACAAGTAGGACTCCATGTTCAGGCTATCATAGGTCAGACATTTGCTGAGCGTTGCCAGTCTGTGCTCATATCATTTTGATGTGTCTGAGTAGAATGAACTGGTAATACTGCTTTGTCTGCTTCCAGCATTTTCCCCATCAAAGATTCACTCTAATACGAATGATTTTTTTAAATACAGGAAGAGAGAAATAGAGAGGGAGAGAGTGGAAAAGAAAATGAGAAAGAGACAGAGACAGAGACAAAGAGAGAGAGATATATATATAATGAGAGCGAGAATGAGAAAGAAAGAATAAGACAGAGAGAAAATGAAAGAGAGAGAATGAGAGAGAAAGACAGAGAGAATGAGGGGAGAGAGAGAGAGAGAGAGAGAGAAAACAGACAGACAGAGATGAGAGAAAGAGTGAAAGAGAGATGAAGAGAGAAAGTGAGAGAGAGAGAGAGAGAGGGGAGAGCCAGAGAGCCAGAGATGGAGAGAAATACAGAAAGATATCATAACACAGGACAGATAAAGAGAGAGAAAGACAGAGATAGAGCAAGCGAGTGAATGACACATAAATACATATAGAGATTGGTAGGTAGGAGAGAGACAGACAGACAGACAGACAGACAGACAAACAGATAGACAGAGACAGATAGACAGAGACAGAGACACAGAGAGAGACAGAAAGAGGGAGGGGGAGAGAGCGAGAGAGAGAGAATGAGAATGAGAGAGAATGAGAGCGAGAGATAATGACAGAGAGAGAATGAGAGTGAGAGATAATGACAGAGAGAGAATGAGAGTGAGAGATAATAACAGAGAGAGAATGAGAGTGAGAGATAATGAGAGAGAGAGAATGAGAGAGAGAGAGAGAATGACAGAGAGAGAATGAGAGCGAGAGATAATGACAGAGA
>JAPXFY010000026.1:27249922-27252422 GCA_030674185.1 Monoplex corrugatus
AATTTCAACAGACTAGAGACGTTCGGTGTATTTCCACATAACGTTTCGTTGTAATAGTTCAACGTACTCCAACACAAGGGGGTTTATTGTAACAGTTCGACACAAAATGTACTGTGATTATAATAGATTCAACATGCGCGATGCACGACTGCACTTCAGCATTTGACATACTGTTCTAGTTCAACAATCCAGGAATTCATTCTTCGTTTTCATACATTACACAGTGTAACATTTGAAGGAGGAATACGGAGCTAGGTACTCTGATAGGCTCTTGCAAGATATATATAAATACATCATTTTCCCCATACACTCAAAGACTGATTGTTGTAAAATAGCACTACACAGTACGCTATATGTCTACAGACCAAGACATGTTGCTGCGCTTAAACATAACAATATGGATGTCAACATTTCAACAATCCAAAAGTGACTGAAGCGTTTTAATAAGGTTAATAAAGCGGGTTTTGTTTGTTGTGTTGTTTTTTGTTTGTTGGTTGTTTTTTTGTTGTTTTTTGGGGGAGGAAACGTTTTCGTCGGCCATCCAAAAAACCAGACATGTCTTTTTAAACGCAAGAACTTTTCCCCTGTCTTATTACGCTATATTGGTTTCTTACAATGGTGAAATGATGATGATGAATGATGATGATGATGATGATGATGATAGTGATGGCGATGATAATCCTGATGCTAATGAAGTTCCGTTCTCAACTGAGACTGTGTGGCAAAGCTGCACTCCACGCTAACTGTCATAGTTTATCCTGGCGTCAACCAGGCCCGAGAGGTGCAGACACCGGCGGTTCCTGGTCATGAGATTTAAGCAACTACGGATCCGTGAAATGGATGAGATTCGACTGTGTGGTCCCAGTTTTGCCATTTAGCTCATAGCACACTCAACTCTGAGTAGCATCCGGTTGGGGCCGGAAAAAAAAAGAAAAGAAAAAGAAAACGTTGTTGTATATCAACGCACTAAATTTCACCGGACTGATGGGATCATCATCAAATGCCTTGCCACATGGCGTTAGCGATCATGGCCCTCCATATGTATCTATCCCTTGTCGCCGCAGGCACATCTTCCACCCTCTCTGTCCTCAGCCACTCTGCGAGTCCGTCCAATATTTTTTTCCCTGGGTCTACCTGGTGTTCTCTTTCCCTCCAGCTTTCCTGATGAGAGACGAACCCACAACCTTTTAATAGATAGTCTGTTGCGCTAACCACTATACCACTGTGACTGGTGAACACAGGGTCTCTTTCTTTGCTGGTTAGATTTCTGAACGTGAGAGAAGACGAACAACCAGGATCTTTAAGCCGTCCTTCCCGCTCACCCCCCCCCCTCACCCACCCACCCTCACATACCCCCCCCCCAAACACGCCTTTCCTCACCACCACTCGTCTTTATCCTCACGTTCCCTCTTTCGCCAAGCAGTACACAAATCAAACTCTAGTCGGTTTGCTCCCTTCCCCATTCACTTGTCGCTGTTTAAGTTAACCCTTTGACCACCCCATCCACCCTATCTACCAGCATCCTGCATTACCAACCATGCTGGCAAAGCAAAAACTTAACCCTTGGACTCACTCACCCTATCCACCAGCTTCCCGCAGGAAGCTAGTGGACAGGGTGAGGGAGTCCACGGGTTTTGCTGTTGGTGGTGGATAGAATGCGGGAGTCAAAGGGTTAACATTTTGACTCCCTCATCCTACCCACCAGTTTCCTGTTTAATCCTTTGACTCCCTCATCCTACCCACCAGTTTCCTGTTTAACCTTTTGACTCCCTCATCCTATCCACCAGCTTCCTGTTGAACTTTTTAACTCCCTTATCTTATTCACCAGTTTCGTGTTTAACCTTTTGACTCCCTCATCCTACCCACAGCTTCCTGTTTAACTTTTTGACTCCCTTATCTTATTCACCAGTTTCATGTTTAACCCTTTGACCCCCTCATCCTACCCACCAGCTTCCTGTTTAACTTTTTGACTCCCTCATCCTACCCACCAGCTTCCTGTTTAACTTTTTGACTCCCTCATCCTACCCACCAGCTTCCTGTTTAACTTTTTGACTCCCTTATCTTATTCACCAGTTTCGTGTTTAACCCTTTGACTCCCTCATCCTATTCACCAGTTTCGTGTTTAACTTTTTGACTCCCTTATCTTATTCACCAGTTTCGTGTTTAACCCTTTGACTCCCTCATCCTACCCATCAGCTTCCTGTTTAACTTTTTGACTCCCTTATCTTATTCACCAGTTTCGTGTTTAACCCTTTGACTCCCTCATCCTACTCACCAGCTTCCTGTTTAACTTTTTGACTCCCTTATCTTATTCACCAGTTTCGTGTTTAACCCTTTGACTCCCTCATCCTATTCACCAGTTTCGTGTTTAACCCTTTGACTCCCTTATCTTATTCACCAGTTTCGTGTTTAACCCTTTGACTCCCTCATCCTATTCACCAGTTTCGTGTTTAACCCTTTGACTCCCTTATCTTATTCACCAGTTTCGTGTTTAACCCTT
>JAPXFY010000026.1:27257422-27264922 GCA_030674185.1 Monoplex corrugatus
CCGCATCCTGTCCACCATCATCCTGCATTGTCAACCATGCTTAGCAAAGCAAGCAAAACCCTCAATCCTTTGACTCCCGCATCCTGTCCACCATCATCCTGCATTGTCAACCATGCTTAGCAAAGCAAGCAAAACCCTCAATCCTTTGACTCCCGCATCCTGTCCACCATCATCCTGCATTGTCAACCATGCTAACAAAGCAAAAAACAAAAACGAAAAAAAAGCAACCCTTTGACTCCCGCACCCTGTCCACCAGCATCCTATATTGTCAACCATGCTAGCAAAGCAAAACCTTAACCTTTTGACTCCTGCACCCTATCCACCAGATTTTGCATTGTCAACCATGCTCGTCATCATCATCATCAAGTGCCTTGCCACATGGCGTTGGCGATCATGGCCTTCCATCTGTTTCTATCCCTTGTTGCCTCAAGCACCTCTTCCACCCTCTTTGTCTTCAGCCACTCTGCAAGTCCGTCCAATATCTTCTCCCTGGGTCTACCCGGTGTTCTCTTTCCCTCCTGCTTTTCTGTTGTGATCAGGTGCTCTGATTCCCCTTTCCTTATAAAATAGCCAACAAATGTTGCTTGTCTTTCCTTAATATTCCTTATCAATGATTTTCTTGTGTCTGCCTCCATCAAGACCGTCTCTTTTGTTTTCTTTGCTGGCCATGGAACTCTCAACGTTCTTCTTAGAAACCACATCTCGGCTGCCTCAATCTTGTTCTGGCTTTGCTTGTTGACTGTCAACGCCTCACAACCGTATAGCATTATCGGTTCTATGTAACATTCAAGAACTCTCTTCCTGATGAATGTTTATATTAAAATACGATATTCTGCATGTGCATGCACGCGAAGGGGGTTCAGTTAGGCAATGGCAGGTCTGTACGCATGTTGACCTAGGACATCGGAAAAAAACCCAACTCCACCCTGTATCCCACCAGGCGAAGATGTCTCGGTGTCTCGAACCCAGGACATTCCGACTGAAATTCCAACGTTTACGCACGTCACTACGTTGTTCTGGTTGTTTGTTGGACACTTGTGCATGCGTTACGTGGCTGCGTAGTCTGCATCAATACCGAAAAAAAGTTTAAGCAAAATAAAAAATATATAAAAAAAAAGGTGGGGATATCTTGAATCCTGAAAATCAGTTTTAATACAACACCCTCAGTGTCAAGAGTCCCATTCTTATACTCGGTTGTTTCTGGTGTTTTAATGCCAGCGGTAGGCTGATAAAAATACCAGTATAAAATATAGACTAAGTAAAACATAGTCTAGATAGAGCCTCAGGACCTGGCCAGCTCATAGGTTTATGTGCAGGCTTATTAAGGCTTGTGCCATGATCACCATGCACATGGCACCTGTGACGTTAGTGCGTATGGAATTCATTCTGAGCGCGGAGACGTCATCTCGAGAAACTGAAACTGAAACTGAAACTAGTGTTTTAGTTCCTCATACTCCAAAATTCAGACATGATTTCACGGTTTAACCCTTTCCCTCCGTAATATTCTGTTCACAGTCAGTCGTACAGACTCCTTGTTTGATAACAAAACAAAACAAAAGAGCAAAACGTACACAAACAGATGTAAACTACAATGTCCTGATTTTCCTCCATGCGCCAGATTTTGTCACATGAATTAACAATGTGCGTTTCTTTAAACAAACAAACAAACAAAAAAAGAAAAACAACCAGCCAAACAAACAATGGAACAAAGACTAATAACTAAATAGACAACTATTGTTATTGTCATTTAAAGTCCAGCCGACTGCGTAGAGCCGTATCAGGGGTATCACCGTTTCAAAACATACAATACTTCAACACGACAACAACAACAACAAAAAAAGAAAAGAAAAGAAAATTAAGTACACATATCAATGTATTCGCACACATAATCTAGAGAGATGCCCTCGGCGCTGACCACTCTGTCCAATTTATCGCATGGGAGATTTAAAAAGCACACCTGAACACAAATTTAAACGTACCTAAGGACACCAAAACATATATAAAAACGGGCCTAAATTATCTAAAACTGCTTTTACTATCTAACTTCCCTATTGCCGAAAATGCGCTCAATACATGTTCCCAATTACCAATCTTAAGAAAAAGAACGTAAGACTTCATCGCACACATACATGTGAATGGACCAGCAAAACAGAAAACGATAGGAATAAATTACAGAAAGTAAAGGAACAAAACAGAAACAAAGGGAGTGACAGAAAGGAGGACATTTCTAGCACAGAATTTCCAGAAGGGGGGGGGATAATTTTTATACTGAAAGAGCCCCTGGCATCCCCACAGAAGCAAAATGATAATTAAAATAGACGAATGAGAAAATGATTTCCATGACATTTCCAGTTACTTAAATAAGACAACAAGTGCATTTGCTTTACAACAACCTCATTACATTAAAACAGTACTGATGGACATGGCAGTCAAACAGTCAAATGTTGGACTTTCAGTCACAAGGTCCTGGGTTCGATCCGCCCAGACACCTTTGGCTGGTCAGCAAATGGGTGGAAATGTTTCCAGTTCCAAGGTCTACGTGTCTGCAGACCTGCCAATGCCTAAACCCCACTTTCGTGTGTTTATGAATACAGAATGTCAAATAACCATGTTAAAGATGCTATCAATCATGTCAGTGACTGGTTTATGAAAACACTCAGCATGCACGTCCACCAAAGATGGACTATGTAGACTATGCAGTAACATACTGCCTGCACAGTGTGGGCTAAACAATATGTATATATACACCTCGTCCGAAAAAAAAAATTCAGAATGAGAACAAAGATTAAAACGTTTTCTGACAGCGTTACACAGATCCTCTGGATTGAAAGCCATCAACTCTCCCACTGCATCACTTCTTCAAGGTAGTCTCCAGTGTCCTAGATAAGGCCTCACAATGTTAGCACTTATGTCATACAATTCTTAAGACATGTCAAGGCTCCACAGAAATAACAACCAACCATATCACCAATTCTTAAAAGCTGTCAAAGCCACACAGTGATAACAATCAAGTCACTGATTCATAAGACCTGTCAAGACTCTGCAGGGATAATGACCATGTCATAATTCTCAAAACCTGTCAATGATGACAACAAAACACCAGTGTCTTCCAAAACTCTAGATTATCTTTTTTTGTGGGCGGCAGCAAATGTTTGAGGAAAAGCTGTCAAGGCCCTACAGGGATGACGATAATATCACCGATTCTCAAAATCTGTCAAGGTGCTACAGTGAAGACAACTGTCACAATTTTCAAAAACTGTCACGGCCCCATGGAGATAATAATCATGTCACCAATTGTCAAAACCTGTCAAGGCCCTACAGAGATAGTATAATTATGTCACCAATTCTCAAAACCTGTCAAGGCCCTACAGAGATGATAATTATGTCACCAATTCTCAAAACCTGTGAAGGCCCTACAGAGATAGTATAATTAGTTCACCAATTCTCAAAACCTGTGAAGGCCCTACAGAGATGATAATTATGTCACCAATTCTCAAAACCTGTCAAGGCCCTACAGAGATGATAATTATGTCACCAATTCTCAAAACCTGTGAAGGCCCTACAGAGATAGTATAATTATGTCACCAATTCTCAAAACCTGTGAAGGCCCTACAGAGATGATAATTATGTCACCAATTCTCAAAACCTGTCAAGGCCCTACAGAGATGATAATTATGTCACCAATTCTCAAAACCTGTCAAGGCCCTACAGAGATAGTATAATTATGTCACCAATTCTCAAAACCTGTCAAGGCCCTACAGAGATGATAATTATGTCACCAATTCTCAAAACCTGTCAAGGCCCTACAGAGATGATAATTATGTCACCAATTCTCAAAACCTGTGAAGGCCCTACAGAGATGATAATTATGTCACCAATTCTCAAAACCTGTCAAGGCCCTACAGAGATAGTATAATTATGTCACCAATTCTCAAAACCTGTCAAGGCCCTACAGAGATGATAATTATGTCACCAATTCTCAAAACCTGTCAAGGCCCTACAGAGATAGTATAATTATGTCACCAATTCTCAAAACCTGTGAAGGCCCTACAGAGATAGTATAATTATGTCACCAATTCTCAAAACCTGTCAAGGCCCTACAGAGATGATAATTATATCACTGAATTATCAAAACCTGTCAAGGCCCCATGGTGATAATGACCATGTCACCGAATCTGTCAAGGCCCCACAATGATTCAACCATATCACAAGTCTAAAAACCTGTCAAGGCCCCACAATGATTACAACCATATCACAAGTCTAAAACCTGTCAAGGCCCCAGATGATAATAACCACGTCACAATTCTCAAAACCAGTCAAGACCCTACAGTGATGATTATCATGTCACCAATTCTCAAAACCTGTCAAGGACTCATGGTGATAATAATTATGTCACCGATTCTCAAAACCTGTCAAGGCCCCACCGCGATAGCAACAGTATCAAACTTCTCAAAACCTGTCAAGGCCCCATGATGATAATAACCACGTCACAATTCTCAAAACCTGTCAAGGCCCCATGATGATATAACCACGTCACAATTCTCAAAAGCTGTCAAGGCCCTACAGTGATGATTATCATGTCACAATTCTCAAAACCTTGTCATGGCCCACAGTGATTACAATCATGTCACAATTCTCAAAACCTTGTCAAGGCCCACAGTGATTACAATCATATCACAATTCTCAAAACCTGCCAAGCCCCTTACAAGGATGATAATTATGTCATTGATTCTCAAAACTGTCAAGGGTCCTACAGAGATGATAATTATGTCAATCGATTCTCAAAAACCTGTCAAGGCCCACACCGCGATAACAACAACGTCAATCTTTAAAAAAAAACCACTGTCAAAGCCCCATGATGATAATAATCATGTCACTGATTCTCAAAACCTGTCAAGTTCTCACGGTGATGATAACCACGTCACACAATTCTCAAAACCTGTCAAAAGACCTACAGTGATAAAAAAAAAAACTGCGTCAAATTTCTCCAAAAAAAACTGTCGAAGCCCCAAGGACGATAATAATAACCACGTCACAATTGTCAAAACCTGTCAAGGCCTTAGAGCGATCACAAACCGTGTCACAAGTCAATAAAACCTGTCAAGGCCCCACAGTGATATAATAATAATCATGCCACCGAGTCTCAAACTCACTCAAGGCGTCATCAGCGATAATAGTCACTACCTCTCTTTCGCCTCTTTCATCCTCTCACCGGACAAGTCCCAGCCTCTCACGCAATCTGTTTTTCGTGTCTCTAACACCCCACTAAACCCCAACCCCAACCCCAACCCCCTCCACCCCCACCACCCCCACCCCACCAACCTCACTCCCCCCCCCCCCTCCTTCATTGTGCACCGTCGCTTTTACCACGACACGTAACAGCATTGATCACGTTTGGCTTGTCACCATTTCGCTTTTCCCACGAAGGGAGATAATCAATAATTAGTCCGGCAGGGCAAAGCAACAAGAGACACACACACCCACACACACACACACACACACACACACACACTAACACACACACACAAAACACACACACACACACACAAATCCCACACACACACTAACACATACACACACACCTACACACACACACACACAAATCTCAACCCCTCTCACACACACACACACACACACACACACACACACACACACACACACACACACACACACACCACACAATCCCACACACACACACACACACACACACACATCCATACACACACACACACACACACACACACACACACACACACACACACACACACACACACACACACATCCCTACACACACACACACGCACACACACACACAATAAAATACCGGAAGATTTTAATGGGAAAAGATTGCACGTTTAATGAATGCGTCAATATTAATGATATGTATTCCCATTTCACCGACGCGCTACATGAGGCAGCAAACAATTCCATTCCAAAAAGGAAAAATGTAAACAAAGGTACTCATGTTGGAAATAGTTGTGAATTACTCATGTTGGAAATAGTTGGTGGAATCAATTATGTGAAGAAGCAAAGAATGAAAAAAAGAAAATATATAAACTCTATTTAAAAACTAAATCTCCAGAAGACCATTACAATATGAAAATGGCAAAGATTCACTCAAACAAAGTTATAGCCCAAGCCAAAAAGCGCTATTGGTCAGATTTTTGCTCTGAACAAATTTCCGGGCCTAAAGATCTTCCTAAAATTTGGAATAAGGTCAAAGAAATGAAAAATGGTTTTAATTTACCACAGTTTCCTATTAAGATTAAAGATAAAGACTTTCCTTCGTCATCTGAGAAAGCTGAAGAATTTGTACAGTTCTTTTCAAGAACAAGTAATTCCAGTAGCTTGTCTACTCCATTAAGGGAGGAAAGACGGAAAATTGAAGAGTCCGTCACATACTCAGATCCTGCCCCTGATAGTCACATGTACATAAATTCAAAAATTACATTAAAAGAACTTAAAGATGCCCTTCTCTCGTTGAACAACAAAAAATCGGCTGTAGGACTGGATGGCGTTTCATATACCCTTTTAAATCATTTACCAGAGAAATGGATTGAATACTTACACAATATCATACTAAAATGCTAGGAAAGTGGTCGCTTACCTGACATTTGGAAGACTTCGATTGTGTTACCAATACCAAAACCTAATAAACCCCTTTCAGATCCAGGTAGTTACATACCTATCTCGCTTACATCCCATGTTTCAAAACTAATGGAAAAAATTATAGTGAATAGACTGAGTTACTTTTGTGAGAAAAATAATATAATACCTATCAATCAATCTGGGTTTCGAAAAGGTAGATCAACATCAGACCATTTAGTTAAGTTAACAACTCAAATAAAAAATCAGTTTGCTAAAAGGAAAAATGTCTTAGCTACCTTCTTTGATCTTAAAAAAGCATACGATCAAGTCTGGCATGCGAGACTTTTGTTGAAATTTAAACATATTGGTCTCAACGGTACTCTTTATAATTTTATCAAAACATTTATAAGTGACCGAAGTATAGTCGCTAAAATAGGTAATACATACTCTGAAAAACGATATGTAAACATGGGAATTCCTCAGGGTTCCGTAATATCTCCTCTGTTATTTAATATTTTGATCTATGACCTACCAGCTCAAGTCTCAAACAATGTAAACGTTGCTCAGTACGCTGATGATATAGCGATCTGGATGAATGTTTCGTTAAAAAGGAAGACTTCCTTGAGAGAAATAAAATACATTAAAAAGGTCTATCAACATGAAATTAATAATATTGTCACTTACTTGACAGTTAACGGTCTGGAAATATCCAATGAAAAAACACACATGATGCTTTTTAATAATGGTCTCAGTCCGAAAGAAGTACCGTTGTTTAAAATTGGTGATGAGGAACTGAAATATACTACTCACGTGAAATTTCTGGGAGTACAATTGACTTCTAGTTTACAGTGGAAAGAACATATTGATGCCTTGTTATGTAAAGCTATAAAAAGCTATAATTTAATAAGAATT
>JAPXFY010000026.1:27274922-27282422 GCA_030674185.1 Monoplex corrugatus
GAATGCATTTAAACGAATTTACGGTGGAAGGCCAACTGCTGGTAGAAATCAACGAAAACTGAGACACATTGCAACCCCAACATAATCCTGATGGCAACAGTTTTACAAGGAAAAGTTCAGGCCAAAAGAAATCCAGGCACTCATCATCATCATCATCATCATCATCATCATCGTCATCATCATCATCATCATCATCATCATCATTGTGCCCTGCAGAAAGGCGTTGGCGATCATTGCCCTTCATACGAATCTATCCCTTGTCGCTGCAAATACATCTCCCACCCTCTCTGTCCTCAGTCACCCTTGCAAGTCCGTCCAATATTTTCTCCCGGGTCTACCTGGTACTCTCTTTCCCTCCAGCTTTCCTGTTGTGACCAGGTGCTCTAATTCCCCTTTCCTCACAAAATGTCCTATAAATGTTTCCTGTCTTTTCCTTATCTTCTTTATTGTTGATCTTCTTGCGCCTGCCACCTTCAACACCGTCTCGTTTGTTTTCTTTGCTGTCCAAAAGTCATTTCATTTATACAAAAAAACCAAAAAAAACACCCCTCATTTCATTTATACAACGTGTAAGATTTTACCAATAAAACGGTAATTGTATATAGTTTTGACTGAGGCTGTTTTGGCTCAGCGGCACTGTTCCTGCCTTCTAGTCTGACTATAAAAGTTCCAGTTTGGTTGTTAGAGACCAAAGAGCAAATAGTGCCTGCAATCTCTAATCCACTCCAGCTGCAAACAGGTACTTGACTCTGCTCGTGGTTGGGAAAGATAAAGCAGCAAAGGAGAGGAGATGAACACCACCCTTCCTCAACATGCCAGCCTCGAGAAGAAAAGTGGAAGTTTCTGCCAACTCACTCCCTTACGAGCTCAAGGCTACAGGACAACGTACTTTTAGTCTTGGGAAAAAAATATGTGGATGTGCAACGTGTGTGGCCTTTGGGCAAAAGTAAGGGAAACACAATCATCACGTTGTTCACCGGCACTGGCCGGAAGTACCGCAGCAGGTGGATACCGGTTCTCGCAAATTCACGGAAATCATCGTTGAAAAGGATTTCCGTCAAACACTGGCTGGCCTTTTTTTTTTTTTTTTTTTTTCTTTCTTTTTTTTTTAAGTTCTCTTTTTTCATGAAATAAACCGATCCATCTCTGTTTTGTCTGTCTGTCTGTCTGTCTGTCTCCCTCTCTCTGTCTCTCTATCTCTCCCTCTCTGCCTGCCTGTCTGTCTGTCTCTGTCTGTGTTGTTGTGTGTGTGTGTGTGTGTGTGTGTGTGTGTGTGTGTGTCTCGCTCTCTCTCCGTCTGTCTGTCTGTCTCTCTGTTTCTCTCTCTCTCTCTCTCTCTTTCTCTCGTTCTCTCTCCCTATTACTTCCCCTCTCCTTTCTCTCTCATTTTGTCTTTCCGAGTTAACTCTTAAACTGAACTGTAATTTACTCTGCTTGCTGTTTGATATGTTTTGTGACAAACGTTTTTGTCATGTTTTTTGTTCGACATTTGTATCTATGTTAATGACATGTGGACAGGTAGTATTATGTTTCAGGATGTACTCATTTAGTTCTACACACTTTCAGTCCCGGTTGGATGAATAAGCATATGTTTTGCGAATCTATCACCCTAGGAAATAAAGATTGATGTGTCCCCCCCTCTCTCTCTCTCTCTCTTTCTCTCTCTCTCTCTTTTCTCTCTCTCTCTCTTCTCTCTCTCTCTCTCTCTCGTCTTTCTTTCTCTCCCGTCTAAACCTGTATTTAATTTTTTTTTTTTTATTTATTTTATGTCACACTCTTTAGAGTCTTTTTAACTAATATGATACACAAACAAGTAAAAAAGATTGATGCTCTCTCTCACTCTCTTTCTTTCTTTCTTTCTTTCTTTCTAGCTCTCTCTCTTCTCTTTCTCTTTCTTTCTCTCTCTCTCTGTCTCTCTTCTCTTTCTTCTCTGTCTCTCTGTCTCTCTCTTTCTCTCTCTCTCTCCCGCCTCAACCTGTATTTAATTTGAATTTCTTTCTTTCATGTCAAACGTTTTTATAAAGTCTTTTTTAAGTAACAAGATACACAAACAAATAAAAAGATTGATGCTCTCCTCCCTCTTCTCTCTCTCACTCACTCACTCACTCTCTCTCTCTCTCCCACCTTTCTCTCTCCTCTCACTCTCTCTCTCTCTCTCTCTCTTCTCTTTCTCTCTCACTCTTCTTTCTCTCTTGTCTCTCTCTTCTCTCTCTCTTTCTCTCCAACTCTCTCTTTCTCTCTGTGTGTCTCTCTCTTTCTTTCTCTCTCCTCTCTCTCTCTCTCTTTCTTCTCTCACTCTCTCTCTTTCTCTCTTTCTCTCTCTCTCTCCCACCTCAGCCTGTGTTTAGTTTGTATTTCTTTATTTCAAGTCAAACGTCTTTAAAGATTTTTTTTTAATTAAAATGATACAAAACAACTTTTTTTTAAAGAAAGATAAGCAACAAAACAGCCATAACGTAGCATAACTCCAATCCTAAGGTAAGAAAATGTTTCCGTTCATGTAAAATATATACATATTAATAGTACATGAACACACGAATTGCAAACAGCTTAATTTACTTTTTTTTTTTTAATTGGATACGTGTTTTGAAGCATACACAGTCAAACGTTTGTTTGTTGTTGGTTTTTTTTAATTTATTTATTCTGGGGTTTGTTTTTGTTTATGTTTGTGTTCGTTTGTCTGTCTGTTTTTCTGTTGTTGTTGTTGTTGTTGTTGTTGTTTTGCTTGTTGTTGTTGTTGTTGTGTTGTCGTGTTGTTGCTGTTGTTGTTGCTGTTCTTGTTGTTGCAGTTGTTGTTGTTGTTGTTGTTCAGTCCTTATTCTCTTGGGTCCTCTTTGAAATGGCGGGAAGTGATTCAGATCGATTTGTGGCGTTTTAGTATCTATGTCTGTATAAAAAAAACGAGTCAGCAAAGATTTAGTGTATGTTTGTGTGTCTCTGTCTGTTTGTATGTAAAATGTGCTGTAAGGATTACGTGTCTGTTTGTGTCTCATTGTCTGTCTGTTTGTATGCAAAATGTGTCTGTAAGGATTGCGTGTCTGTTTATGTGTCTCTGTCTGTATGTGTGTACAATGTGTCTGTAAGGATTGCGTGTCTGTTATGTGTCTCTGTCTGTATGTGTGTACAATGTGTCTGTAAGGATTGCGTGTCTGTTTGTATGTCTCTGTCTGTTTGTATGTAAAATGTGTCTGTAAGGATTTCATCTCTGTTTGTGTCTCATTGTCTGTCTGTTTGTATGCAAAATGTGTCTGTAAGGATTGGTGTCTATTGTCTCTGTCTGTTTGTGTAAATGTGTCTGTAAGGATTCTTCTGTTTGTGTCTCTGTCTGTGTTTGTATGTAAAATGTGTCTGTAAGGATTTCATCTCTGTTTGTGTCTCATTGTCTGTCTGTTTGTATGTAAAATGTGTCTGTAAGGATTCGTGTCTGTTTGTGCTCTCTGTCTGTATGTTGTACAATGTGCTGTAAGGATTCGTGTCTGTTTGTGTCTCATGTCTGTCTGTTTATGCAAAATGTGTCTGTAAGGATTCTGTCTGTTTATGTCTCTGTCTGTCTGTATGTAAAATGTGTCTGTAAGGATTTCATCTCTGTTTGTGTGTCTCTGTCTGTATGTATGCGAAATGTGTCTGTAAGGATTTCATCTCTGTTGTGTGTCTCTGTCTGTATGTATGTTGAAATGTGTCTGTAAGGATTTCATCTCTGTGTGTGTGTCTCTGTCTGTATGTATGTGAAATGTGTCTGTAAGGATTTCATCTCTGTTTGTGTGTCTCTGTCTGTATGTATGTGAAACGTTTCTGTAAGGATTTCATCTCTGTTTGTGTGTCTCTGTCTGTATGTATGTGAAATGTGTCTGTAAGGATTTCATCTCTGTTGTGTGTCTCTGTCTGTATGTATGTGAAATGTGTCTGTAAGGATTTCATCTCTGTTGTGTGTCTCTGTCTGTATGTATGTGAAATGTGTCTGTAAGGATTTCATTCTGTTTGTGTGTCTCTGTCTGTATGTATGTGAAATGTGTCTGTAAGGATTTCATCTCTGTTGTGTGTCTCTGTCTGTATGTATGCAAAATGTGTCTGTAAGGATTTCATCTCTGTGTGTGTGTCTCTGTCTGTATGTATGTGAAATGTGTCTGTAAGGATTTCATCTCTGTGTGTGTGTCTCTGTCTGTATGTAAGTGAAATGTGTCTGTAAGGATTTCATCTCTGTGTGTGTGTCTCTGTCTGTATGTATGTGAAATGTGTCTGTAAGGATTTCATCTCTGTGTGTGTGTCTCTGTCTGTATGTATGTGAAATGTGTCTGTAAGGATTTCATCTCTGTGTGTGTGTCTCTGTCTGTATGTATGTGAAATGTGTCTGTAAGGATTTCATCTCTGTGTGTGTGTCTCTGTCTGTATGTATGTGAAATTGTCTGTAAGGATTTCATCTCTGTTTGTGTGTCTCTGTCTGTATGTATGTGAAACGTTTCTGTAAGAATTTCTTAGCTGTTTGTGGATGGTGCAGATAAAACGACAATCGTCGTCCCATAGCTCTTTGAAGGGTGGGGTGGTGGTGACAGAAATGGGCAGGAACTGGTGAGAGAGACAGAGAGTGAAAGAGAAGTAATGAAAGAGAGAGAGAAAGGGTGGGGGGAGAGACAGAGAGAAGGAGAGAGAGGGGGAGACAGACAGACAGACAGTCAAACCAACAGATAGACAGAGACTGAGACATAGACAGAGACACAGAGAGAGATAGAGAGAGAGACAGACAGACAGACAGACAGACAGACGGGCAGACAGACAGACAGACAGACAGACAGTCAGACAGACGGACAGACAGACAGAGAGAGGCTGGAATTTGTGATAGTAGTGATGGTCGTGATGGCGATGGTGATGGTAGTAATAATGCTACTTATCTGTGTGTGGGCGTGTGTCTGTGTGTCTATGTGTATGTGTGTGTGTGTGTGTGTGTGTGTGTGTGTACGTGTATGTGTGTGTGTGTGTTTGTGTCTCTATGCGTATGTATGTGTGCGTGTGTGTGTGTGTGTGCATGTGCATGTGTGTGTCTATGTGTGTGTGTGTGTGTGTGTGTATGTATGTGTCTATGCGTATGTATGTGCGCGCGTGTGTGTGTGTGTGTGTGTGTGTGTGTGCGCGCGCGCGCGCGCCGCCGCCGCCGCCGCCGCCCGCGCGTATAAGGACAGGCAAAAAGAATTAACAGAAACTCCCAGAATCTGATTTCACACGGAAGGGAAATTTGTTTCATCATTATAACAAATCTCTGTCCACAACAAAGGAGCCATACCGCTTGAAAGGGCGATAACTTCATGTCACACTACTGTAGGAGAGAGAGAGAAAAAAGGGGAGATAAAGACCTCTTCTCACGCGTCAGCGAGACTATAAAATGGGTAGAGATTAGACGTCACGCACGCGCTTCATAATAATAATACTGACAACAACATCATCATCAACAACAATAACAATAATAATAATAATAAATAATAATAATAATAATAATAATAATAATAATAATACCAAAGAAATAAGAAGGAAGCAGGGAGAAGTTTTATAATATCATTATGATATTATAAAAATTATATTATAAAAATTCTCCCCGCTTCCCTCTTATTTCTTTGGTATTACCTATATGCCTTGGAAGCAACCCTGTATATGTTCTGTCTTGTCTATGTGTGTGTTTGGTCAATTCAAGAATAAAAAACTATGTCAATCTTGAACATAAGACCAATATATTGTATGTATTTCTCTCCTCTCTCATAGTTGTGTGTAGGGCAGTTGCAGAGTATAAAGATAAGCTTGGGCGCTCCTTTTTTTGAGGAGTGTTCTGAGCTTACGGTTTTTGTGCTTTATATCTGCTTCTATGCTAGCTGAATGGGTAGCGCAAACTATGTTAGATTTGAGAAGTTCCACAACATGGGAGATAATTCCTACCTGACTGTCAAGAGTTATGTCCTTTGGTTGATATAATAATGATGATGATGATGATGATGATGATGATGATGATGACGACGACGATGATGATCATGATAATACTAATAATAATAAGAACGAAAAGAGCACAGTTCAAGTTCATATTCTTTATAGCCCAGCCGACTATTAGAGCCATATCAGGGGGAAAGAAGAAGAAGAAGAAGAAGAAGAAGAAGAAGCAGAAACAGAAGCAGAAGCAGAAACAGAAGCAGAAGAAGAAGAAGAAGGAGAAGAAGAAGACGAAGACGAAGAAGACGAAGAAGAAGAAGAAGAAGAAAAAGACGAAGGAGAAGAAGAAGACGAAGAAGACGAAGAAGAAGGAGAAGAAGTAGAAGAACAAGAAAGAAGAAGAAGAAAGGATGAAGAAGAAAAAAGAAAAAAAAAACATGAAAGAAATATAAGAAGAAAATGAAAAAGACGAAGAAGTAGAAGAACAGAAGCGACAAAAATCAATAAAGAAAAAGAAGAAAATAAATAAAAGAAGAAGAGGAAGAAAAAGAGGATCATGACGACGAAAAAAGATTTATATGACGCAACACACTAGGAGGGCAGTACATCAATTATGATTGACTTAGCAGTACATCAATTATGATTGACTTAGCAGTACATCAATTATGATTGACTTAGCAGTACATCAATTATGATTGACTTAGCAGTACATCAATTATGATTGACTTAGCAGTACATCAATTATGATTGACTTAGCAGTACATCAATTATGATTGATTGTAGCAGTACATCAATTATGATTGATTGTAGCAGTACATCAATTATGATTGACTTAGCAGTACATCAATTATGATTGATTGTAGCAGTACATCAATTATGATTGACTTAGCAGTACATCAATTATGATTGACTTAGCAGTACATCAATTATGATTGATTGTAGCAGTACATCAATTATGATTGATTGTAGCAGTACATCAATTATGATTGATTGTAGCAGTACATCAATTATGATTGATTGTAGCAGTACATCAATTATGATTGATTGTAGCAGTACATCAATTATGATTGATTGTAGCAGTACATCAATTATGATTGACTTAGCAGTACATCAATTATGATTGACTTAGCAGTACATCAATTATGATTGACTTAGCAGTACATCAATTATGATTGACTTAGCAGTACATCAATTATGATTGACTTAGCAGTACATCAATTATGATTGACTTAGCAGTACATCAATTATGATTGACTTAGCAGCACATCAATTATGATTGACTTAGCAGTACATCAATTATGACTGATCATAGCAGTACATCAATTATGATTGACTTAGCAGTACATCAATTATGACTGATCATAGCAGTACATCAATTATGATTGACTTAGCAGTACATCAATTATGATTGATTGTAGCAGTACATCAATTATGATTGATTGTAGCAGTACATCAATTATGATTGATTGTAGCAGTACATCAATTATGATTGACTTAGCAGTACATCAATTATGATTGATTGTAGCAGTACATCAATTATGATTGACTTAGCAGTACATCAATTATGATTGACTTAGCAGTACATCAATTATG
>JAPXFY010000026.1:27284922-27287422 GCA_030674185.1 Monoplex corrugatus
AACATATTCAGTGTTATTTTTGAAGAAGCAAGTTTATGGTGTACTGACTTATGGGTGTATACATGTATCCCATATATTCGCACTGCTTTATAATGTACCGACATTGAAATGTTTATGATGCATCGATGTACTAGTCTACGTATCCGATTGTTGTATCACACCACTGTATCATCATCGTAATGTTTATGTCGTTTGTAAAGTGTAATTTTAAAGTGTTGCTTGAAAGCCTAAACACTATTCAAGAAGATGACAAGCATTCTTACCAACAAATGCCTATCAATTAACATCAGAAAGAGAGTCCTTGAATGTTATATAGAACCAATACTGTTGTACGGATGCGAGGCGTGGACAGTCAGCAAGCAAAGCCAGAGCAAGATTGAGGCAGCCGAGATGTGGTTTCTCAGAAGAATGTTGAGAGTTCCATGGACAGCAAAGAAAACAAACGAGACAGTCTTGATAATAATAATAATAATAATTACAATATTTATATAGCGCAAAATCTTGATAAAATCAAATCTAAGCGCTGAAGCAGACACACACGCAAGCACGCACGCACGCACGCACGCACACACACGCACGCACACACACACACACACACATACACACACACACACACACGCATGGCTATAAATGGGGAGAAAGAATAAAAGCAATAAAAGCAAGAATAAAACCAATGGAAAATTATAGAGAGCATAGCATATACAATTATATATTATAACCATGTGATTCCCTCCGAGCGGAGACAGGCTGCAGAGGATGGTTAGGATTTTATGCGGAGGAGAAAAGGTGAGTTTTGAGAGCGGACTTGAAGGAGACAAAAGTAGGTTGCTGACGGACTGAGAGAGGAAGTTTGTTCCAGGAGAGTGGACCAGAAACAGAGAAGGCTCGTGGACCATAGGTATTGAGTTTAGTGCGTGGAAAGCGAAAAGTCAGAGGATCGGAGGCAGAGCGGAGGGTACGTGAGGGAAGATAGATCTCAAGTAGGCTTGACAGGTAATCGGGGGCTGCGTTATTGAGGCTTTTGTAGCACATGGTGTCTAGTTTGTACTGTATGCGCTTTGATACAGGGAGCCAGTGAAGTTGTGCCAGGAGAGGAGATATGTGGTCAGCTTTTTTCTTTTTGAGTACAAGGCGTACAGCATTGTTTTGAATGCGCTGTAGGATGTGAATGGTGGAGGCAGGAAGACCAGACAGGAGTGAATTGCAATAGTCAATGCGAGACATTATGAAGGAGAGAACGAGTTTTGCAGTTGTTTCGACAGAGAGATACTTCCTGATCAGCCTTATACGATGGAGATGATAGTAGCAGGATCTGGCAGTTTGAGAAACAAAGTTGTTCATGGAGAGGGTAGAGTCAATGCAGACACCAAGGTTTTTAGCTGAATCAGAAATTGGGACTGATGTGTTACATAATGGGAGAGAAAGAGGAGGCAGCTGAGAAAGTTTCTGACGGGTGCCAATGAGGATAGCTTCTGTTTTGTCGTCATTAAGCTGAAGTCTATTGTGTGTCATCCAGTTCTTAATGTCCGAGTAACACTCAGTGGTGCGAGTCAACAGGCGCTGTATATTATCAGGTGAGTCACTGTCTTGAAGTTGGGTGTCATCAGCATAGAAGTGGTGTTTTATAGAATGGGAGTTGATGATGGTGGACAGGGGGGAGGTGTAAAGAGTGAAAAGAACAGGGCCAAGGACAGATCCTTGTGGAACACCACAGGTCAGGTATGCAGGTTGAGAGTAAGTGCCATTGATGGAGGCAGACACAAGTAGATCACTCATAAGGAAGATTAGGAAAAGACAAGCAACATTTATAGGCCATTTTATGAGGAAGAGGGATTTGGAGCACCTGGTCACAACGGGAAAGCTGGAGGGAAAGAGAGCACCAGGTAGACCCAGGGAGAGAATACTGGACGGACTTGCAGAGTGGCTGGGGATGAGGAGGGTGGGGGAGATGCTGGGGGCAACGAGAGATAGAGATGGTTGGAAGTCCATGGTCGCCAACGCCATGCGGCAGGGCACCTGCTGATGATGATGATGATGTTGTAAAGTGTAATAAACACTCTCTGGCATGTATGTTTGCGCTATATAAATGGAATATGTTCATCATCATCATCATCATCATCATCATCATCATCATCATCATCATGTGCCCTGCGCATGGCCTTGGCGATCATGGCCCTCCATACGCATCTATCCCCTGTCGCTGCAAGTACATCTTCCAGTACCCTCTCCGTCCTCAACCACCCTGAAAGTCTGTCCAATATTTTCTCCCTGGGTCTACCTGGTGCTCTCTTTCCCTCCGGTTTTCCTGTTGTGACCAGGATCTAGGAATATGTTAGCTCCGAAAAAAATTCGTTTTACAGATCTATGCTCCTGACGCTAATAGTTTGCTGAATTCTGAAAAAAAAATCGTTTTACAGATCTATGCTCTTCCTTACACTAATAGTTTGCTGAATTCTGATACATTGAAAGCTGAATCTCTCCACCTACAACAGCGTGAATA
>JAPXFY010000026.1:27302422-27307422 GCA_030674185.1 Monoplex corrugatus
AGTTAAGACTGATTTCGTGGTGGGAGGTCACATATGTCATCATCATCATCATCATCATGTGCCCTGCCGCATGGCGTTGGCGATCATGGTCCTCCATACGAATCCATTCCATGTCGCTGTAAGTGCATCTCCCACCCTCTTTTTCCTCAGCCACTCTGCAAGTCTGTCCAATATTTTCTCCCTAGGTCTACCTGGTGCTCTTTTTTTCCCTCCAGCTTTCCGTTGTGACTAGGTGCTCTAATTTCTCTTGCCTCATAAAATGTCCTATTAATGTTGCTTGTCTTTTCCTAATCTTCTTCATATATGAACCAGAAAAAACACGAAAGAAGAATATAAACGCGTATTTAATACAACAAGACAAGACAGGCGCAAATTTTCGGCAAAAACGTAAGATTACAAACAAACAAACACCAGATACAAAAATTATGAGAAAAATGAATGATTTTTGTATCTGGTGTTTGTTTGTTTGTAATCTTACGCTTGACAAAGGCCAGTTGGCCGAAAATTTGGGCCTGTCTTGTCTTGTTGTATTAAATACGCGTTCATATTCTTCTTTCGTGTTTTTTCTGGTTCGTGTTTGCTTGAACGCGGGCAGTCACACTTGTTTTGGACTTCTTCATATATGTTCTTCTTGTGTCTGCATGGAACTCTTCAACAGTCTTTTTAGGAACCACATTTCAGTTGCCTCAATCTTGTTCTGACTTTGTGTGTTGATTGTCTACGCTTCACATCCATACAACAGTATCGGTTCTATGTAACAATCAAGAACTCTCTGATGTTAATTAATTGATAGGCATTTGTTGGTAAGAACGATTTTGTGGCTTGGCCGATTCTGTTGGCTGTTTCTGATGTGCATCTTCCGTCTGGTGAGATGAACGTTGCCAGATGTTTAAACTTATCTGCCTGTCTCAATGTTGCTGTTATTTTGCATGAGGGGATTTGTTTTGTACTGATTATCATGACTTCAGTCTTCTTGCTGTTTAGCTCCAGTATGTGTACAAATCTGTTAGTGCCTATTATTATCATTGCTATTGTTGTTTAAATCCCAGCCGACTGCGTAGAGCCATATCAGGGCTATAACTGCTTCAAAACATACAAAACAGGAAAAAAACAACTAAGTAAGCATATCAATGCATTTGCGTACATAATCTAAAGACATGTCCCAGGGCGTTGACCACTCCGTACAATTTATCGCACAGCGAATTAAAAAAACACATATCAATTCAAATTTAAGCACACCTAAGGACACCAAAACATATACAGGGGGGGGGGGGGGTGTGCAAAAGTAGGTATACAGTTATGAAAAAAGAAAACACGTACAATACTCATTGCATTTATTATACAAACTGCTTGCCGTCGGTATTCACACACTCCTCTAATCGAAGAGCGGAATTAAGCATATAATAATGATGTGATACTTACTGTATACCTAACTTTTGCACCCCCTTGTATAAAAACGGGCCTAAATGACCTAAAATTGCTTCCGCATATCTCACCTTCCTAGAGGCAAAAAATACACTTAATACATGTACCCAATCATCAATCCTAAGAAAAAAATACTAAGACTATTGAACACATACAGGTGAATGGACCAGCAAGGCAGAAAATGATAGGAAGAAA
Organism: Monoplex corrugatus; assembly: GCA_030674185.1. Lineage (NCBI taxonomy): Eukaryota > Metazoa > Mollusca > Gastropoda > Littorinimorpha > Ranellidae > Monoplex > Monoplex corrugatus. Next base: position 27,304,043 of record JAPXFY010000026.1, read on the forward strand.
TGACAGAAAGCAAAGGAACAAGGCAGAAACAAAGAGAATGACATAAAAGAGGAAATTTCTACCACAGATTTTCCAGAAGGTGGGAATATTACTTATACTGAAAGAGCCCCCGGCATCCCCACGGGGGGACTATTAGTGCTTTAAACTCCATTCGCGTGTATACGCACACAGACCATCATATTGACCTCCCACCACGAAATCAGTCTTAACTCGCAGTCAGTCGAACAGCACTAGGAGCTGAAAAGGTGACTGAGGGTCTATCTGGTGTGTTTTGACTTTTTCTCAAAATTGATTTCTGTAGACTATAATCTATCCCCCACAGAATTTTTTTTTCTGAAAAAAATATTATTAATCAATTTAAAATGGTATTTTAATGCACTGATCGCAGCAGAAAGAACACAATTTCCAACCAAAAGTACCTATTTTTGTCTCTTATTATGAACCGTAACCTGTACATACTCCACATGTAATATACTGATGGAAAGCTCTTTAGTGCACCTTTCAGATAATGACAGCGAACATTAGAAACAAACTGGGTCAAAGCCACCAAATAAAGAAATTTAAGGAAAATGTGTAGGAGAGAAGACAGAGACTTTAGAGGCCGTTTTCTCAAAATGTCGTCATACAACTAATGACTTTAAACATACATAACTTCTACATTTTTTTAGTACAGGCTTTATTCAAGTACCAAAATAATCAGCAGAATGTGCACTTTCCACTGATATGTATATCTCAAAATGCCCAAAATGCTAGTTAAGACTGATTTCGTGGTGGGGGGTCACATATTTCTTTCATTTCTTTTGTCACAGTGGATTTATCACATGTCACTCGGGCTGCTTTGCGCCAGAGTACAACGCCACCCATTTTTTTCTTTGACCAAGACTTTATAGAAAGGCAAGAAGGCTAAACTGGCTTTCAAGGGTAGGGACCTTGGAAATCAACCTGTCTCTCCAATGTTTTACACCAGGCAGCCTGAACGAAAGCCTTACTCTCACGATTTGAACTGCCGTGGGATCTTAAGCATGCGCAAGTCAGAAGGCAAACGGCTCCAACTCGTTTTTCGTCCCTTTCGGAAGGATTAGACGTCCAGTTTGATTTTCCGGTCAAACTGGGAAAAACAGTCGAGACTTTAACGGGGAAACGGAACCCTGTAACCTCGAGTTTAGTTATTGGAAGGGGCGAACGTCTGAACCATTCTGCCACTCTTCTCTTTAATCAAGTACGCGCGTCAAAGTTTCCATCAATCATGCCAGAGTCTGGTGGACTATGGAAACACACAAACACCCAGCATGCAGTCCATCAATCATACCAGAGTCTGGTGGACTATGGAAACACACAAACACCCAGCATGCAGTCCATCAATCATGCCAGAGTCTGGTGGACTATGGAAACACACAAACACCCAGCATGCAGTCCATCATCATGCCAGTGTCTGGTGGACTATGGAAACACACAAACACCCAGCATGCAGTCCATCAATCATCCAGATCTGGTGGACTATGGAAACACACAAACACCCAGCATGCACGCCACCGAAGACCGGAGTACGCAACGGTGCAATGGAAACATACATACAGCCTGCATATGTGGATAAACGATGTGCATATATACATACATCCAGAACGTTAGAGCACTTGAGAAAACAAAAGACGACGACATGATGGTATGATGATGATGAATGATGATGATGACGGTTGATGATATATATATCAAAAATAATAATGATAATAATGATACTACTACTGTACTGCTACTGCTACCAATGATAACAACAACAACAACAACAATAACAATGATAATAATAAAAAGAAGAAAAAGAAGAATGACGATGATGATGATGATGTTGATGATGACGATGACGACGACGACGACGATGATGATGATGATGATGATGATGATGATGGCAATAGCTGTAATTGTTGCAATTGTGATAAAGATAATGATTTAAAAATGATACTAATAATAATGATACTGATCGTGATACTGATTTAGCAATAACAATTATAATAATAATAATAACAATAACAATAATAGTAACAATAAAATAATTATAGCAATAGTAAAAGCAAAAATAACAATGAGGAGAAGGACGAGGAGGAGGAGGATCACAATAATAATGGTGATGAGTATAATAAGATTAACAATAAACATGACAACAACAACCATAATAACAACAACGATGATGATGATAATGATGATGCTGATGATGATGATAATGATAACATTCAAGCAAATATATCAATCCATTTAACCGAAAGAAACACAACAGATCGTTTTAATTCATCAACGGCAAATATTGAAAACGGCTTCATCAAAGAACAAACTCGTCATTCACGGCAATATCAGGAACCATAACACTATTATCATCATCGTCAGGAACCATAATATTACTGTCATCATCGATTAAGCCATGATCAACGGAACGGAACGACCGCAAAACCAGCAGAGCATGACCAGCATTCAACGTCTGTTGGCCCTCAAGCGTGACGTCATAAAAACAAAATGGTCACACCATACGGATAATCCTCTTTATTTACAAACGTTGGGACTGCCACTTTGGTCCCGATTACAGAAATCGTGGGTTTGGAGGAAGTGGGGGGGTGGGGGTGGGGGGGGGGGGACATATCAAACACTGACACCACCAGAACGATTGGAGCTCTTTTCAGTTTCAGTTTTCTCAAGATGACGTCTCCGCACTCGGAACGAATTCCATATACACTCACGTCACAGGTGCCAGTGCGTGTATGGTGATCATGGCACAAACCTTATGCCTGCACAAAGCAGGTCCCGTGGTCCTGCCTAGCCTATGTTTTACCTAGTGTATAAACTTTTTATATTAATATTGTATCAAATCCAAAACAAGTGCGACTGCCCGCGTCAAGCAAACAGGAACCAGAAAAAACACAAAAAAGAATAGAACGCGTATTTAATACAAGACAAAACAGGCGCAAATTTTCGGCCAATGGCCTTTGTCAAGCGTAAGATTACAAACAAACAAACAAACACCAGATACAAAAATTAAGTGAAAAAGATTTCGTCTAGTGCCTTTCTCCAACTGGACGAAGCAACAGGGAAGTTTCAGTCTTTTTCACATCATTTTTGTATCTGGTGTTTGTTTGTTTGTTTGTAATCTTACGTTTGACAAAGGCCAGTTGGCCGAAAATTTGCGCCTGTTTTGTCTTGTTGTAGTTAAATACGCGTTCTGATTCTTTTTGTGTGTGTTTTTCTAGTTCCTTTTTAGTACTGTGTCAGTTTATCGTTATAAAAATGTTGGTTGCATGTAAATAATGTAAATGACGTGTGTATCTTATCTTGAAAGCAAAGAGCAGATATGTAAAGTAAATGAATAAACAATAAGGTCTGAATCACAACAAAATTAA
>JAPXFY010000026.1:27312422-27329922 GCA_030674185.1 Monoplex corrugatus
TGTCTTACACTTCATACCATTAGTTTTTCTCTTTGTTATGTATTGAGTCATCATTTTGTGTGTGCTTACTTCTGAATTTATGTTAGTATTGTTACACAAGCAATCAGTCGATCTTTTCAGGTTTAATGTCATTGTCAACAGCGAGGATTATTTAAAAGATGGTACCTTTAGACATTTGATTATAACATGCGCCACACACATGAGACAGAAGTCGTACACGACAAGTAAGAATGATTGAGTTTCACAATTTTTTTCTGTGAAATTACAAGTGTTCATCACTTCAGAGTTTTTGCCTGTCGTATACAACAACATAAAAATGAAGAACTCAGAATAAAAAAAAACAACAATAAAGTAATATAATACAGAATTCACACATGTAAAATTCATGATTTAAAATGTACTCACATGACTTAACAAAGACATGCCTGGACATCTTCCCAAAATGATCAGCCACAGCGGTGTATAATTCACAGTTAATCCAGCTCCAACAGCACTCATTCCAGGAATGTTCACATCTCAAGTGTCTTGTCAGCCACAGCGGTTTATAATACACAGTTAGTCTTCACACGTTAAGTTTCTCGTCATCCACAGAAATGTAGTAAAATATTCACTGTTGCATTAATGGCCCATGAGTGTTCACAGGTGTGTAATACACAATCAAATCTAAAATCCACAGATGAACTACATAATTGTTCACAAGTTCAGTTCCTTATCACAATATCAGCTACAGCAGTGTGTTATGTTCACAGTTAAATCCAGCTGAAATAGTCTGTAAATGTTCACATGTTAAGTTTCTTGTCCTTGTTCAGTTCTGCACCTCTGACTTTTGACTTCAGTTGCTGATTGAACAGTTTCACTTCGTGGTAAATCCTGATGTTGCAATAAGCAGCAATAAGGCTTGCCAAACATTCACACTCACAATTCAGATCATCTGTTTGTGACTTGACAAAGCTGTTCAGAATAGTTTGCCTTGGGTTGGCTCTTGGCAATCCCTTTGATGTAGCTACTCTGAAGTGAAGTTCAAAGCATCTGAAAACCTGCAGCAGTGGCTCACTGACACGAACCAGGCATCCAAGTTTAAACTCTTTGAGTGACACAAGTGACACAAGTGAGGGAGTTTCTCCAGTTGCCTCATTTGCACTGATGGTGAACTTTTCCACACAGAGAGGACAGTCGTTTTTCTGCTTGAACTTCCTCACGACAGCACCAGCAATGTACTGAACAATGTCTGACTCGACGGGTGGCAGTTCCATCTCCAAGTCTGTGAAGGAAGAGGAAACCAAGTTGTTCTCACAACTGAAGGAGTTGGTTTCGATGGGGTCTGCATGATCAGCATTCTCTGCATCACATTCAACGTCTGCTGTGCATGGGTTGACAATGGGATGGTGTCCATGCTCACCATCAGGCTGGCAGTTGGCACCAGCACTGATTGTCTTGTCCAAGAGCTCTGATGTTGCAGAAGAACAAGACAGGCAACGGAGTGCATCGACATATGCTGGCAACGTCGGGTGGTCGTTGAAGCCATTGTAGCCACGTATTTGACTGTGAAGGTTCTCAACGTGATCCTGGTTACACTTTCTCAGGCACAAGTGTGTCAAGACCTCCTCCTCCATGATTAGCTTTTGGCTCAATCCCTTCATTGCCGAAAGCACTAGGAGCCACCCTTTGTGACTTGGAATGTTGCTGGCCAGTTTGTCATTCTTTGGGTTTGTGAAACACCAGCTTTCCACAAAGTTGGAAAAGGAAGCAAATCGAACCTGGTCACCCTCAAAATCACTCCTTGTGACCGGCTTCTTCCCGACTGGGGCGGAGAGGGAATGAGAGTCGACAAAATCCCACATGCTGTTCACCGTCTCCACAAAGCATGCTGTTTGAAGAGCAGCCTCGGACATCAACGACTTTGACACATACAATTTCAAGGCAGCAGCGACTGAGTGGGAAAATATCTGGCATGCCAAGATGACTTTCATCTTTTTCCCTCTGGGCAGGGTGAAGTGACACTCCTTCAGCTTGGGAGCAGCGCGAATTGACCCACCAGATGTTTCAAGGGAGAAGAGTTCTTGGAGGTGACACCACTTTGCAATCATTCTTTCTCCATCCCAGCTGAAGGAGATGTATTCCGTCATGAAATTGTTCCTCAAGTTTTTGATGAGGTGTGGCGGATCTGGCATGACAAAGGACTGTGTAGTGCCATGAAACACATACGGTCGTTCCACACACACACCCATGTCTTTCATCCATTTCCATTGGCAGGATTCTTGGTCCATCACAATGGCATCAACATACAAACCAATCCCTGTGACGGCTCTGACGATTTCGGAAATGATGGCTGTCAAAGTAGGTGTTGCCAGGTTGTGCTTGGCAACAAAATACCCCAACACCTGCTTCCACTTCAGGGTCAGTCCCCTGATCATGACCAAAATTGCTTGGTCAGCGATTTCGTCACTCTGGTGATGCTCGCCGCAGTTGACAAAGCCGACCAGCTCGTCACGATGATGACTGTAGGTCAGGGCTTTGGTCACAGTCATTCCATCCAAGGAGAGTGTCACTCTTTTCTCATGTTCTTCAAGTGCTAATGTTCTCAAGCGCATCATTTCCACCAGACTCTGACACAGACCGACCCCAGTCAACACAGTTGAAAAGCGCCTCCTGAGTGTTCTTGGATGTGGAAGCATAAACCCAACGGAGCGGAGAACGGCATAAGCAGAAGTGCTCCTAAAGTACACAGCGAGACACAACTCCATAGCCTCTTTCTCGGTGTCCCAGTTGATCCACTTTTTCTTCCGCATCATGATCTTGAATAAAGCTGCTGGAACAACTGGCAGGTCTTTGAGGAAATTCTCCAGGATTGCTTCTTTCTTTGCACGAAGAGACGCTACTTGTACAGCATGGCGCTTTATAAGTCTGACCTTGGCTGCTTGTGCTGTTTTGCATTTCCTTTCAAGTTGTTTGTTTTGTTTCTTGAGGTCTTCTAAAGCACGTTTGGCCTGCTTCAGCTCTCGGGCCAACTTCTCAGGATCTGGTTCGGACGCTTTCACCACGGGTCTAGTACTGTCTCTGTCACCATCACAATCATCACCATCACCTTCATGATATACAGAGCTGGAGGCAGTATCTTGTCGTCTCCTCTTTGGTACAGGCTCTCTGATCTTGGGCGGAGGTCGTCGACATTCCATGGATGGAGGAGGATTTGGGCAGCTGACAATGGTAGGCACGGCAGTCGGTAGCAGTCGAGAATGCTGAATGTCTGTAGGGCAGTTGAAAACTTTCTCATGAAAATGTACAGAGCACACCCTCTTCGACTTGATGTCAGCAATCTTGACGTCATCTCTCCTGATGTTGATGATCCACTTCTGGCACCTGAAACAAAATCAAAGTAAACATGAAATACATCCACAGTTGCCTCATAGCTCAGCTTGCCAACCACCACCAAGTATGTAGAATTTGTGATTAACCAAGCTCACCTAATCACAGTCAGTCTCAGTCTCAAAGTCACTCTTACCACACACAGACACACACACACACACACGCACACACACACACACACACACACACACACAAACACACACACACACACGCACGCACACACACGCACGCACGCACACACACACACACACACACACACACACACACACATATATATATATTATATGCAAGGGATTATGTAGGTCAGGTTATCTAATGAAATATTGATAAAAAAAATATAAAGTTTCCATGCACATTTGCCTCCACATACATAACATAGGGTCTTACATGTGCAGTTCATGCACTGCATTTGTAAACAATGGGGCAGGCCGGTGTCGGTTGGCGGTGGCCTACACGTTGTCGGCGCACACTTTGTTTTGACAAGAAGTCACACGTGTACACACACACTGGCACTCAACACAAGAAGACTGAAAATAATACCAACTTACCTCTCTCTGTCTGTCTCCGTATTTGGAAAATAGAAGAAGCGCACTGGCTTGCCTGTTCTTGGGTCAATACTTGTACGATTGTTGTTGCTGCAGTTGATCACACAACAGTAACACGCTCCGCGTTTGGTTACAGTACTGGTACTCGCCATGCTGCCTCAGTCAGCATTTTAAAAATGGCGCCCCGAACGTTTACGGAAATTGCCGGAACATACCGAGGAGGCGCTTGTCCCTTCTGTCTTATTTGTCTTCTGTGCAACAAACACCACGGAATCCGCAACAAGTATGACTTGCCCACGTTCAAGCAAACAGGAACCAGAAAAAATAACACGAAAATAGAATCAGAACGCGTATTTGATTAATTTAATATAACCAGACATGACAGGAGCAAATTTGCGGCTTCGTAAATGTAAGATCACAAACGGACAAACATTAAATACAAAACATAGGAGAACAAGACTGAAACTTCTCTGCTTGCTTCGTCCGGTGGGAGAAAAGGACTAAAATCCAAAACAAGTGCAACTGCCCGCGCTAAAGCAAACATCATCATCATCATCAGGTGCCCTGCCACATGGCGTTGGCGATCATGGACTTCCATCTGTCTCTATCTCTCGTTGCCCCTAGCATCTCCCCCACCCTCCTCGTCCCCAGCCACTCCGCAAGTCCGTCCAGCACTTTTCTCCCTGGGTCTACCTGGTGCTCTCTTTCCCTCCAGCTTTCCCGTTGTGACCAGGTGCTCCAAATCCCCCTTCCTCATAAAATGGCCTATAAATGTTGCCTGTCTTTTCCTAATCTTCCTTATGAGTGATCTACTTGTGTCTGCCTCCATCAAGACTGTCTCGTTTGTTTTCTTTGCTGTCCATGGACCTCTCAACATTCTTCTTAGAAACCACATCTCGGCTGCCTCAATCTTGTTCTGGCTTTGTTTGTTGACTGTCAACGCCTCGCATCCGTACAACAGTATTGGTTCTATATATTATTCAAGAACTCTCTTCCTGATGTTAATTGACAGGCATTTGTTGGTAAGAATGCTTGTCATCTTCTTGAATGCTGTTTTGGCTTGGCCGATTTTGCCGGCTATTTCTGATGTGCATCTGCCGTCTGATGAAATGATCGTTCCCAGGTATTTGAATTTATCAACCTGTGTCAAGGTTGTGCCATTTGCTGTTATTTTGCATGAGAGAATTTCATGTTTTTTACTGATCACCATGATCAGTAAAGCAAACAGGAACCGGAAAAACACAGAGAAAATAGAATCAGAACGCGCATCTAATACAACCAGACAAGACAGGTGCAAATTTTCGGCCAACTGGGGCCTTTGTCAAGCGTAAATGTAAGATCACAAACGAACAAACATCAAATACAAAACATAGGAGAACAAGACTGAAACTTCCCTGCTTGCTTCGTCCAGTGGGAGAAAAGGACTAAAAAAACATATGGACACTGAACGAAACGGGTGGCAGAATGGTTCAGACGTTCGCCTGCCAATAACTAAACTCGAGGTTCCAGGGTTCGCTCCCCGTACAGGCCTTGACTTTTCTCCTAAGCTTGACCGGAAAATCAAATTGAAGGTCTAGTCTTTCGGAAGGGGACGAAAAACGAGTCGGACCCGTGTGCCTTCTCGCCTGTGCACGCTTAAGATACTACGGCAGTTGAAAATTGTGAAGGGTAGGGTTTTCTCCTAGCTGCACTGATATAAACACCGGAAGGATACTTTGATTTTCCCAGTTCCCTCCCCTAGAAGACCAATTAGATTGCTCGACTTCTGAATTCTAGGCAAAAAAAAAAAAAAAGAACAAATGGGTGGAGCTGCACTGTGGCGACGCCCTCTCAAAGGGGTGTGCAGCCTGGTTTTCACATGGTAAATCCACTTTGACAAAATAAATGAATATGAATATTTAATCGACACAATAAGAAGTCCGGTAATTTCGGCCAACTGGCTTCTGTCAAGTCAAACCTGCATTTTAAAAGACAATGAAGACCATGAAATCAACAACAACAACAAAAAATTTCGCAAGTTTTAAAACAAACACGACAAGTGAGTAACTAGCTTTAGCTCGCCTGATGTTTTGTAACGGAAGTCATCTGATCTGTTCTTCCGGTCTCAATGAAGATGCATGACGTGTTGTTGACTTCCATTATGTCCACCCTTTACCGCTTCAGGATAAGGCAACTATGCCATGGCACCTGTGTTGTTAGTTTTGCAGAATTCATTTCACTTTCCTCAAGACATCGCATTCGTCCTTCCCTACTTCCACGGACAGCAAAGAAAACAAACGAGACAGTCTTGAAAGAGGCAAACACAAACACAAAAAGAACATCAATGAAGAAGACTGGGAAAAGACAAGCAACATTTTTAGGACATTTTACCAAGCAAGAGAGTCATGAGCGACCTAGTCTCAACAGGAAAGCTGGAGGGGGGAAAAAGAGAGCACCAGGTAGAACCAGGGAGAAAAGACTGGGCGGATTTTTGGAGTGGACGAAGACAGATAGGGTGGGAGATACACTTGCAGCGACGAAGGATAAGACTCATCGTATGGAGAGCCATGCTCGCCAAGCCATGCTGCATGGCACATGATGATGATGGTGATGATGATGATGATGATGATGATGATGATGATGATGATGATGATGATGATGATGATGATGATGATGATGATGACTATCACTTCCCACTTACCACATTCATGAATACTTTATGATTTTATATCAGTCAATTTCTCTTGCTTAATGAAACATCATGAAAGTTTTGGAAAATATTCCCGTAAGTTTTGTGTCTTTGCTCTCTGTTGTATTTTATGCGTGCGTTTCGCAAAGGCCAGCTGGCCGAACATTTGTACCTGCTGTTTTGTTTGTGAATGATATAAAAAAAAAACATGTTCTCATCAAACGCTCATGTGTTTCTAGTTTCAGTTGCTCAGTTGCAGATATTTTGTTGATGGTACCACCCGCTGTTGTAGTAGAGAAGAGTGGCTGAATGGTTCAGACGTTCGCCTGCCAATAACTAACTCGAGGTTTCAGGGTTCGCTCCCCGTAGAGGCTCCGATTTTTCTCATCAGTTTGACCGGAAAAACGAACTCAACGTCTAGTCCTTCGGAAGGGGACGATAAACGTGTCGGACCCGTGCGCCTTCTGGCTGTCCACGCTAAAGATCCCACAGCAGTTGAAAATTGTGAAGAGCAGGGCATTGCCCGACTGCCTTGGTATAAATCATTGGGAGGTAGGTCCATTTCCCAGGTCCCACCCCTTGAAGACCAATGGCCTTCTTGCTTCCTGAAATCGTGGTTAAGAAAATGTGGCCATGAATATGAATTTGAAGCTAGGGAGAGGAAATGGGCGCCGCCGTTGGGGTGCTGGTCCCAGGAAAAGTTGAGGTCTCTGCCACCTCACTCCCCGACGACCCCAGGGTTATGGAACTATCTAGATAGGACTCAGGACTTGGCCAGCTCATGGGTTTATGTGCAGGCTTAATTTAAGGCTTGTGCCATGATCACCATACACATGGCACCTGTGATGTTAGTGCATATGGAATTCTTTCCGAGCGCTGAGACGTCATCTTGAGAAATTGAAAGTGAACGCTGTTGCTGTGGAACAGTCACTGGCCTCTTATAGCTTCCTGTGTGCACTTTGCTTATCATTTAATTTTGTACATGTAGTTCTATTGTAAATAAACTGTCATTAATTCGGTCTTTTGTCTAATAAATGCGTCTCCCAAAGCCTCTCTGAAACGTTTTAAAGTTGTCGTTGTTATCGGTGGTGGTGGTGGTGGTGGTGGTGGCGTGGTTGTTGTTGTTGTTGTTGTTGTTGTTGTTTTGAATTGTTTCATGTGATGATGTATTTACCGCATAACATGTTTCTCATACTGATAAATCGTTGTAGATGTTGAACGGGTTTTTCTGAGGCAATCGTATTTCCAAAAACAAAACAAAACAAAACAAAATACCAATATGTTCTTACAAAGGGGTTAACGCAAGTTGAACTTTGGTTCTATAAAATGGAGGTATCACTGGAAAGGGTCATAACCATTTGACTCCCGCGCCCTATCCATCAACTGCAGAAACTTAATCCTTCGACGTCCTCAAAGGGTTAAGTTTTTGCTTTGCTAGCATGGTTGACAATGCAGGATGCTGGTGGACAGGGTGCGGGAATCAAAAGGGTTAAAGGAGATACTTGCAATTAGCAATGGAACATTCATGCGATAGTATGTTGTATTGACATTTATCCCTGAAATGCTTCGAATAAACCTCCACACAATCCGCGACATGCCATTAAACTTCAAAGTCCAACTCCAAGACTTGACTTATTTTGAATCAAGTCTTCAGCACTCTGCTAGCTTACTCCAGAATAGTCTGTCACCTTATTTAAGATCCCAACAAAACACTGTAACGTTAAAAGAAAGGGCATCTGTTACATTTCACAGATACATTGAACATATATAGCGCTGTATCTATACACTGTTACACCTTGGGTCAGAATGAGCGTACGTTTTCCTTCTTTGTTTTTTAACTATCTCAATTGATGATGCCGCTGTTGATGGTGGCTTTGGTGGCCACGCTCTTAAATACGTTTTGTGTATGGTGATGGCCGTGCGTGGTGGCTTTGGTGGCCACACTCTTAAATCTATTTTGTGTGTGTTAATGGCGATGGTGGCTTTGGTGGCCATACTCTTAAATCTATTTTGTGTGTGTTAATGGCGATGGTGGCTTTGGTGGCCATACTCTTAAATCTATTTTGTGTGTGTTAATGGCGATGGTGGCTTTGGTGGCAACGCTCTTAAATCTATTTTGTGTGTGTTAATGGCGATGGTGGCTTTGGTGGCCATACTCTTAAATCTATTTTGTGTGTGTTAATGGCGATGGTGGCTTTGGTGGCCATACTCTTAAATCTATTTTGTGTGTGTTAATGGCGATGGTGGCTTTGGTGGCCATACTCTTAAATCTATTTAGTGTATGTTAATGGCGATGGTGGCTTTGGTGGCCATACTCTTAAATCTATTTTGTGTGTGTTAATGGCGATGGTGGCTTTGGTGGCAACGCTCTTAAATCTATTTTGTGTGTGTTAATGGCGATGGTGGCTTTGGTGGCAACGCGCTTAAATCTATTTTGTGTGTGGCTATGGTGATGGTGGCTTTAGTGGCCACGCTCTTAAATCTGTTTTGTATGTGGTAATTGTGATGGTGGTTTTGGTGGCCACGCTCTTAAATCTATCAAGTATACGGTAATGGCGATGATGGCTCTGGTGGCCAAGCTCCTAGATTATTTTGTGTACTGTAATGGCAATGGTGGCTTTGGTGGCCACGCTCTTAAATCTATTTTGTGTGCGGTACTGGGGATGGTGGCTTTGGTGGCTAAGCTCCTAAATTATTTTGCCTACGGTACTGGCAATGGTGTTTTTGGTGACCAAGCTCCGAAATTTGTGTGTGTGTGTGTGTGTGTGTGTGTGTGTGTGTGTGTGTGTGTGTGTGTGTGTGTGTGTGTGTGTGTGGTGTGCGTGCGTGCTGCGCGTGTGGGGGGGGGGTCAGTGGTTTAAGTGGCCACACTTCTAAATTATTTTGTGTACGGTAATGGCGATGGTGGCATGTATGGCCATTGTCTTCAATCTGTTTGTTTTTTTCTGTTTTTTTTTTTAATTATTATTTGTATATGGTAAGTGGATTTGGTAGCCATGCTGCTAAATTATTTTGTGTACGGTAATGGCAATGGTGGCTTTGGTGGTCACGCTCTTAAATCATTTTGTGTACGGTAATGGCAATGGTGGCTTTGGTGGTCACGCTCTTAAATCATTTTGTGTACGATAATAGCAATGGTGGCTTTGGTGGTCACGCTCTTAAATCATTTTGTGTACGGTAATGGCAATGGTGGTGATGATGGCGGCTACGTGTCCGTTCATTTCATTTCTGTTTTCTGCATTTCTCGGGCTGTTTCGGGACGTGTGCATGCATGGTGGCACGAATGACAACATTTGACATGATCGATACTAAGTTGTGTTGTGTCGTGCTTTCACGCCTGTCTGAAAAGAAGTACAACGTCACACAACTAGGCTTTAAACGACAAAACTATACGACTAGCATCAACAGTTAACCCCTTGACTCCCGCCGCACACTGTCCACCAGCACCCTGCATTGTCAACCATGTTAGCAAAGCAAAAACTTAACCCTTTGACTCCTTTACCCTATCCACCAACCTCCTGCAGGAAGCTGGTAGATAGGGTGAGGAGTCAAAGGGTTAAGTTTTTGCAGTTTGTGGATAGCGAGTGGGAGTCAAAAGGTTAAACAGTGCATCTTTTCCGTTCCTTAAGAGACACAGTGACTGTAGTTTTTTGTACATGTAGGTCTACATTTGTTTGACCCTGTATGGAAAAAATAGGAAAATCCCGCTGAAGTTACAGCCAGCCAACCATAGGTATGGCTAGAATAGCTGGATAGGGTCCAAACTAGTTCAACTGAGATCTTTCCACATTTTAAGCCTTTAACATCAAAGGTTTACAAATTTCCCACAGTTTTATTATGTCTTATAACTGAAAACATACTGAAAAAGCAGTTCTTCATTGTTTTTTTCTCAAAATGTGATGAATGTGTTACTTCCCTTGTCAAAAATACACATATCAAGTTCATATGCGTCTAAAAAGAAAATTAAAATAGATATATTATTTCTTTTTTTTTTTTTTTTTTTTTTCTCTCTCTGTCTCTTTATGTTTTTTTTTATTCATTCTTTGGTGTTTATCTAAATAAGCTGAAAATTCAAGAATGAAAATTTTGTACTTTAGCCTGATTTCTCCACAGTGAGTTACATATTTTTCGATTTCAAAAAAGTAACTGCTACTATGTCAATGACAATAACAAATCAACAATAGTAACATGACATCACTCCCAAAACAAAGAAGCAAAAAATTCATCACCACTATCATCATAATGATGTGTACTGACGTCAGTGTCAGTAAATGGAGTGTATGACCCAGGAGTTCAAGTACCTGCCTATGTATTCGAGAAAGAGAGGATACTATTTTTTGCTCTCTCTCCCCTCTCTCTCTCTCTCCTCTCTCTCTCTCCTCTCTCTTGTGTTTCTCTCTGTCTCTTCCTCTAATACACACACAGACACACACACACACACACACACAACACACAACACAAACACACACACAACACACACACACACACACACCACACACACACCACACACACACACACACACATTCCAGTATGATTTTAAATCAAGAAGAAATGGCACATACACGCACACACCACACACACACACACACACACACACACACACACACACCACACACACACACACACACCACACCAACCACCACACAACACACACACACACACACACCACACACACACACCACACACACACACACACCACCACACACACACACACACACACACACACACACACACACACACACACCACACACCCCACACACACACACACACACACCACACACACACAACACACCCCACACACACACACACACCACACACACACACACACACACACACACACACACACATAAAGACAAAGTCTTACCTCGGGTTCTGATTCGTCTTCCAGACGCAGGAGCGGTCCATGGCCTTCCAGAAGTCTTGCCACCACTACTGCTGCCAGCACCATACAACGCAGAAGACGTCCCTTTCCTTCCACCGCGGGGCTGTGAAGATCGAGGCCTCATGTCTCCATGTCCTCGACCTGTAATCCTTCTCTGCCTGTCCCGCGTATGGCTCCCAGGCCCGGGAGATGAGGACCTGCTGTCTCCTGGACTCAGAGACTTTGAAGGGGACTGTCCGCCGTCTGTCTCACTATGAGACCGGGTAGAATTTCTGACGGCCAGACGATTAGGAAAAGACGGGGATGGTGCTCTGGGGACTCGGCTGCCAGGTCTTGCAGAAGATGATCTCTTTACTCCGGGACTTTGAGATCTTGTAGGTGAACTTCTACCGGACCTGGAGGGAGATTTTCTGCCATCTACCTTTCTGTAGGATTTGGAGGGATTTTTGCTTTCTAGACGGTTGCCCGGTCTGGAGGAGCAGGAGGAGGAGGAGGAGGAGGGAGGTCTGCTATCCAGATGACTGCTGGGTCGAGAAGATGGTCTGCCTGCCAGGCGACTGTCAGGCCTCGATGTCGGGGGTCTAGGTTCTAGACGACCGTTGGGTCTGGAAGAAGATGGTCTAGTCTCATCTAGACGATTGACGGATCTTGAAGACGGTGGTCTTTGAACAACGCGACTGCCTGGCCTGGCAGAAGATGGTCTGCTGTGACGTAAGCGTTTGCCAGGTCTAGGTGAAGATGGTCTAGGACCTACCACACGACTGCCAGGTCCAGACGAAGATGGTCTAGGACCTACCACACGACTGCCAGGCCCAGACGAAGATGGTCTAGGGTCTAGATGCCTGCAAGGTCTAGAAGGTGGAGGTCTGCTGCCTGATCTGCTGTGAGGTCTGGAGGACGGGTGTTCATCGTCCGGCCAGCCGTTGACCTTGATGTCCTGGTCATCGTCTGATGAGCAGGAAGGACAGGAAGAGGAGGTGGAGTCTTTGTCTGATCCCTTCTTTCGGTCGTGCTCCACTCTGATGATGATGATGGGTGACGGGTAATGATGCGAATTCTCCATCACTGGCACTTTTAGGAAGCGTTCTACACCTCACTACTTGTCCAGATATAGTTGTTTGTTCTGGCTCTAGCTGTCAGAACGGCAGTGAGATAGTGGTAGTATTAGCAAGCAAAACGAGCAGCAATTATTGCTGTTGTTGCTGTTGTTGTTGTTGATGTTGATGTTGATGTTGACGTTAGAGCTGTTTATGTTGTTGACGTTTTTCAACATTGAATAAGTATTTAACCGACACATTCAACAGTCTGTTTTGACCCCGAGATTGGTAAAAAAAAACAACAACAACAACAACACATTTTCGAATATTCAGCACCAACCCATGTCACTGACGCTGATGTGCACATTAAGCATATCCATCCATCAACGTTTCATGTTTATGTGTAATAAATTAGGCTTCAGGCAACTCAAGAAATGAATAAACAAACATCACAGTTCCATTAGAATATTCCAGGTTTTATACACAAGCTTTCCATTTGCACAACAAAGAATCACTGTGTACGAATGAACTTCGTTTTTTTCTTTCCTCCTTTGTTTTATTTGTTTATTTATTTCACTCCAAATAAACACGGTAACACATTGACTGAATGTACTAGATACTCGATAAATTTTAGACTACATAAAGAATGTGTACTTCAGACTCCACAAAGAGTGTGTACTTCAGATTCGATAAAGAATGTGTACTGTATTTCAGACTCGATAAAGTGTGTATACTTCAGACTCGATAAAGAGTATGTACTTCAGACTCGATAAAGAGTGTGTATTTCAGACTCGATAAACAGTGTGTATTTCAGACTCGATAAACAGTGTGTGTATTTCAGACTCGACGAAGTGTGGGGTGTTTCACAATCAATAAAGAAGTGTGTACTTCAGGCTCGATAAAGAGTGTTTATTTCACAATCAATAAAGTAGTGTGTACTTCAGACTCAAATTGGGCGTGGCGTGTACGTCAAACTTGAGACTCGACGAAGCGAGTTTTGCTGTTCACACGAAACGATCGTTCGAACACGAGAATGATATCACAAACACAAACACACAACACACAAAAATCGTTCAGTTCAAAACAAGGCATGCACATAAACCTTGCCCAGTGAACGTAATTGACGAGAAAAGCTTTCACAATCTTCAATGAACTGCTGCACTTGTTTCAACACAGAAACACTCTCCTGCCCACCAGGGTAAAAAAAAATGACTGGTCTATTAACTAGAAGAAGGAAACAGCAAAGTAATCGATCAGTCATTCACACGGAACAACACACACACACACACACACACACACACACACACGCACGCACGCACACACGCACGCACGCACACACACACACACGCACACACACACACCGTGGGTGGTTCGTTTCCAACCCAAACAGACTCACAGAGAGACAACGAATCGTTTCGTGTTTTTAGTTCCCGTATCGATTCTCTGTCCGGAGGTGGATTATTTACTCGCCAGCCACCGTAGTGTGACCTGAGTTCGGTTCCTGGTCGATGCCAACACCGATAATTTAATCATGGTGGTAGTGGGTAGATGGAGCTATTTGTGTTGTGTCGTATCGACTTGGGGATAAGGGTCTATATGTGTGTGTGTGTGTTGTGTGTGTGTGTGTGTGTGTGTGTGTTGTGTGTGTGTGTGTGTGTGTGTGTGTCGGGAGGGGGGAGGTGCCAACCCATTCGACTTCTGTGCCAGCTTAACCCTTGGACCCCCCCCCCCCCCCGTATTCTCTCCACCAGCATCCTGCATTATCAGCCAAGCTAGCAAAATCAAAAACTTAACCCTTTGATTCCTCACCTTATCCGCCAGCTTCCTGCTGGAAGCTTGTCCCTCACCCTATCTACCAGCTCCCTGCAGGAAGCTGGTGGATACGATGAGAGGATCAAAGGGTTAATTTGTTTTTGCAGTTGGTGGTTAGGGTGCAGGAATCAAAGGTTAAGGCTTTTTTGTCATGATCGTTTTGGATCTTCTCCCCTATCACATAGTATCAATGGCGTCAGTTTGTATGGATTTTATTCCGAGTGCGGACATGTTACCTTGAGAAACTGAAAATGAAACTGTCGAGCACAGTGCAACACAGACTGTCCAGATGATGGACGTGATTGTCATACAGATAAACGTCGAATTCCTGATCAGAAGTTCTTGGGTTCGATCCGCCTATTTTACTTACGACATATAAAAATAACAATCTCGATTTTTCATGTACTGACTCTAGAGATATCCTTTACAACAAAAATAATGATATTATTTCGGTAGTCCAGCTGATTCTCAGGTCCCCTGTTGGCAGATTGTTATGAAGAGTTAATTAATTGTTGTCTGTTATTGATTGACACTGTTAACTTAATGTTCTGAATTCTTAATTGTTATTGTTCCCCTTCATATATTCAAACTATCACTACCCCTTCCCATCCCCGTCCCCCACCCTTTTTTTCTCTCTCCCTACGTATATGTGTGTGTGTGTGTGTGTGTGTGTGTGTGTGTGTGTGTGTGTGTGTGTGTGTGTGTTGTGTGTGTGTGTGTGTGTGTGTGTGTGTGTGTGTGTGTGTGTGTGTGTGTGTGTGTGTGTGTGTGTGTGTGTATGTGTGTCTAAAATCATTATTGTGAACAGACATTACATAAAGATTCCATTCCAATTCCATGCGCCTCCATCTGATGGGCGAAGTGGTGGAGATTTTTTTTCCCCCAATCTCCCAAAATCACCATGTATTCAGACCTGCTAGTGTCCAAGGTACACCCTCCGTGTGTAAAAGCAAGTTATCTGTTTTTATTGTTGTTGTTATTTTTGTTTAAAGCCCAGCCGGCTGCGTAGAACCATATCAGGGCTATAACCGTTCCAAAACGTGCAATACATCAACAGGTTAAAAAAAAAATTCAGCTCACATTTCAATGCATTTGCCCACACAATCTAAGGAGATGCCCCTGGAGTCGACAACTCCGTCCAATTTATCAAACAGGGGATTAAACAAAAAAAACACACAAAAAACCTGAACACAAATTTAAACATAACTAAGGACACTAAAACATATATAGAAAAATAGGCCTAAATTATCTAAAATTGCTTCCGCATATCTCATTTCCCCGGAGTCAAAAAACCACTTAATCCATGTACCTAGGAGAAAGTACATAAGACTTTATTGAATACATACAGGTGAATGGACCAGCAAGGTAGAAAATGATAGGAAAAAATGACAGAAAGCAAAGGAGCAAGGTAGAAACAAAGAGAATGACAGAAAAGAGGACATTTCTAGCACAGAAATTCCAGAAGGTGGGGATACTATTTACAGTAAGTTTACAGATATATCGGTAGATGACCAACCGATGAATTACCTGCTATTCCAATCAATCAGCCAATTACTGAACACATTCATTATCATTCATTCATTCATTAGTTCATTCATTTTCATTCATTCATTCATTCATTATTCATTCATTCATTCATTCATTCATTCATTCATTCATTCATTCATTCATTTCATTCATTATTCATTCATTCATATTCATTCATTATTCATTCATTCATTCATTCATTCATTCATTTCATTCATTCATTCATTCATTCATTAGTTCATTCATTCATTCATATTCATCATTCATTCATTCATTCATTATTCTTCATTCATTCATTCATTCATTCATTCATTCATTATCGTTTCTTCGTTCGTTTGTTCCCGTTCGTTCGTTCGATCGTTCATTAGGTTACTTGATTGGTTTATACATAAAACATCAAACCACCACGGCCACAACAACACCACCACCTACACCCAGCAATTAACGTCAGAATAACTAATCTTGCCTGATTTAACGAGTGCTAACGACTGAATGCCACCACTGCCAACTGATCCAGCCATCCAGCTCACAGGAATACCCTGACCAATACAGTATAACCCCCACCATGCTCACAAGGATCCCCTAACCGACACAATCCAACCACCACCATGCTCACAAGGATCCCCTAACCGACACAATCCAACCAGCATCATGCTCACAAGGATTCCCTTACCAACACAATCCAACCAGCACCATGCTCACAACGATCCCCTAACCAACACAATCCAACAACCACCATGCTCACAACGATCCCCTAACCAACACAATCCAACAACCACCATGCTCACAACGATCCCCTAACCAACACAATCCAACAACCACCATGCTCACAAGGATCCCCTAACCAACACAATCCAACAACCACCATGCTCACAAGGATCTACTATCCAACAAAAACCAAACTTCACCATGCTCACAAGGATTCCCTAACCAACACAATCCAACAACCACCATGCTCACAAGGATTCCCTAACCAACACAAATCCAACAACCACCATGCTCACAAGGATTCCCTAACCAACACAATACAACCACCACCATGCTCACAAGGATTCCCTTTACCAACACAATACAACCACCACTATGCTCACAAGGATCCCTTATCCAACACAATCCAACCACCACCATGCTCACAAGGATCCCCTAACCAACACAAATCAACAACCACCCTGCTCACAAGGACCTTCTGCTCAATACAATCTGCCAACACTGCCTTCACAGGAAGGAAACCCCATGGCTTACGCAGTTCAAAACCTTGAGGGAACCTCCTGGCCAGCACGATCTAACTGGTCCATGAAAGAACCCCCTGCCTGGCCACTGCAATACAAGAAGACAGTAACCTACTGGCCAACGCAACGCAATCACTAAGGAACCCCATAGCCAAGGCAATCCAACCAGAAAGGAACCCCTCGCCAACGCAATCCAACCAGGAGGGCACCCCATGACCAAGGCAATGTAATCAGGAAGGAACCCCTTGGCCAAGGCAATGTAATCAGGAAGGAACCCCTTGACCAAGGCAATGTAATCAGGAAGGAACCCCTTGGCCAAGGCAATCCAACCAGTATGAAACCCCATGGCCTACGCAATCCAACCAGGAAAGCACCCTTTGACCAAGGTAATCCAACCAGAAAGGAACCCCCTGACCAGTGCAATCCAACCAGGA
>JAPXFY010000026.1:27334922-27337422 GCA_030674185.1 Monoplex corrugatus
CATCTGCAGCTTTAAGAGTCCATCCTTCACTTCCCATATAACACTACGGGCCAGATTAATTTGGCAATGTCCGTAAACACTCAAAATTGGTAGGAGGGGAGAACGGGATGTGTGACACAACTGGTAGTTATATCATAAATCATAAAGAGTTGTTTGTCCTGCCATGTTCTCCAAACTTGTTTGGATTCTCCTACGCATTATGGATGCCTTACACAGCACACAACACAGCAAACACAACACACACACACACACACACACACACACAATCCCAACACATACACACACACACACACACGACGCAGCGCGCACACACACACAAGCACACACACACACAGAGGCACACACACACACAAGCACACACACACACACACACACACACACACACAACACACACATACACACACACAATCCCCATACACATACACATACACGCGCGAGAGCGCGCGCACACACACACACACACCACACACACACAGGCACACACACAACACACACACACACACAGGCACACACACACACACAATCCCCATAACATACACACACACGCGCGAGAGCGCGCGCACACACACACACACACACACACACACACACACACACAGCACACACACACACACACACACAGGCACACACACACAGCACACACCACACACACAGGCACACACACACAACACACACACACACACACACTCACACACACTCAGCACACACAACAACACACACCACACAGGCACCACAACACACACACACACACACACACACACACACACACACACACACACACACACAATACACACACACACACAACACACACACCACAACACACACACACACACCAACACACACACACATCAAACACACACACCAGCATACACACACACATCACAAACACACACTACACACACAACACACTACACACACACACCATTGCTACTGCTGCTGCTCCCTACGCTTTACAGACTTCTCAGTGGAGAATGGAGAACTGAATCTATATACATGTAGACAACTGACCACTTCCTCTATGTTGTGGCACCGTCTGCATCTTTGATGTTAGGTCTTGTCATGTTTCAATAAGTCAGCCATTGACATGACTTTACACAACCCAGCCATTGACATGACTTTACAACATCCAGCCATTGACCTGACTTTACAACATCTAGCCATTGACTGACTTTACAACATCCAGCCATTGACCTGACTTTACAAATCCAATACCAGACTCATTAGACCTGACTTTACAACATCCAGCCATTGACTGACTTTACAACATCAGCCATTGACATGACTTTACAACATCCAGCCACTGACATGACTTTACAACATCCAGCCATTGACATGACTTTACACAATCCAGCCATTGACCTGACTTTACACAACACCAGCCATTGACATGACTTTACAACATCCAGCCATTGACATGACTTTACACAACCCAGCCATTGACCATGACTTTACAACATCCAGCCATTGACATGACTTTACAACATCCAGCCATTGACTGACTTTACAACATCCAGCCATTGACTGACTTTACAACACCCAGCCATTGACATGACTTTACAACATCCAGCCATTGACATGACTTTACAACATCCAGCCATTGACATGACTTTACAACATCCAGCCATTGACATGACTTTAACACAACCACCACTGCACATGACTTTACAACATCCAGCCACTGACTGACTTTACACAACCTAGCCACTGACCCTGACTTTACAACATCCAGCCATTGACATGACTTTACAACAACCATCCATTGACTGATTTTACAAAAACCCAGCCACTGACCTGACTTTACAACAACCAGCCACTGACCATGACTTTACACACCAGCCACTGACCATGACTTTACAACATCCAGCCATTGACATGACTTTACACAACCCAGCACATGACACCTCACTTTACTACAACATCCAGCCACTGACATGACTTTACACAACCCAGCCACTGACTGACTTTACAACATCCAGCCATTGACATGACTTTACACAATCCAGCCACTGACCATGACTTTACACAACCCAGCCACTGACCTGACTTTACACATCCAGCCACTGACATGACTTTACAACATCCAGCCAGCTGACATGATCTTTACAACATCCAGCCACTGACATGACTTTACAACATCCAGCCACTGACATGACTTTACCACACAATCCAGCCACTGACATGACTTTACAACATCCAGCCACTGACATGACTTTACAACATCCAGCCATTGACATGACTTTACA
Source organism: Monoplex corrugatus (assembly GCA_030674185.1). NCBI lineage: Eukaryota > Metazoa > Mollusca > Gastropoda > Littorinimorpha > Ranellidae > Monoplex > Monoplex corrugatus. Next base: position 27,337,166 of record JAPXFY010000026.1, read on the forward strand.
ACATCCAGCCATGGCATGACTTTACAAACCAGCCATGACATGACTTTACACAATCCAGCCACTGACTGACTTTACAAAATCCAGCCACTGACATGACTTTACATAACCCAGCCACTGACATGATTTACAAATCCAGCCACTGACATGACTTTACAAAATCCAGCCACTGACATGACTTTACAAAATCCAGCCATTGACATGACATTACAAAATCCAGCCATTGACATGACTTACAAAACCAGCCATTGACATGGATT
>JAPXFY010000026.1:27347422-27354922 GCA_030674185.1 Monoplex corrugatus
AAACGCTGTGTCTCTCTGGAACAGGGCGAAATACATAGAACTTTTTTCTAATTTCAGGGCCTCACCTACCCATCTACATTTCCGCTACTACTTTCTGCCCTTCTGCTTTCCAACAAGTGCATATGTACGCCAGCACGTCGCGCACACACGCACGCACATGCACACACACACATGCACGCGTGCAAACACACGCACGCACACATTGATACACGTACACACACACACACACACACATTCACACGTGTGCATACCACACATCCACACGTGGGCGTGCGCCCACATACATGTACACACACACACAATCGAAAAAATATGGACACATGCACACATATATCAAAACATGCACACTCGCGTGCGCGCGCGCGCACACACACACACACACCACACACACATACACACACACACACGCGCACGCACGCACGCACACACACACACACACACACACACACACACACACACACACACACACACACACACACACACACAACTCCACATCCACGCACCCTCCAACTCAACTCTGGAACCCCGCAAGTGTTCAAAGAGCTCAAACTTCCGGAACGATTCAGTTTCCAAAACGATCAATAAAAGATCAATAACGTTGCGTGCGATCGACGACAAGTTCTGATACATGATGATGGTGATTATGATCGTGATGGTGGTGGTGATTCTGGTGGTGGTGGTGTTGTAACAGTGGTGATGATGATCGTAATGGTGGTGGTGATTCTGCTGGTGTTGGTGTTGTAACAGTGGTGATGGTAATGTGGTGGTGGTGGTGATTCTGGTGTTGTTGTTCTAACAGCGATGATTATGATCGTGATGGTAGGGGTGATTCTGGTAGTGGTGGTGGTGGTGGTGTTGTAGCAGTGGTGATGATGATGGTGATGGTGATTCTGATGGTGGTGGTAACAGTGGTGATGATGATTGTGATGGTGGTGGTGATTCTGGTGGTGGTATTGTTGTAACAGCAGGGATGATGATCGTGATTTTGATTCTGCTGGTGGTGGTGTTGTAACAGTGATGATTGTGATTGTGATGGTGGTGGTGATTCTTGTTGTGGTGTTGTTGTAACAGCAGTGATGATGATCGTGATGGTGATTCCGCTGGTGGTGGTGTTGTAACAGTGGGATGGAGATAGTGATGATGGTGGTGATTCTGGTGGTGGTAGTGGTGTTGTAGCAGTGGTGGTAATGATCGCGATGGTGGTGGTGATTGTGCTGCTGGTGATGTTGTGACAGTGGTGATGGTTATGGTGGTGGTGATTCTGATGGTGGTGGTGTTGCAACAATGGTGATTGCCATCGCGATGGTGGGGGTGATTCTGGTGGTGGTGGTGGTGTCGTAACAGTGGTGATAATGATCGTGATGGTGGGGGTGATTCTGATGGCGATGGTGGTGTTGTAACAATGGTGATTGTGATCATGATGGTGGGGGTGATTCTGATGGCGGTGGTGGTGTTGTAACAATGGTGATTGTGATCATGATGGTGGGGGTGATTCTGATGGCGGTGGTGGTGTCGTAACAGTGGTGATAATGATCGTGATGGTGGGGGTGATTCTGATGGCGATGGTGGTGTTGTAACAATGGTGATTGTGATCATGATGGTGGGGGTGATTCTGATGGCGGTGGTGGTGTCGTAACAGTGGTGATAATGATCGTGATGGTGGGGGCGATTCTGGTGGTGGTGATGTTGTAACAATGGTGATGGTAATTGTGATTCTGGTGGTGATTCTAATAATGGTGTTATCGAAACAGCGATGATGATGATCGCGATGGTGGGGTGATTCTTGTTGTGGTGTTGTTGTAACATCGGTGATTATGATTGTGATGGTGGTGGTGATTCTGCTGGTAATGTTGTATCAGTGATGATATTGATTGCGATGGTGATGGTGATTCTGCTGCTTGTGATGTGACAGTGGTGATGGTGATGGTGGTGGTGATTCTGATGGTGGTGTTGTTGTAACAATGGTAATTATGATCGTGATGGTGGTAGTGATCTTTGTTGTGGTGGTGTTGTAACAATGGTAATTATGATCGTGATGGTGGTAGTGATCTTTGTTGTGGTGGTGTTGTAACAGTGGTGATTATGATCATGATGGTGGTGGTGATTCTGCTGGTGGTGGTGGTGGTGTAACAATGGTGATGGTGATGGTTGATGGTATGGTGATTCAGCTGGTGGTTGTGTTGTAACAGTGGTGATTATGGTCATGATGATGGTGGTGATTCTGCTGGTCTTGTTGTTGTATCAGTGGTTATGATAATTGTGATAGTGGTGATTCCGGTGGTGGTTTTGTTATAACAGCGGTGATGACGATGGTGATGGTGGTGGTGATTCTGTTGATGGTGGTGTTGTAACAGTGCTGATGGTGATGGTGATGGTGATTCTGCTGGTGGTGATGTTGTAACAGTGCTGATGGAGATTGTGATGGTAGTGGTGATTTTTCTGGTGTTGTTGTAACAGTGCTGATGGTGATGGTGATGGTGATTCTGCTGATGGTGGTGTTGTAACAGTGCTCATGTAGATTGTGATGGTAGTAGTGATTCTTCTGGTGGTGTTGTAACAGTGCTCATGTAGATTGTGATGGTAGTAGTGATTCTTCTGGTGGTGTGTTGTAACAGTGGCGACGATGATCGTGATTGTAATGGTGATAATGTTAATGGTGTCGTTGTAACAGCGCTGGTTATGATCATGATTGTGGGGCTGATTCTGCAAGTGGTGGTGGTGATGTTGTAACAGTGGTGATGATGATCGTGATGGTGGTGGTGGTGTAACAATGATGATTATGATCGTGATGGTGATGGTGATTCTGCTGGTGATGGTGGTGTTGTAACAATGATGATTATGATCGTGATGGTGGTGGTGATTCTTATGGTGGCGGTGTTGTAAGTGTGCTGATGATGATCGTGATGGTGGTGGTGATTCTGCTGGTGATGGTGGTGTTGTAAGAGTACTGATGATGATCGTCAGGTTCATCGTATGAATACATGGCAGTCTGCTATTCGTCGTTCATGAAAAACACTTCCATTAAAAGGAACTTGTCAACTAAATATCTTGTTGCAAACACACCACACACGATTATATCAATGACGACAACAACAACAATAACAATAATAACAACAGCATAAGTTGTACATAGAAAATTCTGTACACGTTTGGGATTTACAATCACACACACACACACGCGCGCGGCGCGCGCGCGCGAGCACATACACACACACACACGCACGCACACACCACACACACACACACACATCACACACATACACACACACACACCGCGCGCGCGCACACACACACACACGCACATAACACACACACAACACACACCACACACACACACACACACTACACACACACACACACACACACACACACACACACACACACACACACACACACACAACACACACACCACACACACACCACACATCACACACACACACACACACACCACACACACACACACACACACACCACACACACACACACACACACACACACACACAACACACACACACACAAAAAATTTTCTGTCGAGTTCACTGTAGGGATAAGCAGCACACTGCAACATGGCAACTCTTCACTTGGAATTGATTATACATCTTTTTTTTCTTTTTTTTTTTTTTTTTTTTTTTTTTTATTGTCGTGTATATAAGACGTTTATTGTGTTATCAGAATGGATCTTAAAATGTTCAGTGAGGCGTTTTTCAAAAGCCTTGTCCCATTAAATTTACCGTATGAATACTTTATAGTTTGTGGAATAACACAGTATCCTGTTCATTATGATTTAACTTCCCTTTTGTCAGGAGCAAGTTCAACTTCACTTTTAGCGCACAACATCGCCGGGGTCTGGTGAAAGTCAGGAGTTTGTTCAAATGGGATTCTTTGCACTCAGACAATTCCATACGCGCTTCATCCAAAGATACCAGCGATTAACCGGCAACATCCCTGATCCTGAGCTAAACCCTATACGCTGGCAAGATTTTGAATTTGGGAGGGGTAAAGAATCTACCTATGAAATGCTACTAAGCTGACACCACCAGAATGATGGGAACGTAAGATGGGCAGTGAACAGGCCAGTGGACCTATGAAACAACACTAAGCTGACACCACCAGAATGATGGGAACATCAAGATGGACAGTAAACAGGCCACTGAACCTATGAAACACTAAGCTGACACCACCAGAATGATGGGAACGTCAAGATGGACAGCAAACAGGCCACTGAACCTATGAAACAACACTAAGCTGACACCACCAGAATGATGGAAACGTCAAGATGGACAGTAAACAGGCCACTGAACCTATGAAACACTAAGCTGACACCACCAGAATGATGGAAACGTCAATATGGACAGTAAACAGGCCACTGAACCTATGAAACAACACTAAGCTGACACCACCAGAATGATGGAAACGTCAAGATGGACAGTAAACAGGCCATGACCTATAAACACTAAGTGACACACCAGAATGATGGAACGTCAAGATGGACAGTAAACAGGCCACTGAACCTATGAAACACTAAGGTGACACCACCAGAATGATGGAAACGTCAAGATGGACAGTAAACAGGCCACTGAACCTATGAAACAACACTAAGCTGACACCACCAGAATGATGGAAACGTCAAGATGGACAGTAAACAGGCCATGAACCTATGAAACACTAAGCTGACACCACCAGAATGATGGAAACGTCAAGATGGACAGTAAACAGGCCACTGAACCTATGAAACACTAAGCTGACACCACCAGAATGATGGAAACGTCAAGATGGACAGTAAACAGGCCACTGAACCTATGAAACACTAAGCTGACACCACCAGAATGATGGAAACGTCAAGATGGACAGTAAACAGGCCACTGAACCTATGAAACACTAAGCTGACACCACCAGAATGATGGAAACGTCAAGATGGACAGTAAACAGGCCACTGAACCTATGAAACACTAAGCTGACACCACCAGAATGATGGAAACGTCAAGATGGACAGTAACAGGCATGACTATGAAACACTAAGGACACACCAATGATGGAAACTCAGATGGACAGAAACACACTGAACTTGAAACAACCTAAGGACACACGAATGATGGAAACGTCAAGATGGACAGTAAACAGGCCACTGAACCTATGAAACACTAAGCTGACACCACCAGAATGATGGAAACTTCAAGATGGACAGTAAACAGACCACTGAACCTATGAAACAACACTAAGGTGACACCACCAGAATGATGGAAACGTCAAGATGGACAGTAACAGGCCACTGAACCTATGAAACACTAAGGTGACACCACCAGAATGATGGAAACTTCAAGATGGACAGTAAACAGGCCACTGAACCTATGAAACACTAAGGTGACACCACCAGAATGATGGGAAACGTCAAGATGGGCAGCCAACAGACCAGTGGACATATGAAACACTAAGGTGACACCACCAGAATGATGGAAACGTCAAGATGGGCAGCCAACAGGCCAGTGGACCTATGAAACACTAAGGTGACACCACCAGAATGATGGAAACGTCAAGATGGACAGCAACGACCATGAAAAACCTAAGCTGACACCATCAGAATGATGGAAACGTCAAGATGGACTAACAGGCCATGACCTATGAAACACTAAGCTGACACCACCAGAATGATGGAACGTCAAGATGGACAGTAACAGACCATGACCTATGAAACATAAGCGACACCACCAGAATGATGGAAACTCAAGATGAGCACAGACAGTAAACAGACCAGTGAAACTAATGAAAACAGAGCTGACACCACCAGAATGATGGAAACGTCAAGATGGACAGCCAAAACAGCCATGGACCTATGAAACACTAAGCTGACACCACCAGAATGATGGAAACGTCAAGATGGACAGCCAACAGACCAGTGGACTATGAAACACTAAGCTGACACCACCAGAATGATGGAAACGTCAAGATGGACAGCAACAGACCAGTGACCTATGAAACACTAAGCTGACACCACCAGAATGATGGAAACGTCAAGATGGACAGAAACAGCCATGACCTATGAAACACTAAGCTGACACCATCAAAATGATGGAAACGTCAAGATGGACAGCAACAGCCATGGAACCTATGACAACACTAAGCTGACACCACCAAAATGATGGGAACGTCAAGATGGACAGCAACAGCAGACCTATGAACACTAGTGACACCACCAAATGTGGAACGTAAATGAAGCACAGACTAGTGATCTATGACAACCTAAGCTGACACACCAGAATGACGGAAACGTTAATGGACAGTCAACAGCCATGACCTATGAAACACTAAGTTGAACCACCAGAATGAAGGAAACGTTCAAGTGGGTAATGAAAAGGCCAGTTTTTTTAGTTGTGAGGGCTGGGATTGAACTCAACAAGTCCCCACTGACATCGATGCACATCAATTTTCGGGTCAGTTGTAAGCAGGAACAAGGAGCACCTTTTCTTTTCTTTTTTCTTTTCTTTTCTTTCTTTTTAATTTTTTTTTTTTTTTATCTTTTTTTTTTTGTTCTCTTTTTTTTGTTCTTTTTTTGGTTGTTCTTTTTTTCGTGTCTTTTTAAGTGCCTTCATATGCCCTTCTTTACTGGTCTTTTTTTTTTTTTTTTTACATACATTGGTGAAATGCTATTCATAATCTAACGTGTGTATGTTTACATATAAATGATCAGTTTGACATTTTTGGTTAGTCTTTTATGGCATTCGTAATCTACTGTCTATCTGTATGCTTATCTACTGAAGGACAATTTTTAATCATTTTCGTCAGTCTTTACACACGTGGTATCTTGCGACATCATTTTCGTAAGCTTTCTTTTTTAAATTTCGTTCTGTAGTGACACACAGTTTTTCAAAGCTTTCTGTCAATCTTATTCTCTGTTTATGCAATTTTCCTAAACTTTCTGGTTACCTTCGTTCTATCGTTACGCAATTTTCCGAAGTTCTCTGTCAACTTCGTTCTCCGCTTATGCAAATTTCTAAAAATGTACGTCACGTTGTTTCTCTGTTTAGGCAATTTTACAAAAATTTCTGTTACGCAAATTTTCAGAAATTTCTGTCAAATTGTTCTCCGTTTAGGCAATTTTACAAAAATTTCCATCAACTTTCTTTTCTGGTTACAGAGATTCCCCAAGCTTTCTAGTAACTTTCGTTCATTGCTTAAGAAAATTTTCGAATTTTACTGTCAACTTCATTCAGTAGTTACGCAATTTTCCAAATATTTTGTCAGCTTCGTAATAATACAATATACAATATTTTATATAGCGCAAAATCTTGATAAAATCAAATCTAAGCGCTAAAACAGACACGCACACACACGCACGACGCACGCACGCACGCACGCACACACACACACACACACACACACACACGCACACGCACACGGCTATAAATGGGGAGAAAGAATAAAAGCAATGGAAAATTATAGAGAGCATATTCGTGCTGTGGTTACGCAAGCAACGGCTGGGTAAAATATTTCACGGGAATCAGA
>JAPXFY010000026.1:27359922-27364922 GCA_030674185.1 Monoplex corrugatus
TGTGTGTATATGTGTGTGTGTGTGTGTGTGTGTGATGTGTGTGTGTGATGTGTGTGTGTGTATCTATTGAGTGTGTGTGTGTGTGTTTGGTGTGTGTGTGTGTGTGTGTGTGTGTGTGTCTTTGAGTGTGTGTGTGGTGTGTGTGTGTGTGTGTGTGTGTGTGTGTGTATGTGTGTGTGTGTATTTTGAGTGTGTGGTGTGTGTGTATCTTTGAGTGTGTGTGTGTGTGTGTGTGTGTGTCTTTGAGTGTGTGTTGTGTGTGTGTGTGTGTGTGTGGTGTATGTGTGTGTGTGTGTGTATGATAAGTGTGTGTATGTGTGTGTGATGTGTGTGTGTGTGTGTGTGTGTGTAATATATGTGTGTGCGCGTATGTTTGTGTGTCTGTGTGTGTGTCTTTGTGTGTATGTGTGTCTGTGTGTCTTTGTGTGTGTCTTTGTGTGTGTGTGTCTTTGTGTGTGTCTTTGTCTTTGTGTGTGTGTTTCTTTGTGTGTGTGTGTCTGTGTGTGTGTCTTTGTGCGTGTGTGTGTGTGTGTGTGTGTCTTTGTGTGTATGTGTGTATATCTTTGTATGTGTGTGTCTCAGTGTGTGTGTCTTTGTGTATGCGTGCGTGCGTGCGTGCGTGCGTGCGCGTGTTGTGGTGTGTGTGTGTGTGTGGAAGGGAGGAGTGGAGAGTGAAAGTCCTGTCTTTTACTCTTAGAGATATGGAGTCTTGAACTGAATTTCAATCAAATCATTTATTTCAATTAAGTATAAAGAGAATTGACTACCACAAGCTGCGCGTTCAAAAAACAATAACATAGGGTAGTAGTAGTTGTAGTAGTAGTAGTAGTAGTAGTAGTAGCAGCAGCAGCAGCAGCAGTAGTAGTACTAGTAGTAGTAGTAGAGAGTGGTAAAATTAGTAGTAGTAGTAGCAGCAGCAGCAGCACTAGTAATAATAATTGTAGTGGTAGTGGTAGTAGGGTAGCAGTAGTAGTAGAATCATAGTAGTAAGAGGAGGAGGAGGGAGGAGGTGGAGGACGAGGAGCAGCAGCAGCAGTTGTAGTAGTAGTAGTTGTTGTAGTAGTAGTAGTAGTCATCATCATCAGCAGGTGCCCTGCCGCATGGCGTTGGCGATCATGGACTTCCATCTGTCTCTATCTCTTGTTGCCTCAAACATCTCTTCCACCCTCCCTGTCTTCAGCCACTCTACAAGTCCGTCTAGTATCTTCTCCCTGGGTCTACCTGGTGCTCTCTTTCCCTCCAGCTTTCCCGTTGTGACCAGGTGCTCCAAATCCCCCTTCCTCATAAAATGGCCTACAAATGTTGCCTGTCTTTTCCTAATCTTCCTTATGAATGATCTACCTGTGTCTGCCTCCATCAAGATTGTCTTGTTTGTTTTCTTCGCTGTCCATGGAACTTGCAACATACTTCTTAGAAACCACATCTCGGCTGCCTCAATCTTGTTCTGGCTTGTTTGTTGACTGCCCAAGCTTCACAACCGTACAACAGTATTGATTCTATATAACATTCAAGAACTCTCTTCCTGATGTTAATTGATAGGCATTTGTTGGTAAGAATGCTTGTCATCTTCTTGAATGCTGTTTAGTAGTAGTAGTAAATATATGGCGCCAAATTTTGATTCAAGAATCAAACCAAGTCGCGCACTCTAATCATTCACCAAAGCCATCACCAACAACGACCAGATCTGCAGGGCATGAAGCAGGCGCAAATTTGGATGGGGAAGATACGCAGGAGGGGAGTAGGGCACGTGACCCCTGATGCAAGCCATCATCCTCCCTCTGTCTGTCTGTCTGTCTCTCTCTCTCTCTCTCTCTCTCTCTCTCTCTCTCTCTCTCTCACACACACACACACACACACACACACACACACATACACACACACTCACAGAGACAGACAGAGACAGAGAGGCAGAGAGAGAGAGACAGACAGACAGACAGACAGACAGACATAGACAGAGAGGGTGCTGAGTTAGGGTACACCCAAGCCTGTTCGACAAATGACCCTTGATCCAAGTTGTCATCTTCTCTGTCTCAGACTCACACATGTTCTCTCTTTTTCTCTTTCCCGTTTTTTCTTTACTGTTGAATGTTATAATGATACTAATTGATAAAAAAAATAATGATACTGATAATGGTAACAATGACAATAATACCGATGATAAAGAAATAATAACAATAATAATAATTAACCGGTTTATACGACGCAAACAGTCCATGTCACAGAAAGCTCGTTGCGCTTTATGAAAAACAAACAAACAAACAAACAAACAAGCAAAACAAATACAAGCTGGTAGTGGGGGAGGGAGGATGGATTAAGGGGAGGGTTGCCAAATCAATCTGTTTGTGCAATATCAACATAGTGGGGTGCACACACACACACATCAATGCAGCATTATCATAATAAATCAAAAATAAATAAAGAAAAATAGATAGATAGATAGATAGATAGATAGATAGATAGATAGATAGATAATGGATAGATAATGGATAGATAGATAGATAGATAATGGATGGATAGATAGATAGATAGATAGATAAATAGATAGATGGATGGATAGATAGACAGATAGATAGACAGATATAGATAGATATATTATACTTACATACATACATACATAGACAGATATAGAGAGACAGACAAACAGACAGACAGATAGATAGATAGATAGATAGATAGATAGATATGATGGATAGATAGATGGATAGATAGATAGATAGATAGATAGATAGATAGATAGATAGATAGATCAAAAAATAAATAAAATAAACAAATGAATATATAAATGTATAAATGTAAATATAAATATGTATATATATATGTATATATATACGTATGTATACATACATACATACATATATATGTATACATACATACATACATATATATGTACATATATATATCTATATATATACAAATATATATACATATATACATATAAAATAAGTAAATAAATGACACCAAGGTCATTGCAGACCTCAGCGGCACCAGACAGAAGGCAGGAGGGCAACGTGACTTGGTTAAAAACCAACCAAACAACCAAACAAGCAAGAAGACTGAACAAAAGAAGAAACAAACAAACAAACAAACAACTTGTGTGTTTGAACGTCCTTAGGCAGATGACTCAAACTCTCGACGTCTCAAGTTACATCACTTAGACGACAGCACAAACGCTGGTTTGTTCGCCGTTTGATCGAAAGGCCTGATTTTGTGACATGTGTTATGTCATTTACTGTCTGTCTGTCTGTCTGTCTCTATCTGTCTGTCTGTCTCTCTCTCTCTCTCGCTCCATCTGTCTGTCTTTCTCTGTCTCTATCTGTCTGTCTGTCTCTCTCTCTCTGTCTGTCTTTCCTTCTCTGTCTGTCTGTCTGTCTGTCTCTCTCTCTCTCTCTATCCCTCTCTCTCTTTCTCGCTCTGTCTGTCTGTCTGTCTCTCTCTGTCCATCTCTCTGTCTATGTCTGTCTGTCTGTCTGTCTGTCTGTCTCTCTCTCTCTCTCTCACTCTCTCTCTCTCTCTCTCTCTCTCTCTCTCTCTCTCTCTCTCTCTCTTTGTATTTAGAATCATGCATAGCGGTGTGCCAAGACTCTTGGTTGTAACGTAGACACTAAACTGCGCAACCAAGTCATCAATTAAAATGAAATACAAAACAAGTGTGACTGCCCGCGTTCAAGCAAACAGGAACCAGGAACCAGGAACCAGAAAAAAAATAATAAATAAAAACAAACAAGACAAATAAAACAACAACACGAAAACAGAATCAGAACGCGTAATTTAAAATACAACCAGACAAGACATCAGCGACGACATCTTGTGAAGACCCGCTATAGAGCGCATGACGTGCTGAAGATCATATTTTGGTCAAACGAATATGTATGTAAATTGATAACAAATGCTGAGTAGCACAGTTGACTTTGCTAGGAACAGGTTTGTTTTTTTTAACCTAACAGCTATCATGTGGGTTACACATCTCAATACACACATACACTGTGGCCTACAAAAGACAAGATTGAAAAAAAAAACCCAGCGGGACAGTTTCTCCTTTTTATTTTGGCGCACAGGCCGACACCGTTTGAGTTGAGTTGAATTACTCAAGCTGCGTTATAATTTATAACTGCTGGCATTTTTTTTTTCAATGGGTGTTTGTTGGATTTATGGAGTTTGCGTTTGACAGGAGACGACGAGGTTTAAGGCTTGCAACAGAGCTTCCGTTGAACAGGTTTTGTCAATTGTTGACTTTTTTGTTTGTGATCGTCTCCTTCGATACCACTGACGCCAGTAACTAAACACGACACATATAAGCATAGGTATGCACGTGTGTGCGTGGGCGCACACGCACACGCACACACGCAGACACACACACATAAACACACACACACATACACACACGACACAGACAGACAGAGAACGAGAGACAGAAGAGACAGAGACAAAGAGAGACAGACAGACAGATAGACAGAGAGACAGACAGAAAGACGTAATCAAAAGACGAACGAACAGACAGAGAATAACAGAGAGACAGAGAGAGAAAAAGAGAGAGAGAGAGAGACAGACAGACAGACAGACAGACAAACAGAGATTCAGAGATGCCAGAAAGACGAGAGAGAGACAAAGACAGAGACAAAGACAGACAGACATACAGACAGACTTACAGACAGGCAGACAAAGACAGAGACAGACAGACGGAGAGTGAAAGAGACAGAGAATGACGGACAGACGCAGAGACAGAAAGACAAACAGACTGACAGACTGAATGACTGACTGACTGACTGACTGACTGACAGACAGGCAGGCAGAGAGACAGAGACAGAGACAGAGACAGAGACAGAGACACAGAGACACGGGGACACAAAGACAGAGAGAAAGAGAGAGTGTGCTGAAATCTACAACCTGAATTACAACCAAATCTGTACTATTAGTGAACAGAACAGTACTGCACACAGACACAGACACACACACACACACACACACACACAACACACACACACACACACACACACTACACA
>JAPXFY010000026.1:27367422-27379922 GCA_030674185.1 Monoplex corrugatus
ATCCGCCTTGTACTAAGAAAATTTATAAGCAGAAAGCTTCCACGTGGCTGATTTTGAAACCTGAAAGCTAGCTTGCTCTACTTGTGCTTTTCTTAATTTTTTTTAGATGCTGAAAATCTGCCTGCCTACGTGTGCGTCCTTCTTGCCCTTCCGGTGGTGGAGAATCCTGCAGGTTAGGCCTATCTAACAGCAAGTCTAGAACTGAGAGATAAGGATATATTTACGTCACGCTTGAAGCGCGTCAAGGTTTGAAAGTGACGTCATTCGTGAGATGTCTGGTCTGGCTATGAGGCGGTGATGAATACAAAAGATAATAGTGATAATGATGATAATAACGCGCACGGTGACACACATACATACATAAAACACAACACACACACACACACACACACACACACACACACACACACACACACACACACACACACACACACACACACACACACACACACACACGCATACACACACACACAGAGAAAATAATACATATACATAGTTAGTCCTTTCTTCACACTGGTGGAAGCAGCAGGGAAGTTTCAGTCTTTTTCTCTTAATTTTTGTATTTTGTGTTTGTTCGTTTGTGATCTGACGTCTACGCTTGACGAGGGCCAGCTGGCCGAAAATTTACGCCTGTCTTGTCTGGTTGTATTATATACGCGTTCTGATATTTTTTCCCCGTATTTTTTTCTGGTTCCTGTTTGCTTGAACGCGGGCAGTCACATTTGTTTTGGATTTCGTATTCATGATAACACACGTGGACAGTCAGCAAGCAAAGCCAGAGTAGGATAGAGGCAGCCGAGATGTGGTTTCTCAGAAGAATGTTGAGAGTTCCGTGGACAGCAAAGAAAACAAACGAGACAGTCTTGATGGAGGCAGACACAAGTAGATCAAGAGACAGTCTTGATGGAGGCAGACACAAGTAGATCACTCATAAGGAAGATTAGGAAAAGACAAGCAACATGTATAGGCCATTTTATGAGGAAGGGGGATTTGGAGCACCTGGTCACAACGGGAAAGCTGGAGGGAAAGAGAGCACCAGGTAGACCCAGGGAGAGAATGCTGGACGGACTTGCAGAGTGGCTGGGGATGAGGAGGGTCGGGGAGATGCTGGGGGCAACGAGAGATAGAGATGGTTGGAAGTCCATGGTCGCAAACGCCATGCGGCAGGGCACCTGATGATGATGATGATGATGATGATGATGATGATGATGATGATGATGATGATGATGATGACATAGTTAGTTAGTCCTTTTTTCACACTGGTGGAAACAGCGGGGAAGTTTCAGTCTTTTTCTCTTAATTTTTGTATTTGGTGTTTGTTCGTTTGTGATCTTACGTCTACGCTTGACGAGGGCCAGTTGGCCGAAAATTTACGCCTGTCTTGTCTGGTTGTATTATATAGGCTACGCGTTCTGATTTTTTTTTTTTTTTTTCGTATTTTTTCTGGTTCCTGTTTGCTTGAACGCGGGCAGTCACATTTGTTTTGCATTTCGTATTCATGATAACACACGCGCTAATAATGCACAAACTACTATGGGCTGTGTGCAGATCACGTCACTCTAGTCCGAGAGGAGTTACCTTTTCTTTCCTATGGTATCGGTCGAGTCGTGTGCGTCTGCGAGTCTGCGGAATGGTGCGTGTCAGCACTGTCGGTTCCATGCTTTTGCTCTGTTTAACCACGTTGACACCAGAGGGCAAAAATCAATGACAGAAGCTAGGGAACTGTTGTGTGAAGGATGTCACGACAAACAGTCGAGAAAAATCCCAAAACAAGTGTGACTGCCCGCATTCAAGCAAACAGGAAACAAAAAATACGAAAACAAAGAAACAAACAAACAAAAAAAGCCATCATATTTACTCAAAAACACATTATGATGTAATTTCTAGTCAGTTTATTCCTTCTCTCACACAGGACCGAGCAGCAGGGAAGTTTCAGTCTTTCTCTCCTAATTTCTGTATCTGCTGTTTGTTTGTTTGTTTGTTTGTTTGTTTGTTTGTTTGTTTGTTTGTTTGTTTGTTTATGATCTTACGCTTGACAAAGGCAAGTTGGCCGAAATTTTGCGCCTGTCTTGTCTTGTTGTATTAAATACGCGTTCTTATTCTTTAGTCGAGAAAACAGACAAAACTGCAAATGTGTGAATGAGATGAAAAGATGCGGAGGGGGCTGACATGGCAGAGATGGAGAGATTGAATGGCAGTTTCAGATCAAAGGCCTTATATTTGATTCAAACACGACCTACAGCTTTATTTGTTTCGATCGCTTTGAAAATATTATGTTATCATAAGTACTACAGATGTATTTATTTGTGTTTGATGCATGCATGATCTTGAAAAAGATCTACTTTCGCTTTTACACACACACACACACACACACACACACACACACACACACACACACACACACACACACACACACACACACACACACACAAACACACACACACACACACATGAATGACTGGCTGGCAGTTTCAGCTCAAAGGCCTTGCATTCGTTTCAAACACGACCTACAATTTGTTGGGACCACGTTGAAAAATAGTACATTATCATGAGTTGTTTTCAGTTCATCACATGCAAAATGAAACCACTCCAATGGGCATTATGTCACAAGCAACCTTGGGCCCACTGTCCACTAGCCTACGAAAGCAAAACAGATGCACATACGCTCTCCATCAGCATTCTTGCATTGTCAACCATGCTCATCATCATCATCATCATCAGGTGCCCTGCCGCATGGCGTTGGCGACCATGGACTTCCAACCATCTATATCTCTCTTTGCCCCTAGCATCTCCCCCACCCTCCTTATCCCCAGCCACTCTGCAAGTCCGTCCAGCATTCTCTCCCTAGGTCTACCTGGTGCTCTCTTTTCCTCCAGCTTTCCCGTTGTGACCAGGTGCTCCAAATCCCCCTTCCTCATAAAATGGCCTATAAATGTTGCCTGTCTTTTCCTAATCTTCCTTATGAGTGATCTACTTGTGTCTGCCTCCATCAAGACCGTCTCGTTTGTTTTCTTTGCTGTCCATGGAACTCTCAACATTCTTCTTAGAAAACACATCTCGGCTGCCTCAATCTTGTTCTGGCTTTGCTTGTTGACTGTCCACGCTCACATCCGTACACCAGTATTGGTTCTGTATAACATTCAAGAACTCTCTTCCTGATGTTAATTGATAGGCATTTGTTGGTAAGAATGCTTGTCATCTTCTTGAATGCTGTTTTGGCTTGGCCGATTCTGCCAGCTATTTCCGATGTGCATCTGCCGTCTGATGAAATGATCGTTCCCAGGTATTTGAATTTATCAACTTGTGTCAAGGTTGCGCCATTTGCTGTTATTTTGCAAGAGGGGATTTCATGTTTTTTACTGGACGATATAGTCAGATTAAATCAGCATTAGATATAGTAGGTGATATGTCTAACGTGATACCGTCTGCAGCCTGTTCTTCTGGCCTCGCACCTCTTTGCTATGGCATAATGTTTTCAGAGTGGTGCGGAATTTGGAGCCAAAGGAATAATAGATGAAGAAGTTGAAGGAGGAATTGATGAAGGTGCACAACGTAGCAGTCTGTATCATCACTCTGTACGTGTTGTAGTAGTGTCCTCCAATGCTGAGGTCTTTGACGAAGAGCATGCTGATGCGCATCACAGAATGAGGGATGAAAGAGATGATGTAGAGGACGGACGTTCCTATCAACATCCTGGTGAGGGAGACGTCACGGCTTGACACGGAGTCAGCAGCCGAAGATGACCTTTCTCTCCATTCGCTCACGGACCTGAGCTTGACAACCGTGAGGACGGTGGCGACTGCCACGGTGATGACACAAAACTGCGGAGCGATCAGACCGTACACCACGGCGTCCAGAGTGTCGATCAGATCCTTGTTGCGTTGGAAAAAGTCACTGGGGTAGATGGTGAGTTCTGAGAAGTTACCCACAGGATCGAACACACACTCAATGTTCCACTTCGTACTGGCCACGAAGTAGGCCCCGATAAGGACGGTAGAGGGCAGCAAGATGATGACCCACATTGTCTTTGTCTTCAGCACGGTCTTAGAACGTAAAGGACTGAGCACGCAGAAACACCGCTCACAGGCGATGATGGTGCTTATCCAGGACGAGACCCAGCCAAAGCTGTACAATCCACCGAGATGGTTGTTCAGCATGAACTGGATCAAGGTGCCCCTTAAAGGTTGGTTGGTCAGCTCCACGTATATCCGATCGGCATAGTGTGTGAAAGCTGAGGTGACGTAGATCAAGTCTGACAGAGACAGAAAGAAAAGACAGAGGTTGATCCGTTCCTTGATGCCATGCTTGAAGAAGATCACACCGTTCAGGATGTTGCAGGGAAGGCTGATGAGAAACAGAACGGGCACGATGATGCCGTATTTGATTCTCGCCCAAGTCTCTGGCACTTCTTTGCTGATCAAGTTGTGAGGATTGTCCCATGGGATGAACTTTGCTGTGGCATTCAGAACAATGCAGCCTTCTGGAACTTCAGGTAGACTGGTGTTAGAATAATTGAATTTCATGATAGCTGGTACTAGAAAAGAAAATCAACAACAAAAAAACAGAACACCTTTACCCACGACATATGCATGATTTCATGATTGATATTTAGATAAGTATAGCATCACACTCAGAAAATTCAATGTGATTCTTAAGTCAGATATAGTGAAAGGAAATAATGACAATAAACAACTTACGCTACCTTGGCATTAGTTTTGATCAAATGGTTCCCTTCAGAAAACATGTGGAAACCACTATACTCAAATGTAAAAAGGGCCTATCAGTTCTGAAAACAATGGCAGCTAAAGACCTTGAACAACGCCATGTCTTTCCGCTATGCCAGACTCTAATAATGAGTGTCAGACCAACCAAAATAGACGAAATACAAAACGAAACAATGAGAGTGATTCTCGGAAGCACAAAAGACCCCACACACACACACACACCCCCCTCCCGGAGACTATACGACACCTGCTTGACCTTCCTTTAATACAGTCAAGGCATAAAATAGATCAAATGGAGACAATGGACAACCCGGAAAACCCACCCTACGAGATGGTCGGAACAGGAAAAGGTAACATACTCCAACGTAGAAAATCATGGATGGGACAGGCAGAAGACTCCATTGAATACGTATGTCAACTGACAGAACTCAAAGGGATAAAGGAATGTGAAAAACATCCAAACCATGACCAAAAAAAAAAAAAAAAACTATATAAAACAATCATACCAAAATATTTAGGGAAACACCGTTGTGAATAGCCAGAATAAAAAGCTGGTACAGAAATTCAACTATTCATGGAACAACTAAGCCTAAAAAATGTAATCATATACAAGGATGGCTCAGTCACCAATAACAAATCTGGATGGGGCTTCATCGTCAAACCGAATGGAAACACCATACATGAAGAAACTGTTACGTATAATATCACAATTTCCAGTGTAACAATGGAAATTGAGGCAGTCACGATGCACTCCAATGGTTAACTTCAATGGATGATGAAATGAACAGAAAGTCAAGCCTTCATCCTGAGTCGATGAACCGTGCTTCAAAAAGTCCAAAATGGAATGAGACCCTCATACTGGTACGAAGCAATGAACAGTATCGACCTCCAAAATCTCTCGTGGATCTACTGTCCTGGATACGCTGGTGTTAAGGCAAACGAACGTGTGTTTACGCCCTATCGGTATACTCAGCTCTATCGGTATGGAGCAGATAGTTTCCACCCCACACATCCTGACTAACAACTCCTCCCCAGGAGCACTTAGCACTGGTAACCGCGTCTGTTACATGTATCTCATCACTGGCACCGGTGGCCAGCCAGAGCGCATAGCCAGGCAAAACAATACATTTCACCTTATATTTTATGTACATTCCCTCCGGTTTAGAAACATCACAAACTTGTTCATGTACAGTGAATTAAAAAAGATAGTTTCTTTTTAGTGCACATTAGATCGCAATAGGACAGTCTACCGAAATGATGAAATGGCTTTGAATAATTTGTTGGGGGTGCAAAAAAAACAACAAAAACAACAACAACAACAACAAACAAACAAAAACCCGGATCAACGTTTGCTTCTACAACTTTTCAATTTAGACGAGCAAGAGTCACTGCCACAAAAAATAGCTCCTAGGCCCCATCCATATCAATGAGACTGACAGACTTTTTAAGTGATTATACTGCAATATAAATTGCCCTTGCCTGTACAATAGGTTTGCTTTGATTGTGCATCAGCGTTCATAATATAATGATAGTAACAAAATACCTGTGATTAAGTCTTAAATACTTCAATATTTGAAATCTTCAATAGAAATGTATTTCTGCTAACTTGATAACATTTACATACATTTTCAGAACCTAGACTTAGAGATGACATACTGTTATCAGTTATTTTTGAGACGTTTATGACAAAGATGTTCCGCTAAAATAGACACAGACACACACAGATACACACAGTCACACGACACAACATAGACACACACACACACATACACAACCACACCACTCACCACACACACACACACACACGCACACTCACACACACACTCTCACACACACACACATATACACACACACATACACACACAGACACACACGTACGCACACATACACACACACACGCACACACACACACACACTCACACACAGACACATACACACACACTCACACACAGACACACACACACTCACACACAGACACACACACTGTCCCCTCCTCTCTCCCCCCCCCCCCACCCCTAATTTCATCCTCCATGCCATTTTTCCCGTCTAATATCACTTATAGTGAAAAGACGTTAAATCAAGCAATGAACGAACGAACAGACACACACATACACACAAACACATACATACACACTAGCTCTATTTCTTTCTTACACACACACACACACACACACACACACACACACACACACACACACACACACACACACACACACACAGAGTTCCAGTTTAACGACATATCATGAATCTGAAAGATCAGGAAAGATATCTGACCTGATGATTTGTGTCCAAGTGAATTTGTTTCTTCGTTGTCTTTTGCACACGTTTGACAACGGCAAGTTGACCAACACTTTGCACCTGTCTTGCTTCGTTAACCCTTTCTCTCCTGCACCCTATCCACCGGCCGCAAAATTGTTAACCCTTTCACTCCCGCACCCTATCCACCAGCTGTAAAAACTTGATCCCATCACTCGCTAACCTTATCCACCAGCTTCCTGCTGCTGCAAGGCAACTGGCGGATAGTGTGAAGGAGTGAAAGGGTTACGCCCACACACACATACACACACACACACACACACACACACACACACACACACACACACACACACACACACACACACACATAGAGAAACACACACGCACATAGACACATAGACACAGACGTACATACACACACACATACACAGACACACACACACACACATGCACACACACACACACAGAAACACAAGACGATTCAAGATGGCGGAGATTGCTACTTGGTAAAATTCCGGCAGTCAGAGACATCGTGGATCAGTCCAAAATGACCAGGACAAGAAGAAGCCGCCTTGCTCAGCAGAAGCAAGAAGATACGTCAGTGAGAATGGCCGATCAGGAGATCCAAACGACTAGCGACGAGGGAGAGATGAGAGATGAGACCGAAAAGGCTGAGACTGTCCGTACAAATGGCGCCTCGACCGCGGTTCTCACTGGTACGCAGAGTGGGACAACACACATCACGCCTGTACTCAGCTCTGCGGAACTGGTGAGTACGATTGACGAACTCAAAAATATCGTACTGGATCTGCGCAAGCAAGTAAACTCTCTAGAAAGGACTGTGCTTGCGCAGATCTCGGAGCGGTCGACAGCAACCACCACCACCAAGATCACCAGTAACAGTCAGACACAGACAGATCCCCAGGACACAAATCCAACGTACGCAGACGTTCTCAAACAGAAACCAACACGCAGGCAGGACGACCAACAGCCCTCAAAATCAGACAAAACAAAAAGTAGCAGCAATAAATCAAAGCGAGCAAAAATAGCGACCGAGAAGAAAACCAAAGACGGGAAAGAACAACATGACATCAAAAAAACTAAAGACGTCACTTCACAGCCAAAACATTCAACGTCACACACTAAGAAGATACCAGAACAATGTAAGAAGAATCACGACCTTCCCTACGTTTTGACTGTCCACGATTCGGTGTTGACAGGTGTCAATTCAAGACGACTGGGACGATCTTACGGTTTTGAAGGAGACTCGTGTGCTGTGATTAACATTCCTGACATAAAAGGCTCTTTAGACAAGGCACTATCTAAATTTGACAATCCTGCTGACTGTATCGTTTTTCATTGTGGTGTCCACGAACTAAATAACAAAGACATCGCAGCAACTACTCAACATCTCGCTTCTTGCATAAAACATGCAGCACAAACATACCCAACATCAAAGATAGTTATCAGCAAGATCGCCCCTGTCCGACATGCACATACGGAGGTTCAGCGGAATTTGTTCAACGCTTTCTTGTCCACTGAGCTTGTTGACATAAAAAACATTTCTTTTGTTTCACATGAAAACCTCCGTACTAACCAGCACTTTCTATACGACAATATACACCCCCACTGCCAGAGGAAGCAGCGTGATAGCGGGGAACCTTGGACGACACGTTCGAGATTTGTTTTGGGAGACCCCTAAGAGAACAACACGATCACGTTCTTCACGACTACACTCCTCCAGATTCCCCCTAGGACGGTTCCACCATTTTGATAACTGCGAACCGTGGTGGCTGCCATATGATATGTTTTAGTAGATCTACAGTTATCAATGATTCCTGTCACAGGACTTTTTCCACATCATCTCTGACAATTCGTCAGACTATAAGGACTCAGTCAGACTATAATCTCCGTACATTTGACGGCGTGTATACCAATGTTTCATTTATTTGTAATTTGTTTCTGTTCTTAATCACCTCTTATCTCTATTAGAAGGACTTTTCCCCATAGTTTTACTTACATTTTTGTTCTACCTTTCAATAGTAGCCTAAGTAATTAATGGTTTCTTTCTGGCCATTTTTATCGTACATAGAAAACCAAAGTCTTCGTGATTATCAAACAAATAACCAATAATTTAACATAAGAGACTAGCCAACAATGAAATTGCGCCAACAATCACAAATCAAAATTTTGCAGTGGAATTGTAGATCTATTTCCACCAATTCCGCATACCTGGAACATTTTCTCTCATCAAATCAGTGTGAAGTTTTAATTTTGCAGTCGCTTAATGTTATCCCAACCAAACTTCCCAATTTCCAAAATTATTATTATCCTCCGATATATGACTTGGGAAATCCTGGGAAGAAGGTAGCCACTGCGATATATATACTTAAAGAGTTGCAGTATCACATATTTAATTTCCCAGTTTTTACATCAACTGAAGACTTACACGCTTGTGCCGCCACAGTACAATTCAGTAATTCTTTCATCCTGAACGTTTTGTCAGTTTACCTGCCAGCAGGTCCAAATGACCACAACACAGAATGGCTGCATACGATTCCGGATCTGCAGCACGGTAGATGGCTAATAGGTGGAGACTTTAATTCCCACTCCCCGTTTTGGGAAAAAGATTGTTGTACTGTTACAAGCAATCGTTTAGTAGAAAATATAGTTGACAGTGCGCTTTACCTTTTGAATGATGGGAGTGTCACTAGAATTCCTGATGTTTCCAAACACCGGGCAACAGCCATCGATCTGTCACTAATATCACCAGAATTAGTACCATGCTGTACCTGGGACACTCACAAAGATACTTTGGGAAGTGATCACTTACCTATCATCATAACAATAACTTATGACAACATCAGGATGAAAGACAGCACTCCTGACATCATACCAAAATATAATTACGTGCGCGCTGATTGGTCCTTGTTTCGGACTGCTCTTGCTAATCAAGAATATAAGCATTATGAAAGTGAAAATGTAGACGTTATGTTTTCTAAGTTCCAGGAGTCAGTTCTAGCTGCTGCAGACCTCTCCATCCCGAAACTCAAAACTTATAAGTCCAATAATCGTATGGGTAATGTTTGGTGGACAGAGGAATGTGAGAAAGCAGTTCAGTATAAAAAAGATAAATTCAAAATCTACATCAAAAGCAGAAAATCCGACGATCACATGGAAATGAAAAAAGCTAACATCCAGTGTAATAAAATCATTGCTGAAGCAAAGAAAGATTATTGGGCATCATACTGCACCAAAGAAATTTCTGATTTTAAGGATTTCCATAAAATCTGGACAAAAATGAATCAAATGAAAAACGGGGCCAATTTACCCACGTGTCCAATAATGATTGATACATGTCACAAATTTCCTTCTGACATGGACAAAGCTGAAACTTTTGTAGAACTCTTTGCTGAAAATAGTAAAGTAGACGGGTTGTCTCCTAACAGCAAACACTACAGAGAAATGGCAGCTAACAACCCTATCTTCATTGATCCAATACCTCAGAATGATCGATGGTTTAATTCTCCGATCACCTTAGAAGAGCTAAAAAACACTATCTTGTCTCTACACAACAAAAGGAGTTCGGTAGGTGTCGATGCAGTTTCAAATGAAATGATTAAGCATCTTCCAGAAAATTATATTATTTTCTTACATAAAATTTTTCAGAAGTGCTGGGTGAGTGGAACTGTACCACAGGTATGGCAAAAGTCTGTTGTTATACCCATATTAAAAGCAGGAAAGCCTAAAAACAATAAAAACAGTTACAGACCTATTGCTTTGACGTCCCATACAAGCAAACTAATGGAAAGATTGATCCTAAACAGACTTATACATTACTGTGATAGAAATAACGTTATTCCGGTAAACCAGGCAGGTTTCAGAAAAAGGAGATCCACAGTTGAGCACCTGGTTAAACTTACAACTCAGATAAAACAACAATTTGCCCGTAGAAAAAGTCTTTTAGCAACATTTTTTGATGTGAAAAAAGCTTATGATCAAGTTTGGCACACACGTTTATTGTACAAGCTGAAATCTATTGGTCTATCTGGCAATATGTATAATTATATTAAGTCCTATCTAGCCAATAGAACAATTCAAGCAAGAGTGGGAACAAGTTATTCTTCTTCACGATCTCTTGACATGGGAATTCCTCAAGGTTCAGTGATAGCACCTATTTTATTTAATATCCTTATATATGATCTTCCTAGAGTACTTTCAAATCGTGTTGTTTTGGTACAGTACGCTGATGATATATGCATCTGGATGAATATTACTTTAAAAAAGACAACTCCCCAGAGAGCGCAGAATTACATCAGGAAGTTGTATCAATCTGATCTAGATAGTCTTGGAAACTACATGTTAGAAAATGGTCTGTCGTTGTCAGCAGAAAAAACTAACATGATGCTCTTTAATCCTGGTGGTACTTTAAATAACTTGCCCACTTTCAGGCTGCATGGTGAAGCGATCCATTACAAACAGGTTGTAAAATTTCTGGGAGTCTTTATAACATCGAAATTAAACTGGAATGTCCATTTTGATTATATTTTAACAAAAGCAAGAAAAGCCTTAAATTTTTTAAAGATAATAAGTAGATTACCCTGGGGAATGGATACAAACATACTTCTCCATATATCAACAGCACTTGTAAGATCTAAATTATCTTATGCACAAGAAGTGTTCTTCAGTGCACCCAAATATTTACTAAAGAAGATTCAAAGTTTAGATTGCAAAAGTCTTAAAATTGCACTAGGTGTACCAGCCCATGCTTCAAATCTGGAAACGTACAAAGTTGCTGGAATTCTGTCTCTGAACAGCTATCGTGAGCTAGCGACAGCAAAGTTTGCAATCAGAACTACTTCACAAACGGACAATTTTGTGAGCAAGGAAATTAAACTAAGGTCTGATGTTGACTTTCCAAAACGAGCAAGCAACATTTCATCACAAATGACTGTTGCAACTTACGTATCTGACTTAGTCAAACAGTCTAACATAAGTTTGGATGAAATAGCTGAGACACCATCCACAACGCCTATCCCTACATGGGAAATGCTTAAAGCCACTTTTGATATTGATTATACAGATGCTAAGAAATATGAAAACATTAACATTTCGATATGCACAGCAAGAGAACACATCGATGAAAAATACCGTACCCACCTCCATATTTTTACCGATGGGTCAGTCTTAGAAAATAAATCTGCTGGAGCAGCGTATTATGTTCCAAAATCTAAAATACAAAAGTCATTTTTCCTTGGGCCAAATATATCTATATTTACAGCGGAATTAGTCGCTATTACACAAGCGTTGCATTATTTAGTAGACCTTAAACCTGTCTTTTTTAAAGTGGTTCTCCTTGTTGATTCAAAATCTGTATTATATGCCTTACAGTCATTTAATACAGACACAAGGCCTGACTTAATTACTGAGGCAAATCATCTTATACATCGTTTAAGGACAAAAGGTATAGATATCAGTTTATGCTGGGTGCCTTCTCACGTTGGTCTTCATGGCAACGAA
>JAPXFY010000026.1:27387422-27397422 GCA_030674185.1 Monoplex corrugatus
AACAAATTATAAATATTTCACTGTTGCATTTTTTGACAGCGGGGACAAAAAATATTGCATAGAGTAACGGCGCCGATTGAGATATATAGGATACTGTGCTCCTGAAAGTAAAGGAATGTGTTGTTTTATTGCTATCATCATCATCAACATCATCAAGTGCCTTGCCACATGGCGTTGGTGATCATGGCCCTCCATATGTATCTGTCCCTTGTTGCTGCAAGCACATCTTCCACCCTGTCTGTCTTCAGCCACCCTGCAAGTCCGTCCATTATTTTTTCCCTGGATCTACCTGGTGCTCTCTTTCCCTCCAGCTTGCCTGTTGTGATCAGGTGCTCCAATCCCCTTTCCTCATAAAATGGCCTATAAATGTCTTTTCCTAATCTTCCTTATCAATGATCTTCTTGTGTCTGCCTCCATCAAGATTGTCTCTTTGTTTTCTTTGCTGTCCATGGAACTCTCAACATTCTTCCTAGAAATAACATCTCGGCTGCCTCAATCTTGTTCTGGCTTTGCTTGTTGACTGTCCACGCCTCACAACCATATCAGATTATCGGTTCTTTATAACATTCAAGAACTCTCTTCCTGATGTGAATTGATAGGCATTTGTTGGTAAGAATGCTTTTCATCTTCTTGAATGCTGTTTTGGCTTGGCCGATTCTGCTGGCTATTTCTGATGTGCATCTGCCGTCTGGTGAAATGATCGTTCACAGATATTTAAACGTATCAACCTGTCTGAAGGTTGTGCCGTTTGCTGTTATTTTGCATGAGGGGATTTTATGTTTTTACTGATTACCATGACTTCAGTCTTCTTGCTGTTTAGTTCCAACCCCTTACCTTTGCCATGCAAGAAAGAAAATGATCAGTAGGTGTATTTTGGTTTGAACGCATCGTGTTTCCACCTATACATAAGGGATTGTACAGTCCTACTGACAGTATACTGCTCGTGTATTTTGCTGATGACAAAATTCATGTTATTAGTGTTGTAGTTTTTTCTGTTTATCTTGGAACTGCTTCCAAACATATGCGTCTAGTACATATAATGTGTAAACTTCATTCAGGGACAGAGAAAAAGCTGCATAGTATTTGATTCGGGCGTACCTTTAACCCCTCGTTTGGCAACCCTGTAAACCATATCATTATGATGAAACAAACAATTAGATGGTTTCCAACAGAAGGTAATACAAGTGCCTCTTAAGGATAAGATATGAATTAAATGACAGATTTCTATTATCATTTCAGATCTTGTTTGTGATTTTAATGATTCAGGAGCTTGAAGTACTGATACTGAATCAACGTAAAATAAGTGTTTGGAATAGAATCCTGGGAAAAGTGATCAAGTAATGTAAGGCCATTTATATTGCAAGAGCTCAGCTGTAGCTATTGATTTGTTGGGACTAAATGGAAAGATTACTCTATTTTCAGATGAGGTATTCAAAAGTCTGAACCTGCTTTTGTCAGTTAATGGTCAGTCAGTGTAAATTTTTAATGATCGGGATAAAGGTTTTCAATATGACTTTTAACTCCCCACTCTAATAAGTTTACGGTGTCTTCATTTTTCAAATCAGTGTGATGTATGTCAAATTGTGCTCTAGGATTTCCCAGGTTGGTACTGGTGACTGGTGAGAACGAATGTGTTATTGATATTGGATCTGCTTCTACATCAATTCCGATCCATTCATGACATCATGAGTGTATGTTGCAAGTGGTGACCTGTGAATACATTGATTTGACTCGTTTTGGAAAGTCACGTCTGATCTTAAATCAATGTCAGGTTTCATAATATTCTCAAAGCGGTGTTTCTTAACAGGGATTTATTAGAGGTGACTCTCCTTTGTGAATCAAGAGGCAATACCAATCTCACAGTATGTGCCAACGCTGGAAGCATCGAAAGACCAAGCAGAAGTTTGAAACCTTTACATTCAGGTTAATAAGTTCAAATACCTGGGAACGGTCATTTCATCAGACGGCAGATGCACATCGGAAATAGCAGGCAGAATCGGCCAAGCCAAAACAGCATTCAAGAAGATGACAAGCATTCTTACCAACAAATGCTATCAGTTAACATCAGGAAGAGAGTCTTGAATGTTACATAGAACCAATACTGCTGTACGGATGCGAGGCGTGGAGAGTCAGCAAGCAAAGCCAGAGCAAGATTGAGGCAGCCGAAATGTGATTTCTCAGAAGAATGTTGAGAGTTCCATGGACAGCAAAGAAAACAAACGAGACAGACACAAGTAGATCACTCATAAGGAAGATTAGGAAAAGACAAGCAACATTTATAGGCCATTTATGAGGAAGGGGGATTGGAGCACCTGGTCACAACAGGAAAGCTGGAGGGAAAGAGAGCACCAGGTAGACCCAGGGAGAGAATGCTGGACGGACTTGCAGAGTGGCTGGGGATGAGGAAGGTGGGTGAGATGCTAGGAGCAAAGAGAGATAGAGATGGTTGGAAGTCCATGGTCGCCAACGCCATGCGGCAGGGCACCTGATGATGATGATGATGACAGTCTGTGCTTTGCAGGTTTTTGTTTTTGTTTGTTTGTTTTTGTTTGTTGTTGTTGTTGTTGTTTTGTAATAAGTGTTTCAGTGCGCTGAAGAAAGATTCGTGGGTATTGTTTAGCTTAGATCGAGTGAGCGACATACACAGATGTACGAGTACTGATGGATCTTGTCCCCATGGCTGCATGCAAACTACTTTCAAGAGATTCAAACTCTTTGAGCTTTTGTACGTAAGTATTCAATGCGCTGATCCAAAGATAATTTTGCTCTAAGCAAAACTACAAATTTAATGGACTGGTTATACTGAAGAGTAACATCTCCCACCTTGAAAGTGGGCAGTTTCTCAGGGTTAGACCCACTGTTAAATAAAACTAACTTCGTTTTCTCCGTTGATTGATTTAGCCCATTATGTGCCATATACAGTGCAGCTTTATCCTATTCTGACTGATAAATGTTGTCTGTATAAGTCACACAGCGCAACGTAATATTCTTTTCCATATCTACCTGCATCCACATGCAGAGATCATCAGCGCATTGAACTAAACTGAATTGTTAAATAATTTACTTGGCAAATCATTCATTATTAGGGTTCGTTTTGTTGAATGCACATTTTCAATCCTTATTTGAAATACTCGTTTATTCCAGTAAACACCTGACACAGTCATAAATATGACCGCTCAGTCCGATGCTTTTAATTTGAATAATAATCGGGAGTGCCAAACTTGGTCGTACGCTTTAGTGATATCAAAAATGTAGCCAATTCACATTTAAGTCTCGCAAACTATTACTTTACATTAGAGGTTAGTTTTGCTAAGAGTTCTACTGCTCACCTGCCCTTTCAAAATCCTGCCTGATTCACAGGTATTACGTTAGTCTTTTCACAGTAGCCCAGCAATCTGGTCAAAATATAATTTTTTCCGTCAGTTTACAGACGTGAGATGTTATTGTAATTGGCTCGTAGTTTTTCAGATCAGAGTTTCAGATCAGAATTACTTTTACCCGATTTTAATATAAGAATAACTATTGTTTGTTTCCAATATTCAGGCATTTTACCGCTACTCCTGCATTTTTTGAAAGATAGCATGTAGAAAGATTACAAAACTTTCGGGGTACATTCTTCAGCATCTGATTGAAAACGGCATCCAATCCCACTGATGTTTTTTTGGGGTTTTTTGTTTGGGGTGTGCCTAATGGCATCCTTGATTTCTTAAAGTGTGATTGATGTGTTTATTAGTGAGTATTATCTGGAGCAAGATCCTCGTATGAGCTGTGTGCAGATGACGTCACTCTGGGCCGGGAGGAATTACCTTTTCTTACCTACGATATTGGTCGGGTCGCGTCTCCGAGTTCACGGAATGGTCCGTATTGGTTCTGTCGGTTCGATGCTTTTGTATTGTTTACCATGTTCTCACCGGAAGGAAAATCAATGAAAGAAGCTAGGAAATAAAAAGTTAGAGATGGTAAACAACTGTGTGAAGGATGTCACGAAAAACAGTCGAGTAAAAGACAAAACCACATATCACTACGTGCGAACGAGGTGAAAAGATGTGGCCGGGGCTGACGTGGAAGAGATGGAGAGAATGGCTGGCAGTTTCAGATCAAAGGCCTTAATTTTGATTCAGACACGATCTGCAGCTTTATTTGTTTCGATCGCTTTGAAAATATTATGTTATCATGAGTACTACAGATGTATTTATTTGTGTTTGATGCATGCATGATCTTGAAAAAGATCTACTTTCGCTTTTACACACACACACACACACACACACACACACACACACACACACACACACACACACACACACACACACACACACACACACACACATGCACATGCACTCTCTCTCTCTCTCTCTCTCTCTCTCTCTCTCTTTCTGTCTTTTCTTTTTGTTCCCTGTAAGTCTTACAGGGAACTGGAAGGCCTTTGTGATGGCAGACTTCAGCAAACATGTCTATGGAAGCTTCTGCCTTTTCCAACGAGCTAGGAAAAGGGTTATTCTCTAGTTTTACTGAAAACGATGACAGCTTGATACCTTTTTTTCATAACTTTTAGTTTCTCCGAAATCTTTTGCATGTCTTTGTGGTCAGTTATTTCAGATGTACAAAATGTTGTCCAGTATTGTTCTTTGGCTTCTTCTATAATTCTGTTATACATTATGTTGGCATTTTTCATCGCTCTGTGGTTATCAGATGACTTGTTAGTTATTTACATTTTACATTTTTCTTTCTTGTCGTTGACTGCCTTTTAACAATACTTATTCCACCAGACATTACCATAATGTTTTCCTGTTTTTGACACCTTTAGTTCAGGGCTTAAAACGTTCCGCGTCTGGGCGGAATTCCGCGATTTCGGTTTGTCAAAAAAACAAAAACAAAAAAAACAAAAACAACCGAAAGGAGCAAGGCATCCGTGATCGGCTTGCAAGCGTTCATAGCAACGACGCGCAAGTTATGGCCCCTGATTTGCCCGCCCCCCCCCCCCCCCCCCCCCCCCCGACCGCCCTAGTTTCAATGGTTTTTTCCTCCTCCCGTTTTAAGCCCTGTTAGTTGAAATGTTGGCAGCGCGTAAAAGTGAACCACAAAAAAACTTCGCACATGTCGTCTTTGTTGTCTGTATCAGATAGATCTGTTTTCTGTTTTGAAGGATTGCTCTAAATCTGGCCCTGTCTGATTCTTTATATAACTATATTTTGGTGTGTTATCTGGTGGAACAGTTTCTATTTCAGCGTTATGGTTTGGGTTGAGAATAATGATGATGTGATCCCACCTTACCAACAAATGCCTACCAATTAACATCAGGAAGAGAGTTCTTGAATGTTACACAGAACCGATACTGTTATACGGTTGTGTGGCGTGGACAGTCAATAAGCAAAGCCGGAACTAGATTGAGGAAGCCGAGATGTGGTTTCTAAGAAGAATGTTGAGAGTTCCATGGACAGCAATGAAAATAAACGAGACAGTCAGCATTGCTTTTACAGACAGGTGTAGTAGGCTTAGAACAAAGTTTGGTGATAATCCAATGGTTGTACCTATGTATGTATTTTTTAGTTTCTTATCAAGGTTACTCACTAGTTTATAATTTCATTTAGGTTTTTGCCTAATTTGTTCATATATTCTGTAATATTAAAGTGAAAATATAAGGTTTCATTCGTGACACTTTTGTGTCACAGGCCTTCAGTGCTTTGATCAATCACAGTGGGGGGAAAAAATGATTAAAAACCGCAATGAAATAGGGCTTTTCAAGTTTTATGCATAAAACCGTCTGAATAGAACTCGTCAGCGATGCAATCAAATGGATACTTTGGAAACTATTTGAGCTTTTAGCGTTCGTGTGACACCTGTCACGGATGAAACTATGCACTATAAAGTATGAGCTACTGCCTCTGGAAAAGCCAAATGATTTGTTCAACCTTCGTGAATTCATGTGTGCTATTTGATTTGACATTTAAAGCTCAATATCTAGGATTGTTCAGGCTGTGCAAAGGCAAGAAAATTAGTTGCAGTGATTTGAACTAGGAAAGTCACCACAAAGCACATTTAGACCCTGGCTCATTTGGAAAATAGCGTTATACAAGAATGGTTCATATTTATCATCATTAAAATCTAAATGTGTTGTGCTTAATATCAATTTGGGAATTATCAAAGATGGATCAGATCATTGGCCAAGCATGATATATGTATCTTCCAAAATTTAAAACATGAGCTTTTCAGAAGAAAAGAGAGAAGAAAAGCAGATTGCCTTTCCTTTATAGGCGAGCACTATCTCCAGGTAAAACGTTTCCTTTGTTGATTTTTTTTCTTGATCCATATTTCACTTGGGTTCAAAACCTACATAGCCGTTTTCTACTGCTTCTATTATTTTAGAGTTTTGTGATGTTACTGTGATTGTTTTTAAAGGCCATTTTATGAGGAAGGGGGATTTGGAGCACCTGGTCACAACTGGAAAGCTGGAGGAAAAGAAAGCACCAGGTAGACCCAGGGAGAGAATGCTGGGCGGACTTGCAGAGTGGCTGGGGGTGAGGAGAGTGGGGGAGATGCTAGGGGCAACGAGAGATAGAAATGGCTGGAACTCCATGGTCGCCATGCGGCAGGGCACCTGATGATGATGAAGATTGTGATTGTTAGAATCTCAGTAGGAGTCATGTACAAGATTCCAGTCACCATTAACACAAGATTTTGAGGAGTTTTCTGAGCTTACTGTTTTTGTACTTTGTATCTGCTTCTATGCTAGCTGAATGGGTAGCCCAAACTGTGTTAGATTTGAGAAGTTCTATACAACATGGCAGATAATTCTCAAGAGTTACGTCCTTTGATTATGTTATAAAAAATACTCCCTGCTTCCCTCTTATTTCTTTGGCTTTTAGTTCATATTGCTTATAGCCAAGCCGACTTCTAGAACCATATCAGGGCAAAAGATTTTGGCTATCATATTGACGTTTTTCTCTTTTAATTTTTTTGGTAATATCAAGGGTTGTCATTCTTTGACCCATAACTTTTAACGAACAAAATTCTTCTGTGTTGTATTTAAGGAAGTGCTAACAAAGATGTCGTTATAATTTTTTTAATCTAAAAAAAAAAATGCCACAAAATAACGAATAGAAGAATATTATGCAAAAACTGAGGTGGAATTTACACACTTTTAGAGAACAATGGCTACCATAGCTGTCCCTAGTTTCAGATGAACTTTGATTTGACTCTTTACTCGTTTATGACATGTATATATATAAACTTTATATATATATTATATATATATAAGTTTTTATATATGTATATGTATAGATGTATGTATGTATGTATATGTGTGTATATATGTTGTTGTGTGTGTGCGTGCGTGCGTGCGTGCATGTGTGTGTACACACCGCATGCACTCGACGCACGCACGCCACAGCCACTACACACACACACACACACACGACCACACACACACACACGACACACACACACACACACACACACCACACACACACAGACAACTAAAGGGCTTCAATAATCACACGGCGTAGTAACATCTCGTAATTTTGAACGTCAGAATAAAATCTGAATGGGAAACAGTAGATACAATTCAAGGAAATCAATCTGTATAGTTTCACGTTGTTTTCTTCGTTCTGATCGTCTCCCTTTAATCGCAAAAACTAATCCAACCGCAGCGTTGTTTTAATTTCCACTCACTTCTTCAAGACGTTTCTTCTCCACCATAAAGACAATACACATTTTTTTATTTCCTCTCTTATAATATTATAATATATATATATATTATATCTTATATATATATATATTTAATATATATATATATAATAGATATATATGTGTGTGTGTGTGTACACATTGTGTATCAAATATATACATACACACACACATACACACACACACACACACACACACACACACAACTAACTAATACAACTAATCAATATATATATATATATATATATTCAAAATAATTATATATATATATATATATATATATATATATATATATATTATACAGGGGGTGCAAAAGTAGGTATACAGTAAGTATTACATCATTATTATATGCTTAATTCTTTAAAATTATTAGCACATTAAGTTAGTTGGCCTTATTTTTGATATTTTCAGTGTCATTTAATTGTATTTTATCATAACTAATAATATGCATGTTTTTTCATCCTAACTTTTATTTTTTTTATTTTTTGCAGGTAAGGCAGCAATTTAATTTAGATCTAAGTGGCAATTTAATTAACCATGGCTGGTAATTTGACAGACGAGGAGCGCAAATGGATTTTAAAACAATACTGGAAGACAGATGGACTTCTTTTGGGGGGGGGGGGGGGGATATGTAAAGGAAAGGGTTTTTGCACGCAAGCCGCGCACTGTTAATGATATGATTGAGTTTATCTTGCAGGCTTGTCAAGAAATTGATGATAAAGATCTTTGTGCTAGAGTGTGCATGAGCGTCCGCTCTCGATTAGAGGAGTGTGTGAATGCCGACGGCAAGCAGTTTGAGTATCTGAGGGATTACGGCTGTGATTGTTATTACATGTATATGCAATATTCATTCGTTTGTATAATAAATGCCATGAGTATTGTACGTGTTTTCTTTTTTCATAACTGTATACCTACTTTTGCACCCCCTGTATATATATATATATATATAAAAACACTAAATATATATATATATATATATATATATATATATATTATATAATACATACATACATATATATATCACAGAAAAGAAAACAACAAGATCACGCTATTCTAACAATCCACCGCACCACTCTATCTTTTCTTCTCTATTACAAAATCAATATGACAGATTAATGGAAAGTAAGTAATCGTTTATTGCATACACTTTTCTCACTGCAAAATCAATGCATGAAGCTTAAATGCAAATCAGCACAGCTGTAAGAGCCACCATTATTACAATAATCATCATTACACGTATTGAGTCCTAATGAGTGTGAAGAACATCGCTATAAAACAGTAACTTACTAGATCTATTTATTGTAGTAAGCATGATTACTATTATCATCGAGTTCTTGAATGCTATATAGGTGTGGACACGCAAAGCCAGAACAAGATGAGGCAGCCCAGATGTGGTTTCTAAGAAGAATGTTGAGAGTTCCATGGACAGCAAAAACAAAAAAACAACAACAACAAAAAGAAAAAGAAAACAAAAACAAAAAACAAAACAAACAAACAAACAAACAAACAAACGAGACAGTCTTGATGGAGGCAGACACAAGAAGATCATTCATAAAGAAGATTAAGAAAAGACAGGCCATTGTATGAGGAGAGAGCACCTGGTCACAAGAGGAAAGTTGGAGGGAAAGAGAGCACTGGGTAGACCCAGGGAGAAAAATTGGACGGACTTGCAGTGTGGCTGAAGACAGAGAGGGTGGAAGATGTGCTTGCGGCAACAAGGGATAGATACATGTGGAGGTCCATGATCACCAACGCCATGCGGCAGGGCACATGATGATGATGATGATGATGATAATAATGATGGTGATGATAATGATGATGACTTATTAATATGATGTCATATTGCGGTATTGAGTTTGATGATGTGTGATAGAATGTGTGTGATGAGCAGTAGATTACTAGATGTCTGATTTGTGTATAGTAATGATGATTATATATCATCGATGTGTTGATATGTATATATGGTGGTGAAGCAGATGCAGTAACAGATGAGGAGAGATGGGGGTTTAAGAACGACATGTGAGAGTTCCCATGGAAGAAATCGAACGAGAAAACGAACGACGACAAAAGTAAAAGAAAACAAAACGAAACAAACAAAACAAACAAGAGATACGAGACGTCTGACGGAGGCAAGACACAGAGACGATCATTATAAGAAGATAGATACAGACGATGCAACAATGACATGACGACGGACGACGAGCACATGTGATATGATGAGGAAAGCTGGAGGAGAAGATGATGATGGTAGACCAGGACGAAAATTGGACGAGATTGATGATGATGGGTGAACGACAGAGACGCGGTGGAGATGTGC
>JAPXFY010000026.1:27404922-27412422 GCA_030674185.1 Monoplex corrugatus
ATATTTGTGTGTGTGTGTGTGTGTGTGTGTGTTCTCTCTCTCTCTCTCTCTCTCTCTCTCTCTCTCTCGTGTATGTGTGTGTGTGTTGTGTGTTTGTGTGTGTGTGGTGTGTGTGTGTGTGTGTGTGTGTGTGTGTGTGTGTGTGTGTGTGTGAACTGAGTGGTAAAAATGTAGTTTTAGTGAGGACTTCTTCATTCTTGTGATGGATTGTGATCACATCGGAGCAAAATTTTTAAAGCTTGGAGTTTTCGTTCAGATGGATTCATCACGCTCGGACAATCTCGTATGCGCTCAACCCAAAACTGCCAGCAGTCATGTGACGGACTCCTTGAGCCTGGATAAAGCCCTGTAGACGCAAAAACCTGACATGGACAGGTTGAGGGACAAGCGATTTATGAAAATACTGAGCTGACACCACTTGAATGAGGGAAACATAAGGATAATGCTTTTCAGCTTCAATTTCATTTTCTCAAGATGACGTCTCCGCGTTCGTAATGAATTGCATATGCATTTAACGTCACAGGTGCCATGTGATGAAGAAGATCCAGAATGGCCACGGCATAGTCCTTAAGCTTGCACATAAACCCATGAGCTGGCCAGGTCTTGAGGTCCTACTTAGATAGTGTCATGACCCTGAGGTCGTAGGGAAGTGAGGTGACAGAGACCTCTACTTTTCCCCGGGGTCAGCACTACGATGGCAACGCCCATCCCCTCTCCCTCGATTCAAATGTTTTATTCATATTCACTTTTTTTTTAACCAAGACTTCAATTTCAAAAAGGCAAGAAAGCTAAAGTGGTCTTCAGGGGTGGGACCTGGTAAATCAACCTATCTCTCCAATGTTTTATACCAAGATAGCCGGGCAATGCCCCCAGCTCTTCACGATTTTCAATTGCCGTGAGATCTTTAGCGTGCGCAGCTAGAAGGCACACAGGTGTCCGACTCGTTTTTCTCGTCCCCTTCCGAAGGACTAGACAAATCAGTTCGATTCTCTGGTCAGTTCGAGGAGAAAAGTCGAGGTCTCTACGGGGAGCGAACCCTGGAACCTTGAGTTAAGTTGTTGGCAGGCGAGCGTCTGAACCATTCTGCCACTCTTCTCCCTCGCCCCCGTAAACTCAGTTTGAACTCGAGATATCAGATCATGAATCCACAGAACCAGAAGAACAAGCAAACAAAAGCAAGCGCGTATTCAACACAACAAGACAAGACAAGCGCAAATTCTCGGCCAACCGGCCCCCGTCAAGCGCGAATGCACGGTCACAAACAGACCACAAACAACACCAAACAACGCACAATAAAAAGAGGACTAAACACTTCCCTGCCGCCTCGTCCAGTGGATAAAAAGGGACCCAAGGGACCAGCTCTGGAAAAAAAAAAAAGGGGGGGGGGGGGGAGGCAAAAAAACCCAACCAACTCTTATATCTAATAACACTGGTATCAGTAATGAAATGTTTACTTTGACAGTGAATGTTCACTATTCGACAATTATAAGATTGTTATCGTCATCACTTATGTACAATGTGTTTACAGGATGTGAGAAAATACTGATTGTTAATTAATACATGGCTTAACGATCGATCACTGTGTGTTTCTTTCTTTCCTCAGATGTGAATATCATTATTTCAAATGACAGCCTTTTTAACCACGTTCCTCGCTATCACGTGCGGGAGGGGTGGTGATGGGGGGTGGTGGTGGTGGGGATGGGAGAGGGAGGAAAAGACGAAAAGGAGGATAGGGAGGGAGACAGGAGAAAGAGGTTGGAAGTTTAACCGTTTGACTTCCTCGTCCTGTCCTGTCTACCAGTTTCCTGCATCATGATACGTGTTTGTAAAGCAAAAACTTAACCCTTTGACTCCTTCTCCCAGTCCATCGGCTGTGTGCATCATCAGCCCAGAACAGTAAAGCGAAAAGAAAAACAAATCTATCATTTCCTCACCCTATCCACCAGCCATGTCAGTGAAGTAAAAACTTAACCCTTTGACTCCCTCACCCTATCCACCAGCCATGTCAGTGAAGTAAAAACTTAACCCTTTGGACTCCCTCACCCTATCCACCAGCCATGTCAGTGAAGTAAAAACTTAACCCTTTGACTCCCTCACCCTATCCACCAGCCATGTCAGTGAAGTAAAAACTTAACCCTTTGACTCCCTCACCCTATCCACCAGCCATGTCAGTGAAGTAAAAACTTAACCCTTTGACTCCCTCACCCTATCCACCAGCCATGTCAGTGAGGCAAAAACTTAACCCTTGACTCCCTCACCCTATCCACCAGCCATGTCAGTGAGGCAAAAACTTAACCCTTTGACTCCCTCACCCTATCCACCAGCCATGTCAGTGAGGCAAAAACTTAACCCTTTGACTCCCTCACCCTATCCACCAGCCATGTCAGTGAGGCAAAAACTTAACCCTTTGACTCCCTCACCCTATCCACCAGCCATGTCAGTGAGGCAAAAACTTAACCCTTTGACTCCCTCACCCTATCCACCAGCCATGTCAGTGAGGCAAAAACTTAACCCTTTGACTCCCTCACCCTATCCACCAGCCATGTCAGTGAGGCAAAACTTAACCCTTTGACTCCCTCACCCTATCCACCAGCCATGTCAGTGAGGCAAAAACTTAACCCTTTGACTCCCTCACCCTATCCACCAGCCATGTCAGTGAAGTAAAAAGTTAACCCTTTGACTCCCTCACCCTATCCACCAGCCATGTCAGTGAAGTAAAAAGTTAACCTTTGACTCCCTCACCCTATCCACCAGCCATGTCAGTGAAGTAAAAAGTTAACCCTTTGACTCCCTCACCCTATCCACCAGCCATGTCAGTGAAGTAAAAAGTTAACCCTTTGACTCCCTCACCCTATCCACCAGCCATGTCAGTGAAGTAAAAAGTTAACCCTTTGACTCCCTCACCCTATCCACCAGCCATGTCAGTGAAGTAAAAAGTTAACCCTTTGACTCCCTCACCCTATCCACCAGCCATGTCAGTGAAGTAAAAAGTTAACCCTTTGACTCCTCACCCTATCCACCAGCCATGTCAGTGAAGTAAAAATTTAACCCTTTGACTCCCTCACCCTATCCACCAGCCATGTCAGTGAAGTAAAAACTTAACCCTTTGACTCCCTCACCCTATCCACCAGCCATGTCAGTGAAGTAAAAACTTAACCCTTTGACTCCCTCACCCTATCCACCACCAGCTTCCATTATTATTAGCCGTGTCAGTAAAGCAAAAACTTAACCCTTTTATTCCCTCACCCTATATTCCAAGCTTCATGCATTATAAGCCTTGTCAGTAAAGCAAAAACGTAACCCTTTGACTCCCTCACCCCATATTCCAGCTTCCTGCATTATTATCCATGTCAGTTAAAGAAAAACGTAACCCTTTGACTCCCTCACTCTATCCACCACCAACTTCCTGCATTATTAGCTATGTCAGTAAAGAAAAAAATTAACCCTTTGACAACCTCAACCTATCCACCAACCAACTTCCTGCATTATTAGTATCCATGTCAGTAAAGAAAAAAATTAACCCTTTGACAACCTCACCCTATCCACCACCAGCTTCCTGCATTATTAGCTATGTCAGTAAAGCAACAAAAAAACTTAACCCTTTGACTTACACGCCCTATCCACCACCAGCTTTCATTATTAGTATCCATGTCAGTAAAGCAAACAAATTAACCCTTTGACTCCCTCACCCTATCCACCACCAGCTTCCTGCATTATTAGCTATGTCAGTAAAGCAAAAAAACTTACCCTTTTGACTCCCTCACCCTATATTCCAGCTTCCCGCATAAGTGGTGCCAAAACTGAACCCTTTGACTCCCTGACCCTATATTTAGCTTCCTGTATTATTTGTCATGTTCACCATCATCATCATCAAGTGCCCTACCACATGGCGTTGGCGATCATGGCCTTCCATATGCATCTATCCCTTGTTGCCGCAAGCGCATCTTCCACCCTCTCTGTCTTCAGCCACTCTGCAAGTCCGTCCTATATTTTTTCCCTGGTGTCTACGAGGTGTTCTCTTTCCCTCCAGTTTTCCTGTTGTGACCAGGTATCTGCCCATGATTTTGCTTGGGAAAGTACGATGGAGGTTTCCCGTTGCCTTCTATCCGTTTCTGTACGGTCTCTCCGCTAGCCTTTGTCAGTTCCCACGACAACCTACAAGGCAGTAGGGGTGATCTGTCATGTTAGTAAAGCAAAAACCCTGTTGGCTTGCTTGGTTCTTATGATACAGCCGTGGATTGAACATCTGATGTCTCGAGTTCAATCCCAGTCTGCAACATTAAAAAAAAACTGGGCCTGTTCACTGCCTGTGTTAATGTTTTCATCATTCTGATGGCGTCAGCTTGCTGTTTCAAATGTCCCTTCCACTACCCCCCCTTCCCAATTTCAAGGCCTTTGCTCGCTCATAGGGTTTTGTGCAGGCAGGCTTAGGGAGTCTGCCAGATAATTGTTGGCAGATTTGGGTGGAGCACATATGGAATTGTGCGAGTATGGTGAATCCTTCTTGAGAAAAACTCCAAACTCCTGATTTTATTACTTCCTGGTCCTGTTGAGCAGCTCTTCCTGCGTTATCAACAAGGAATAGCAGTGTAGAAGCTTGATCCTTTTCTCGCTAACCGTGTCTACTACTTTTCTGTAAGAAGCCTTTGGACAGAAGCGATTAAGCTTTTGCAGCTTGTTATTGTTGTTGTTATTGTTAGCGTTGTTTAAAGCCCAGCCGACTGCGTAGAGCCATATCAGGGCTATAACCGCTTCAAAACATACACAGCTTCAACAGGAAAAGGAAAAAGAGAAAAGAAAAGAACATTAAGTACACATATCAATGCATTCACGTACATAGTCTAAGGACATGCCCCCGGCGTTGACCATTCCGTCCAATTTATCGCGCAGAAGATATTTAAAAAACACACCTGAATACAAATGTAAGCATACATAAGGACACCAAAACATATATAAAAACAGACATAAATTACCTAAAAGTGCTTCCGCATATCTCACCTCTCTAGAGCCAAAATGCACTTAATACATATACCCAATTATCAGTCCTAAGAAAAAGTACGTAAGACTTTATCAAACACATACAGGTGAATGGACCAACCATTAAGGCAGAAAATGACAGGAAGAAATGACAGAAAGTTAAGCAAGAAGGCAGAAACAAAGAGAGTGAGAGAAAAGAGGACATTTCTAGCACAGAATGTCCAGAAGGTGGGGATACTATTTATACTGAAAGAGGCCCTGGCATCCCCACCGGGGGGGGGGGGAGGGGGGGGGTTGCAGCTTATGGATAGAGTGAGGGAATCAATAAGTTATATCGTAAGCGAATGAAAGGGTTAAAATTGTTCAGGTGATGTATAAGGAGAGGGAGGGGGGTGAAAGGGTTAATTGTAGCTGATGGACAGAGTGACTGAGTCAAAAGGTTATATCGTAAAGGAATGAAAGAGTTAAGATTGTTCAGGTGGTGGATAATGAGAGGGGGATGGTGCATTGAAAGGGTAAATTGTAACTGATGGACAGAGTGAGGGTTAAGATTGTTCAGGTGGTGGATAATGAGAGGGGGATGGTGCATTGAAAAGGTAAATTGTAACTGATGGACAGAGTGAGGGTTAAGATTGTTCAGGTGGTGGATAAGGAGAGAGGGGTGAAAGGGTTAATTGTAGCTGATGGATAGAGAGAGGGAGTCAAAAGTTTTATCGTAAAGGAATGAAAGGCTTAAGATTGTTCAGGTGGTGAATAAGGAGAGGGGGTTTGGGGGTGAAATGGTTAATTGTAGCTGATGGATAGAGTGAGGAAATCAAAAGGTTATATTGTAAAGGAATGAAAGAGTTAAGATTGTTCAGGTGGTGGATAAGTGGAGGGGATGAAAGGGTTAATTGTAGCTGATGGATAGAGTGAGGAAATCAAAAGGTTATATCGTAAAGGAATAAAAGGCTTAAGATTGTTCAGGTGGTGGATAAAGAGAGGGGTAAAAAGGTTAATTGTAGCTGATGGATAGAATGAGGGAGTCAAAAAGTTATATCGTAAAGGAATGAAAGAGTTAAGATTGTTCAGGTGGTGGATAAGGAGAGAGAGAGGGGGTGGGGGGTGAAAGGGTTAACTATAGCTGATGGATAGAGTGAGGGGGGTCGAAAGTTTATATCGTAAAGGAAAAAAAGGGTTAAGATTGTTCAGGTGGTGGATAAGGAGAGAGAGGGGAGGTGAGGGTGAAAGGGTTAATTCTTTAAGCAACTGATCAATGACGTGAGAGAGCGAGAGTTTTTTTGTTTGTTTGTTTGTTTGGGGGCTTTTTTGTTTGTTTTTTGTTGTTGTTGTTTTTTTCTTTCAACTGATAGGCTAGGGCGAGGGAGTGAAAAGGATTAAGCATTTGTGACTGACACGAATAGATAATGATGAAAAAGTGAAAGGGTTAACTTTATGCAGATGATGGAAAGGATGAGGGAGGAGAAAGGATGAGCTTGGCGAATGTGCATAAATGCCACATGTACATGGGGGAAATCCTCACTCAGCCATTTGCTGACGAGCGGGGAGAATGTGTCGTCCAATGCTGTTGTTGCTGGTGCTGGTCATCTGTCTGTGGACAGGGTTTCCACTGATCACTGGTCAGTCATGCTCTCATCAGGAACCCCAGGACAGCCAAGGTGGCTGCGGGCAAGAATTTCTGTTCTTCGAGTTTACCACGACTGCATCGATCGCCCAGGTCCTCAAGAGCTTTGAAAATGTGCAAATCATCTACCGTTTCAAGGTAATGATAATTCTTCTTGTTCTTCTTGTTCTTCTTGTTCTTCATGCTCTTGTTTTTGTTCTTGTTCTTGTTTCTTGTTCTTCGTGTTGTTGTTCTTGCTGTTCTTGTTGTTCTTGTTGTTGTTCTCGTTTTTCTTGTTCTTCTTATTGTTCTTCTCTTGTTCTTCTTCTTGTTTTTCTTGTTTTTCTTCTTGTTCTTCTTTCTTCTTGTTCTTCTTCTTGTTCTTCTTCGCAATTCTTCTTCGCAATTCTTTTCGCAATTCTTTTTCGCAATTCTTCTTCTTCTTCTTCGCAATTCTTCTTCTTCTTCGCAATTCTTCTTCTTCTTCTTTGCAATTCTTCTTCTTCTTCTTCGCAATTCTTCGCAATTCTTCTTCTTCTTCGCAATTCTTCGCAATTCTTCTTCGCATTCTTCGCAATTCTTTGCAATTCTTCTTCGCAATTCTTCGCAATTCTTCTTCTTCCTCCTCCTCCCCTCCTCCTCCTCCTCCTCCTCCTCCTTCTACGTGAATTATTTCTGTTTGTTGGTGAGGTGCCGGTGCGGACCCTAGCCTTCCAGAGTCTTCAGTCTGTGGCATCCTCCTCTTTCACTCATGTTGCTTTCTCCATGTCTTCGCCCAGACAGTTGTCCTCAGCCCTCCTGTTTGTCTTCCCCCGACTGTCATTTTCCTTACAAGTTTTTTTTTCAAGTAGATAACCTCTTTCCATAAGATATGTCTATACCATCTCAATCTTTTTTTTTTTTGAATTTTTTTAGGATCA
>JAPXFY010000026.1:27419922-27422422 GCA_030674185.1 Monoplex corrugatus
GACAGGCAACATTTATAGTCCATTTTATGAGGAAAGGGGATTTGGAGCACCTGGTCACAACGGGAAAGCTGGAGGGAAAGAGAGCAACGGGTAGAACCAGGGAGAGAATGCTGGACGGACTTGCAGAGTGGCTGAGGATGAGGAGGGTGGGGGAGATGCTAGGGGCAACGAGAGATGGAGATGGTTGGAAGTTCATGATCGCCAACGCCATGCGGCAGGGCACCTGATAATGATGATAATGATGATGATGATGATGATGATGATGAATGATGATGATGATGATGATGATGATGATGATGATGATGATGATGATGATGATGATGATAATGATGATGATTATGATGATGATGATGATGATGATGATGATATGATGATGATAATGATGATGATGATGATAATGATGATGATTATGATGATGATGATATGATGATGATAATGATGATGATGATGATGATGATGATGATGATGATGATGATGATGATGATGATGATGATGATGATGATGATGATATTGCTGAACTGACTGATGTTTATACAGCATTGATGTATGTACGCAGTTGCTATCTATCTATCTATCTATCTCCCCTCTCCCTCGTCCTTTTTTTTTTTTTTTACTTTTTAGTTATGATTTATT
Organism: Monoplex corrugatus; assembly: GCA_030674185.1. Taxonomy (NCBI): domain Eukaryota; kingdom Metazoa; phylum Mollusca; class Gastropoda; order Littorinimorpha; family Ranellidae; genus Monoplex; species Monoplex corrugatus. The sequence continues at coordinate 27,420,556 of JAPXFY010000026.1, forward strand.
GTTATGTATACTACACTGACTGTACTTTAACGTGGATTGTTAGTGCAAAACGAATGGAATTATTAGCGTAACTGTTGTTCTTGAATGTTATATAGAACCGATACTGCTGTACGGTTGTGAGGCTTGGACAGTCAACATGCAAAGTCAGAACGAAATTGAGGCAGCTGAAATGTGGTTTCTTAGAAGAATGTCGAGAGTTCCATGGACAGCAAAAAAAAAAACCCCAAAAAACAAAAAAATAAAAACAAACAAACAAACAAACGACAGTCTTGAAGGAGGCAGACACAAGAAGATCATTAATAAAGAAGATTAAGAAAAGACGAGCAACAATTATAGGACTTTTTATGAGGAAAGGGGAATTAGAGTACCTGGTTACGACAGGAAAGCTGGAGGGAAAGAGAACACCAGGTAGACCCAGAGAAAATATTGGACGGACTTGCAAGGGTGGCTGAGGACAGAGAGGATAGGAGATATACTTGCAACGACAAGAGATAGATTCGTATGGAGGGCCATGATCGCCAACGCCAAGTGGCAGGGCACATGATGATGATGATGATTGTTGTTGTTCGTGATGGTAATAGTAGTAGTAGTGGTGGTTGTGGTGGTGGCTAGTAGTAGTAGTAGTAGTGGTGGTTGTGGTGGTGGTGAGGGTGGTGATAATAGTAGTAGAGAGGAGGAGGAAGAGCAGGAATCTCATTATAATCACCATCATTAGTATTAGTATAAGTATTAGAATAAGTATTAGTATAAGTATTAGCATCAGCATTAGTATTAGTATTAGCATTAGCAACAGCATTAGTATTAGTATAAGTATTAGTATAAGTGTTAGTATAAGTATTAGTATAAGTATTAGTATTAGTATAAGTATTAGCATCAGCATTAGTATTAGTATTAGCATTAGCATCAGCATTAGTATTAATATTAGCTTCATAATACATTACAGATTACCGAAATTTGTGTCAGCAATTTTTTTATATAATTTTCCAGTTGTGTTTTTTATTCTTGTTATAAATCCTTCTTGTAAAAGGCTTTCATCCAAACTCATCATGACTCAGTGCGCATCACACACATAATCAGACATTTAGGCGAACTGACAACATTCCACAACGTTGTTGCATCTTCGATGGACGTGCATGCCAGGGTGTTTTCGTGTTTCTATATGCCACTAGGGAAAAAATATTGGACGGACTTGCAGAATGGCTGAGGACAGAGAGGGTGGACGATGCACTTGCAGCGACAAGGGATAGATTGGTATGGAGGGCCATGGTCGCCAATGCCATGTGGCAAGGCACACGATGATGATGATGATCGGACATTGACAATACTTACAGGATCTTTAACGTGCATATGTGGTTTTATGTATGCCTATACACACACAAAGAGGGTCCAGGTACTACCGGCAGATTTGCACACAAGTTGACCTGGGAGATCGGAACAATCTTTACCCTTTACAGACTACACTGAGGTATCCAGGCAAGACAAACCGCTTGCGACTGTCTGGAACTCATCATCATCATCAGGTGTCCTGCCGCATGGCGTTGGCGACCATGGACTTCCATCTGCCTCTATCTCTCGTAGCCCCTAGCATCTCCCCCACCCTCCTCGTCCCCAGCCACTCTGCAAGTCCGTCCAGCATTTTCTCCCTGGATCTATCCGGTGCTCTCTTTCCCTCCAGCTTTCCCGTTGTGACCAGGTGCTCCAAATCCCCCTTCCTCATAAAATGGCCTATAAATGTCGCTTATCTTTTCCTAATCTTCCTTAGGAGTGATCTACTTGTGTCTGCCTCCATCAAGACTTGTCTCGTTTGTTTTCTTTGCTGTCCGTGGAACCCTCAACATTCTTCTTAGAAACCACATGTCTGGAACTA
>JAPXFY010000026.1:27424922-27437422 GCA_030674185.1 Monoplex corrugatus
GTGTGTGTGGTGTGTGTGTGTGTGTGTGTGTGTGTGTGTGTGTGTGTGTGTGTGTGTGTGTGAATGGGTGTGTGTGCGTGCGTGCGTGCGTGTTTTGTTGTTGTTGTTTGCTTTATTTGGTTGCTTTTATGTTTTGATTTTGATTGTTCTTGTTTTTTATTTTTTGTTTTGTTTTGCTTTTACAATGCGAAGGCGATGGTGTCGATGTGGATGATAATCATGATTCTATGGACTTTCATCTAGAATTGAGACTGCTGTGACAGGGCTGCACTCTACGCTTACTATCATCATATATCCTGGCGTCAACCAGGCCCGAGAGATACAGACACCTGCGGTGCTGGTCAGGAGATTCGAGCAACACCTTCAATGACGCATCCGTGAAGTGAATGAGACTAAATTGTGTGGCCCGTCTTTCCTATGAACTCATAGCACGCCCAATTCAGGTTAGGAGCTGGTTAGAGCCGAAAAAAATCTACAATAATTTCATTTTTGAAGGGACTGATGGGAATTCGAACCCACAAACTTCCAGTAGGTAGTCTGTTGCGTTAATCACTACACCACGGCGACTGGTTTCCTTGGGATCTTCTGACTGTGTTAAAAAAGTCTTTCCACTTTTGTCACAGTCTGCCATTGCCCTGAATACACGTCAACTTTTATTTCAACCAAAATTTGTTTAAGGTCACAGTGATCTTGAAAAGTACAAAGTCTCTCTGTCTCTTTTTTCTTTTTTCTTTTTTTTTTCTTTTTCTTTTTCTTTCTTTCTTTCTTTTTTTTTTTTTTTTTTTTGCAATAATACATGAAGAATAAAAGGAATTTGTTAGAATTGCTTCACCATTTTTTTTAATTACAATCATTTTATATTTCCCCGTGGGGATGCTGGGGGCTCTTTCAGTATAAATAGTATCCCCACCCTCTGGTAATTCTGTGCTAGAAATTTCCTCTTTATTTATTTATTAATTTTTTTTGTCACTCTCTTTTTGTTTCTTGCCTTCCTCCTTTGCTTTCTGTTATTTCTTCCTATCATTTTTTTTTGTCTTGCTGGTCCATTCACCTGTATGTGTTCGATAAAGTCTTGAGTAATCTCACCTATGATTGATAGTTGGGTACATGTATTTAGTGTATTTTTGGCTCTGGGGAAATGAGACACGCGGAAGCAATTTTAGGTAATTTAGACCCGTTTTTATATGTCTTAGTGTACTTAGTTATGTTTAAACGTGTATTCAGGTTTGCTTTTTAAATCCCCTGTGCGATAAATTGAACGGAGTGGTCAACGCCAGAACGGAGTGGTCAACGCCAGGGGAATCTCCTTAGATTATGTTCCAGAATGCATTGATATGTGTATTTAATTTTCTTTTCTTTTCTTTTTCCCCTGTTGAAGTTTTGTTTATATTTTGAAACGGTTATCGTCTGATATGGCTCTACGCAGTCGGCTGGGTTTTAACCAAAAGTAACAATAACAATTATTTAAATGGGCATGACTCAGTTTCAGGTCTTCAGTTTCAGTTCTTTTGCTATGGCGTCTCCATCCTTGGAGAAACTTCATGTGTATTAACACCACATATTACCACAATAAAAGCAGCTCGAAAACTCACGGCATATACCATAAGCCATCGTATAAACAGCAAGAGTTTCCAGTGATTTTCAACAATGTTTTCTTTTTGTTTTGTTTTGTTTTGTTTTAATTTTTTTTCGAATCATTTCTAAGCACGTAATGTCACAATGACGATCATCTTGAAATCTACACAGTGCATAATCAATGAATAAAACAGGTAAGCATTCATTGGAATGTATACATATATTAAAATATAGCAGGTGATACAGAGAAATGAATACAGCAACAGAATGATAAACAAACGTATCGACAAATATTTACGCTGAACAAACAAACAAACAGCTAAACAGCAAGCATTAAGCATTCATTGTAATGTATACATATATTAAAATATAGCAGGTGATGTAGAGAAATGGATGCAGCAACAGAATGATAAACAAACGTATGGAGAAACATTTACGCTGAACAAACAAACAAACAAACAAACAAAACAGCTAAACAGCAAGCAGATAGAAATATTTACGCTGAACAAACAAACAAACAAACAAACAAAACAGCTAAACAGCAAGCAGATAGAAATATTTACGCTGAACAAACAAACAAACAAACAAACAAAACAGCTAAACAGCAAGCAGATAGAAATATTTACGCTGAACAAACAAACAAACAAACAAACAAAACAGCTAAACAGCAAGCAGATAGAAACATTTACGCTGAACAAACAAACAAACAAACAAACAAACAAACAAAACAGCTAAACAGCAAGCAGATAAACAATGCTGAATTGATTTGCATTCAAATGCCAACGATGGCTGTATGCTTGTTTGTGTGAAGTTTATTGCCATATCCTGACATGCCTCTGATAATCAGATAGATAAAGTTGTTTGTCAAGTAATGACATGGAATAAGCACATCTCTCTCACGTTTTATTACAAACAGCTTGTTTTCATGTTGTGCTGTAACGTGATGTTCCCTACACACACACACACACACACACACACACACACACACACGCACGCACGCACGCACACGCACACACGCACACATACACACACACACGCGCGCGCGCGCGCACACACACACACACGCACACACACACACACACACACACATACACACACACAGACACACACACAGACACACACACAAACACACACACAAACACACACACACGCACACACACACACACACACACACACGCACACACACAGACACACACACAGACACACAGACACACACACGCACACACACACACACACATACACACACACACACAGACACACACACACACGCACACACACACACGCGCACACACACACAGACACACACACAGACACACAGACACACACACGCACACACACAGACACACACACAGACACACAGACACACACACGCACACACACAGACACACACACAGACACACAGACACACACACGCACACACACACACACATACACACACACACAGCACAACACACACACAGCACACACACACACGCGCACACACACACAGACACACACACAGACACACAGACACACACACCACACACACACACACACACACACACACACACACACACACACACACAGCACACACACAGACCACACACACAGACACACAACACACACACACACACACCACACACACACACACACACACACACGCACACACACAGACAACACACACACACACACACACACACCACACACACAGACACACACACACACACACAACCACACACACACACACACACACAACCACACACACACACACACATACAAAAGAAAATATACAAGATATGTTACCATTGGATTTTCTAGCCTGGCTGGACTAACTGATTAGACGTTTTTCTCTTGATCCAAAACAAGTGCGACTGCCCGCGCCCAAGCAAACAGGAACCAGAAGGACAAGCAAACCAAAGCAAGCGCGTATTCAACACAACAAGACAAGACAAACGCAAATTTTCGGCCAACCGGCCTTTGTCAAGTGCGAATGCACGGTCACAAACAGACCACAAACACCAAACAACGGATAATAAAAAGAGAGGACTAAAAACTTCCCTGCTGCCTCGTCCAGTGGATAAAAGTTGTTTGTTGGGTCCCTTTTTATCCACTGGACGAGGCAACAGGGAAGTTTTTAGTCCTGTTTTTATTATCCGTTGTTTTGGTGTTGTTTGTGGTCTGTTTGTGACCGTGCATTCGCGCTTGACAAAGGCCGGTTGGCCGAAAATTTGTGCTTGTCTTGTCTTGTTGTGTTGAATACGCGTTCACTTTGGTTTGCTTGTTCTTCTGGTACCTGTTTTTCTCTTGATTTGTAAGTTCGGATGTCATTGTCTTCCAATTGAAATAAACTGAATTGAACTGAACATATCTTTTGTTTGCCTAAATTCAGTAAGTTGTGTGGGTCAGTTAAAGGAGCCTTGAGACTGAAGGTTACATGTCTTAATAAGTTCAACCCCCGGCCTGTGACATGAAAATATGTGACCTCCCACCACGAAATCAGTCTTAACTCGCATTTTGGGCATTTTGAGATGTACAAATCACTGGAAAGTGTACATTCTGCTGATTATTTTGGTACTTGAATAAAGCTTGTACTCAAAAAAAATGTAGAAGTTATGTATGTTTAAAGTCATTAAGTTGTATGACGGCCATTTTGAGAAAACGGCCTCTATAAAGTTTTTGTGTGCTCTCCTGCACTTTTTCCTTAAATTTCTTTATTTGGTGGCTTTGACCCAGTTTGTTTCTAATTTTAGCTGCCATTATCTGAAAGGTGCACCAAAGGGCTTTCTGTCAGTATATTACATGTGTGGGTACTGTACAGGTCACGGTTCATAATAAGAGACAAAAATAGGTACTTTTTGTACGAAACTGTGCTCTTTCTGCTGCGATCAGTGCATTAAAATACCATTTTAAATTGATTAATAATATTTTTTTCAAGAAAAAAAATTGTGAGGGGGATAGATTATAGTCTACAGAAATCAATTTTGAGAAAAAGTCAGAACACCCCAGATAGACCCTCAGTCTCCTTTTCAGCTCCTAGTGCTGTTCGGCTGACTGCGAGTTAAGACTGATTTCGTGGTGGGAGGTCACATATGGTCTGTGTGCTCCCCATTTATGTGCCCTGATCATTCTAGTGGTTCGCCTTTGGGTTGAACCACAACCCCTGCGTTTGTGAGCGTAACGCTCTAACTACTCAGCTAGCAGGACAGTTTGGAGCGCCCAATAAGGGACTTGATAAAGGGGTTGATAAGTTTAACTATCTGGGAACGATCATTTCACCACACGGCAGATGCACATCAGAAATAGCCAACAGAATCGGCCAAGCGAAAACAGCATTCAAGAAAATGAAAAGCATTCTTACCAACAAATGCCTATCAGTTAACATCAGGAAGAGAGTTCTTGAATGTTATATAGAACCGATGATGTTATACGATCGTGAGGCGTGGACAGCCAACAAGCAAAACCAGAACAAGATTGAGGCAGCCGAGATGTGGTTTCTAAGAAGAATGTTGAGAGTTCCATGGACAGCAAATAAAACAAACGAGACAATCTTGATGGAGGCAGACACAGGAAAACCATTCATAAGGAAGATTAGGAAAAGACAGGCAACATTTATAGGCTATTTTATGAGGAAAGGGGAATTAGAGCATCTGGTCACAATAAGAAAACTGGAAGGAAAGAGAGCACCAAGGAGACCAAGGGAAAAAATATTCGACGGACTTGCAGGGTGGCTGAGAACAGAGAGGGTGGAAGATGAGCTTGTGGCAACAAAGGATAGAAATAGATAGAAGGTCATGATCGTCAACGCTATGTGGCAAGGCACTTGATGATGATGAATAAGGGACTCGAACCCTTGACCCTCAGATGAAAAGTCTGATACTCTACCGACTGAGTTAACCGGGCTCCATAACGTGGCTCGCCTGATGGGCTGAACCCACAATCCCGGCGTTATGAGCGTAGTGCTCTTACCACTCATTCTAGTGGTGTTAGTTTCATGTTCCGTAGGTTCTTACCTCCCTTCTGCCCACTACCCTGCTTCCATTTTAAAGTGTTTTCAAAAGGGTTTCGAGCAAGCTCAGGAATCCGCAATGTTATCATCTGCAGATGGGGGAGTTGAACGCATGTGAAATTGCCCAAACATGATGAGTCTTTCTTGAATGATTTCAAATTTGATTCAGTTTTAAAGTCCAACCTCATGGTCTGGAAACGTTGGTGCAAAGGCTGATAACTGCGATGTGATCATTCTATTACTGTCTGTATCTTGCTAAATTGTCCAATTATTTATATTTGTCTGATTGTGTATATTTAATACTAGCCGTGTCTATCCTTTTTTTTTTTTTTTCCAGGTGTACGGAGCTGGTCGTTTCCTGTTCGGTATGTGTCCTCTCCTCTCAATAATAAATACGAATATTTGTGTTTCTGCTGTTTTTTGTTTTGTTTTTTTTGTTTTGTTTTGTTTTGTTTTGTCTTGTCTTGTTTGAGGGTCTGTTTGCTTTTTTTTCATCGTATGTTCTTGTCGTTTCTTACCTTTCTTACCAAGATAGACAAATGATGAAAACAGCATTCAAGAAGATGACAAGCATTCTTACCAACAAATGCCTATCAATTAACATCAGAAAGAGAGTCCTTCAATGTTATGTAGAACCAATACTGTTGTACGGATGCGAGGCGTGGGCTGTCAGCAAACAAAGCCAGAGCAGGATCGAGGCAGCCGAGATGTGGTTTCTCAGAAGAATGTTGAGAGTTCCATGGACAGCAAAGAAAACAAACGAGACAGTCTTGATGGAGGCAGACACAAGTAGATCACTCATAAGGAAGATTAGGAAAAGACAAGCAACGTTTATAGGCCATTTTATGAGGAAGGGGGATTTGGAGCACCTGGTCACAACGGGAAAGCTGGAGAGAAAGAGAGCACCAGGTAGACCCAGGGAGAGAATGCTGGACGGACTTGCAGAGTGGCTGGGGATGAAGAGGGTGGGGGAGATGTTGGGGGCAACGAGAGATAGAGATGGTTTGAAGTCCATGGTCGCCAACGCCATGCGGCAGGGCACCTGATGATGATGATGATGATGAAGCTATGTTTTCCAATTCAATGAAAGTTTTGCAGAATGATCGTACTCTTCTTTTCTTGCTTCGCCATCTACATGGTCAGGCCCAATCCGGCGGTGAATGTGACCCTATTGTGACCCTATTGTGACCGTATTGTGGCCCTATTGTGATCTTATTGTGGCCCTATTGTGGCTCTATTGTGGCCCTATTGTGACCCTATTGTGGCCCTATTGTGACCCTATTGTGGCCCTATTGTGATCCTATGGTGGCCCTATTAGGACCCTGTTCCTGCCAGCTGCCATGGAACTTGGTGACCCCTAATGAGGCGCAAGACTTGGCGTTGAAAGATGTATAATACTTTTTACAATGATCAAGGCAAGACATATCCAGTGGACTATCATTATCATCATCAAGTGCCCTGCCGCATGGCGTTGGCGATCATGGCCCTCCATATACAGGGGGTGCAAAAGTAGGTATACAGTTATGAAAAAAGAAAACACGTACAATACTCATTGCATTTATTATACAAACAAATGAATATTGCATATATATGTAATAATAAGCACAGCCTTAATCCCTCAGATACTCAAACTGCTTGCCGTCGGTATTCACACACTCCTCTAATCGAGAGCGGAATTAAGTATTATAATAATGATGTGATACTTACTGTTTACCTACTTTTGCACCCCCCCCCCCCCCCCTGTATATCTATCCCTTGTTGCCCCAAGTACGTCTTCCACCCTTTCTGTCCTCAGCCACCCTGCAAGTCCGTACAATATTTTCTCCCTGGTTCTACCTAGTAGACTACCATACTTACCTTATGTTCCCATTCATGTTCCCAGTTCTTACACTGTGAATGCTGATTCCCGCAGTCAGATGACCTACAACACATGTCTAAGAAGACTCACGTTTATACAGTCATATCTTGACTGAACCTTTGGGCTAAAACGCATGTTTGGGTGGTATTACAAATCAGCAAGTATACACAGAAAGCGGAGATAATATTACACCACGTTACGTTAGACAAAAGCATTTTAATAACCGTTAGGGAAATAGATGAATAGATATGCCTCCAATCGTGGCTAAAAATGACAAGAACATGGTTTCGCTGTAAAGCGAAAACAAATCTGGTGACAGAACACATCCCTGTCTAACCCCTCTTTTGATATTTTGGAAAGAGCTTATATCGTTTTCTGTTATCATTGCTGCTGCTTGTTCTCAATATAGATTCGTTATCATTCTTAGATCCTTTTCATCAACATAGAGCCTTTCTAGTCGGTTTATTAATTCTTCGTGTACTACTTGATGAAAAGCCTTGGTATATATAATCAACAAAGCAAAAATATAAATCTTTATTCTAATCGAATGACCTTTTTATGAGAGTTCTTATGATGTATATGGCATTAGTAGTTCCTTTCCCTTCGACAAATCCACACTTCTTTCGCTATTTCTATTCTGTCCCTTGTCCTCATCATGATCATTCTTGATAGAATATGTTTACATGACTCACCGAGCCGATTGGACGATGGAGTTCGCGTTCAGTAACTCCTGCTTTCATTAGAAGTGCAATGATAATTGATATATCTTTAGGGACTTTCTGATATCTTAGATTTGATATAAATACAAGTCAATGTAATTACTTTGTTGTTGTTCTTGTTGTTGTTATTATTATTATTATTATTATTATTATTACTATTTAGTAGTAGTAGTAGTATTAGCAGTAGTATTGTTGTTGCTATTATTGTTGTTGTTAGTAGTAGTAGTAGTATCGTTGTTACTGTTATTGTTATTATTGGAAGTAGTAGTAGTAGTAGTATCATGATCACCACCACCATCATCATCCCGTCATCGTCATCGTCATCACCGCCTTCTTTCTTCTTCTTCTTCTTCTTCTTCTTCTTCTTCTTCTTCTTCTTCTTCTTCTTCTTCTTCTTCTTCTTCTTCTTCTTCTTCTTCTTCTTCTTCTTCTTCTTCTTCTTCTTCTTCTTCTTCTTCTTCTTCTTCTTCTTTTTCTTCTTCTTCTTTTTCTTCTTCGCATTCTTCTTCTTCTTCGCATTCTTCTTCTTCTTCGCATTCTTCTTCTTCGCATTCTTCTTCTTTTGAATATGACTGGGATGTTTCAATGTTGTTGAAAATGTCTACGATGTTTTAGTAGTTTCATGCATGGCTATGGTTTTTCAACGTTGCATAAACATATCCTATGGTGTTTCCGTGTTGTCAAACATGTCATGGTGCTTCAGTGTTGTTTAACATAACTGTGGTGTTTCTATGTCTTTAAACATATGCTAAAGATAACTACAGTATATGGTCAGTCAGTGTTGTTTAACATAACTATGGTGTTTCTATGTCGTTATTAAACATATGCTAAAGATAACTACAGTATATGGTCAGTCAGTGTTGTTTAACATAACTATGGTGTTTCTATGTCGTTAAACATATGCTAAAGATAGCTACAGTATATGGTCAGTCAGTGTTGTTTAACATAACTATGGTGTTTCTATGTCGTTATTAAACATATGCTAAAGATAACTACAGTATATGGTCAATCAATGTTGTTAAACATATCTATGGTGTTTCAGTGTTGTTAAACATATCTATGGTGTTTCAGTGTTGCTAAACATATCTATGGTGTTTCAGTGTTGTTAAACATATCTACTGTGTTTCAGTGTTGTTAAACATATCTACTGAGTTTCAGTGTTGTTAAACATATCTACTGAGTTTCAGTGTTGTTAAACATATCTACTGAGTTTCAGTGTTGTTAAATATAACTATGGCGTATGGTAAGTCAGTGTTCTTTAACATGACTATGGTATTTCAGTGTTGTTAAATACATCTATTGTGTTTCAGTATTGATAAACATATCTACGATGTTTCACTGTTGTTTAAACATGACTATGGTGCTTCAGTATTGTTTAACATAACTATGATGTTTCAGTATTGTTGAACATGACATGGTATTTCAGTGTTGTTTAAGTATATCCTACTGTGTTTTAGCGTTGTTGAACATGACTATGTTGGTTCATCGTCGTTCAGCATGCTCTATGGTGTTTCAGTGGTGAAGAACGACCAGAGCCAGGCCCTGAAAGACCTCATGTTGCCTGAGGACGCCTGTCTCACCGTGTCCACGTTCCCTGTGGAAAGACTGGACACTTTCTTGGGGCATTTTGGCATAGAGTTCCCCACCCCTCCATTTGATGTGTTCTGCGATAAAGATCTGGCATTTTTTGAGCTGAGCTTTGAAGTGGAAGGTCAGTAACTTTACTTGCACTTATCCGAGTTCATTCCCTAAGACCTTTTTTCTTTCTTTAAATCTTTAGATGATTTCTCAGTAACTTTACTTGCACTTATCCGAGTTCATTCCCTAAGACCTTTTTTCTTTCTTTAAATCTTTAGATGATTTCTGAGTATGAAATAATGATCAATATAATACCAAAAATGTATACATATCAGAATACCAAAAAAAAAGTATACATTTTATAAAAATTACAATCAACAACGATGCAGAACAGAGCGTGATATATTTTTATTTTGTTGTTTGGTTTAGAGTTATTTAGTATTGTTATCGTTATCGTTGTGTGTCGTGATCGCTGATGTGATGTGCCAGGTGTGTTGGTCAGTGACTGCGTGCTTGTCACCTCTCGCTTTCCGCCTGCACCGTTGGCTAGATTTGCTACCTGCAACTATGCGAAAAGGAGAGCAGAAAACGTAAATCCCTCTCTGTCAGTACATGGCCTCTCCATCAGCAAGCCCTACGTAGTGCCTCTCCTCGATGACTCACGGTAACAGAGCTCATCATGGGACTCAGGCTAAAACTCGAGGGACTTGGAGGGGGGTCTGGACCCCCAGACGTGCGGCACACTGCGGAGTGTGGTTGTTTGTAATGAGTAGTGAGTCCAATTGATTTGAAAAGCAGTGCCAAACAAGAACGACTTACAACAATGATGACAATAATAATGAGAATACAGTTGATTTGAAGAGTAGCGCCCCCCAAAAAGGACTTACAATAATAATGACATGAATAATAATAATAATAATAATGATAATAATAACAACAACAACAACAACAACAGCAATAACAAGAAGAAGAAGAAGAAGCATGATAATGCTGATGATGACGATGATGAAGATGATGATGATGACGACAACAACAACAATCAATGATAATATAAATGATAATGATAATAATAATGATTACATACAATAATAATAATAACAACAGCAATAATCATGATGATGATGATAATAATAATAATAATAATAATTGGCATCAACATGTGGCACAGTCCCACATGGGCTCCATCTAAATCTGCCAGCAATTCTCAGGCAGACTATCGGAGACTGTGCAAAACCCCATGTGCTGGCAAGGTCTTAAAATAGGGACTGGGGGTAAGGCAAGGGGGGGGGGATGATCGGTGAAAACTCCGATGCTGACATCACTAGAATGATGGAAACATTTAAGATGGGCGGTAAATATCTTTCGGGCCTGGTTTCCAACAAGATGTATTATGATAGTAAACGTAGAGTACAGCCCTGTCACGCAGGCTCAATCCTACATTGAACTCCGTAGCATCATGATTATCATCCTCATCGTCATCATTATTATCACATTGTAAAATACTCTGCCCGAAAATGGGACAAAAAGGAAAAGCTGAGCGCAGATGTAACTTCCCTGAGCTCAATGACCCTAAAAAAATGTTTTTAATTAAAAAAAAAAAAGGCGGTAAATAGTCCAGGTTTTAATGTCGCGGGCTGGGTCGTATGTGTAATCATTGGGACGCTGCACGAAAGACCCCCCCCCCCCACCCAGCTCTGTGGGTTGTGTGCCAAAGCCTGTGTCTGATTATTATGACACTACCCTGGAAAAATCACACTGTGTTCTTGTTCTTGTTCTTGCTGTCGTTGTTACTTTATGTTAACCATTGAAAAATGCATACATTGCCGTCATTTATGTCACTACTCTCGAAAATCAAAATGTGCTCTTGTTCTTATTGTCGTTGTTATTTGAACCAGTTGCCGTGGTGTAGTGGTTAGCGCAACAGACTACCGACTGGAAGGTTGTGGGTTCGCATCCCCATCAGTACCTTAAAAAATCATCGTGGGATTTTTGGGCTCTAACCGGCTAACCGGCTCCTTCGCAGGGTTGGGCGTGCTGTGGGCTCATTTTGGGAAGACTGGGACCTCACAGTCGAGGCTCATCCACTTCACGGATTCGTTATTGAGGGTGTTGCTCAAATCTTCTGACCAACACTGCAGGTGTCTGTATCTCTCGGACCTGGTTGACTTCAGGGTATATTATGATAGTAGTTGTAGAGTACAGCCCTGTCACGCAGTCTCAATCCTACAAGGAACTCCATAGCATCATGATTATCACACTATCGTCATCATCATCATCGCATTGTAAAAGAAATTAAAAAAAAAAACTGTTTCAGCTTCTGTGGCATTAAGGTGGCGTAGAAAATGGGAGAGAGAAAAAAAAATCGAAAACTGCATATATTGCCGTCATGTATGTCACTTTTCTCGAAAATCAAAACGTGTTCGTGTTCTTGATGTCGTTGTTATTTCATGTTAACCGTTGAAAATTTGCATATGTTGCTGTCATATCTTCGGTTTTTTGTTTTTGTTTTTGTATTTTTCTCAAGGTAAGAACGAAGATCAGCTGGCAGGTACACTGGCTCTACAGTCTACATTTTGGAAACCTCGTCCTGATGATGGAGAGACTGTCTTTATTGCAGTTGCTGAACTCAAGATAAAAGTATATATTGATCTTCCTTCATTTCTGTCTTCTTTTATTTTTATTTATTTATTTTTTCTTCTCGTCAATGTCTTTCTTATTTACAATTTCTTTTCTGCTATACTTTGATTATATAGTATGTTTTTTTTTTTAAACTGATTTAGATACT
>JAPXFY010000026.1:27439922-27442422 GCA_030674185.1 Monoplex corrugatus
ACAGCTTGATAAATTCCAAATTACCAACTTGATAAATCTCCAAACATCTTGACAAATCTCCAAACATCCTGATAAATCTCCAAACAGCTTGATAAATGTCCAAACAGCTTGATAAATGTCCAAACATCTTGATAGATCTCCAAACATCTTGATAAATGTCCAAACAGCTTGATAGATCTCCAAACAGCTTGATAAATGTCCAAACAGCTTGATAAATCTCCAAACATTTTGATAAATCTCCAAACATCTTTGATAAATCTCCAAACATCTTGATAAATCTCCAAACATCTTGATAAATCTCCAAACAGCTTGATAAATGTCCAAACAGCTTGATAAATGTCCAAACAGCTTGATAAATCCCCAAACATCTTGATAAATGTCCAAACAGCTTGATAAATGTCCAAACATCTTGATAAATCTCCAAACATCTTGATAAATCCCCAAACATCTTGATAAGAGGAACGTGGGCCATCAGGGTCGGTCTTTGTGTCTCTCATGAAGACCCAGACTAGCTGATCAAGGGCCAGTAATGCCTATTCACCCGTCGGATCGACATGAGAGTTCATCTTTATCATCGTCGTCGTCGTCGTCATCATCGTCGTCGTCGTCATCATCATCATCACCATCATTGTCATCGTCGTCGTCGTCGTCATTGTCATCATCATCATCATCATGATCATCGTCGTCGTCGTCATCATCATTGTCATCATCGTCGTCGTCGTCATCATCATCAGCAGCAGCAGCAGCAGCAGAAACAGCAGTAGCAGCACCATCATTATTATCGTCGTCGTGTTGTCGTCATTGTCATCGTCAATACCATCATCAACATCATCATCATCATCACCATCACCACCATCATTGTCGTCATCAGCATCGTCGTTGTCGTCGTCGTCGTCAGCAGCAGCAGCAGCAGCATCACCCTCATCATCATCATCATCAGTTGTTTGATCAAACTATATTAAGTATACTGTTAATATCCAGGATGATGATTATTCATTGTTTTTGTCGTGTTTGTTATTGATTTGTAGTATGTTTTGTTTCATTTTGTTTTGTATGACGATAATTGTTTGTATGATGAGACAGGTTATGAAGAGAAGAGAACTCGCGTAGCAAAACAAAAGCAAAAAACAAAAACAAAAAAATAAAAACAACCAACCAACCAACCAAACAAACAAACAAACAAACAAAACAAAACAAAAACAACCCTACACTATGCCATTGGTGATTCACCATCTTGATTTGTTTGTTGTTGCTTTGTTTATCTTCCACAGTATCTCTTCATCGTCAACAGAAACGATTGCGTCCTAGCTACAGGTCTGAGCCAGTCCACTGACATCATAGGAGATGTTGGCAGCATCACCACCAGAGTTTTCAAAATATTTAACATCTTAGTCTGATGTTGATTGCCTCCCCTCCCTCCCCCCCCCCCCCTCATCCTTCCATATTTTAAAGTTCTCTTTCTCTCATCTCTCTCTGTTTCCTCTCTCTCTCTCTGTCTCTCTCTTTCTCTCATCTCTCTCTCTGTTTCCTCTCTCTCTGTCTCTCTCTCTGTCTCTCTCTCTGTCTCTCTCTCTGTCTCTCTCTGTCTGTCTGTCTGTCTCTCTCTCTCTCTCTCTCTCTCTCTCTCTCTCTCTCTCTCTCTCTCTCTCTCTCTCTCAAAATATATAAAGGCCGTAACAAATAAATGGCACAGAAGCAATCTTGCTCGTTTTAGACTAAGAGCCCTAGGGCTAAATGCAACAACAAGATGGTTTTACTCAAATTCATCGGCACACTCTATTTGTCCCATGTGTGATGCAGAGGCAGAAGATGAAATGCATTTTTTTGTTTGTTTGTTTGCAAGTCGTATGAAAGTATACGACAAAAATGCTTAATCTTTGATGAGGACATTTCAAGTCAAAGGGTCATTACCAGAATACTCATGACTGAAGATGAAAACTATCAAAAATCCCTCGCTAAATTTATCGCCCTTGCTTGGGAAAGTCGGAGAAAGAAAACAACACAGCAATAAATTAATGTCAGTTTTTCTCTAGTAAAGATATCAATTTATGCTGTTCTTATTTTTATTTGCCAGACTTGGGCCTTCCTCTTACTTATATGACTAATTATGTCGGGTGGTCAACTGTTTCTTCAACTTTTTGTTCAACGTTTTGTTCAACTTTTTTTCCTTCAATTTTTTCTTCATCATTAGGAAAAAAAGTTAAATGGATGTAATGTCACACCATGACTAAATTTATAAATCTTTATTTCGCGAAAACGTCGCCATAAAATTTCATGACTTTGTTTTATGCTCCTTGCCACAAGGACAAAAATGTCAATGGCAATAAACCATTTTCAGTTTCAGTTTCAGTTTCAGTTTCGGTCTCTCTGTCTCTCTCTGTCTCTGTCTGTCTCTGTCTCTGTCTCTCTCTCTCTCTCTCTCTCTCTCTCTCTCTCTCTCTCTCTCTGTCTGTCTGTCTGTCTGTCTGTTTTATTTATCTCTCTGTCTCTGTCTCTCCGT
>JAPXFY010000026.1:27457422-27489922 GCA_030674185.1 Monoplex corrugatus
ACACTTTCCAGCTTTGACAATCCTGCAGACTGTATTGTTCTTCACTGTGGTGTCCACGAACTGAATAACAAACATCTTGAAGCAACAACTCAAAATCTCGCTTCCTGCATCAAACATGTCGCACAAAAGTATCCAAACTCAAAGATAGTTATCAGCAAGGTCGCCCCTGTACGACATGCACGTATGGAGGTTCGGCGGAATTTGTTCAACGCTTTTTTTTTATATATATCTGCTGAGCTTGTTGACCTAAAAAACATATCATTTGTCTCCCATGAAAACCTTCGTACTAACCAGCAGTTTCTTCACGACAATATTCACCCTACTGCCAGAGGAAGCAGCGTGATAGCGGGGAACCTTGGAAGACACGTTCGAGATCTGTTTTGGGAGACCCCTAGGAGACCAGGAGGATCACGATCTTCACGGCTACACGCCTCTAGATTCCCCCGAGGACAGTTCCCCTATTTTGACAGCTGTGAACCGTGGTGGCTGTCATATAATATGTTTTAAATGAATCCTAGTACATCTACAGTTATCAACGTTTCATGTCACAGAACTTTTTCCTCGTCATCTCTGACAATTCTCTTGGTGAAAGTGTATAAACGCTAGGATTTAGTCAGTCAGGACTCAGTCAGCTACAATCTCTGTACATTTAAAGGCGTGTATACTATTTTATCTATTTGTAATTTATTTCTGTTCTAGATCTAACTCTCATCTTTATAAGTAGGACTTCTTTTCTCCATTGTTTTAGTTGTTGTTTTTTTCTACCTTTACTTCGTAGTATAAGCAATCAATTTTCCTGCCCATTTTCCTCGTACACAGAAAACCAAAGCATTCGTGATTACCTAACAAATCACCGTTAATTGAAAATAAGAGATTAGCCAACAATGAAAATCAAATTTTTACGTGAAATTGTGGATCTATTTCCACTAACTCAGCATACCTGGAACATTTCCTCGCCTCAAATCAGTGTGAAATCTTGATTCTGCAGTCGCTTAATGTGATACCAACCAAACTTCCCAATTTCCAAAATTATTATCTTCCTCCAGTGTATGACTATGGGAATCCCGGGAAGAAGGTAGCCACTGTGATATACATGTATATACTTAAAGAGCTACAGTATCACATATTTACTTCCCCAGTTTTAACATCAACTGAAGACTTACACGCTTGTGCCGCCACAGTACAATTCAGTAATTCTTTCATCCTGAACGTTATGTCAGTCCACCTGCCAATAGGTCCAAATGACCACAATACAGAATGGCTGTGCACGATTCCGGATCTGCAGCACGGTAGATGGCTAATAGATGGAGACTTTAATTCCCACTCCCCGTTTTGGGAAAAAGACTGTTGTACTGTTACAAGCAATCGGTTGGTAGAAAATATAGTTGACAGTGCGCTTTACCTTTTGAATGATGGGAGTGTCACTAGGATCCCTGATGTTTCCAAACACCGGGCAACAGCCATCGATCTGTTTTTAATATCACCAGAATTAGTACCATGCTGTACCTGGGACACTCACAGAGATACTTTGGGAAATGATCACTTACCTATCCTCATAACACTAACTAACGAAGACATCAGGATGAAAGACAACACTCCTGATATTATACCAAAATATAATTACACATGCGCTGATTGGTCCTTGTTTCAGACTGCTCTTGTTAATCAAGATTATAAACATTATGAAAGTGATAATGTAGACGTTATGTTTTCTAAATTCCAAGAGTCAGTTCTAGCTGCTGCAGACCTCTCCATCCTGAAACTCAAAACTTGTAAGTCCAATAACCGTTTGGGCAATGTTTGGTGGATGGAGGCATGTGAGAAGGCAGATCAGTATAAAAAAGAGAAATACAAAATCTACATCAAAAGCAGAAAACCTGAAGATCATATGGAAATGAAAAAAGCTAACACCCAGTGTAATAAACTCATTGCTGAAGCAAAGAAAGATTATTGGGCATCATACTGCAAAAAAATTTTTTTTTCAGATTTCAAGGATTTCCATAAAGTCTGGACAAAAATGAATCAACTGAAAAATGGAGCCAACTGACCAAGTTGTTCAATAACGATTGACACGTCACAAATTTCCTTCCGACATAGACAAAGCTGAAACTTTTGTGGGACTTTTTGCTGAAAATAGTAAAGTAGATGGTTTGTCTCCTACTTGCAAACGCTAGAGAGAAATGGCAGCTAACAACCCTATCTACACTGACCCAATACGTCAGAATGATCGCTGGTTTAATTCTCCAATTACCTTAGAAGAGCTAAAAAAAAAAAAACCACTATCTTGTCTCTGCACAACAAAAGGAGTTCGGTAGGTGTCGATACAGTTTCAACTGAAATGATTAAACATCTTCCAGAAAACTGTATTATTTTCTTACACAAATTTTTTCAGAAATGCTGGGTTAGTGGAACTGTACCACAATTATGGCAAAGTCTATTGTTGTACCAGTATTAAAAGCAGGAAAGCCAAAACAAACAAAAAAAGAGAGTTAGAGACCTATTGCGCTGACGTCCCATACGAGCAAACTAATGGAAAGATTGGTCTTTTAACCCTCGTGACGTCATAACGGCCGATGGATCGGCCGTAAGGACCACTGCTGTGGTGTTACGGCCGATCACATCGGCCGTTACTATAGTGACAACTGCGTGCCGATCCAAGTTTTTAACTTGACTTCCAAGGGAAGCAACCCACGACAACACACTGTACTTCCTTTCAAAGCTTTGTTTGATCGAGTCGGTGGGTGTTTCAAGTGTTTATTGTTTTGAAAAAGTTTGGCGAGTTGTGCTCATGAAAAATGGCTGAATCAGAGCCAGGACCTTCAGGAACTGATCGTTACACTTCGAGACCTTCATTATTTGAAGTGTTTAGCGCTGAGAATAGTGATAGTGATGATGATTTTGATATCCCTCACGTTAGTGATGAAAGTGGGTCGAGTTCTGACGAACTGAGTAATTGTGATGAAGAGGATCCAGGATCAAGTGTTGGAATGCCTGTCACTGATGCTTTTGGCTGGTACCCAGTGGAAAATGAGGTTAGTAGGCAGCGTTTTGACCCCAATTTCATCGTGAGAAACCCCAAGAGCTCACAAAACATAGACAGAGAGACATGCACTGAACCAATTCATTTTTTTTCTTTATTTTTTTATGCTGATTTGTTGAGTACAATTCTTTTTGAAACCAACCAGTACGCTCAGCACTTCCTTTCTTTGCGTTCTACTGCAGAGTGGCTAGAGGAACACCCCAGTAGTCGTTTTCACAAATGGCCAGAGAATGGAATTGACATGAGCCAGCTGAAGAAATACATTGGACTACTTTTGAATATGGGCCTTGTAAAAAAGAACAAACTGAGTGACTACTGGTCAACCAGACCGCAGCTGATGACCCCATTCTTCAATGACACCATGACCTTCAACATGTTTTCCCTTATTCACAGGATGCTACACTTAAATGACATAACAACTGAGAAAAAAAGAGGAGAAGTTGGATTTGACCCATGGTGTAAAATCAGACCTGTTCTGGATAAGGTCAATAGATCTTCCAAGCAGTTCTATGTACCATCAAAGAATGTGTCCATCGATGAGTCCATGATTGGACTGAAGAACCGTGTAGTGTACATTCAGTTTATGCCCAACAAGAGACATGCACGGTTTGGAATCAAGAAATTTCAACTCTGTGACTCAAATGGATATGTATTCCATATGCAGTTGTATGCAGGCAAAGATTTTGATGTGCACCATGAAGAAGGCCAGGCATTTGCGGTAGTGAAACATCTAATGGAAACATCACAGCTGCTGAACAAAGGTACCATCTATATACAGACAATTTTTACACAAGGCCTCAACTAGCAGAATTTCTTTGGGAGAAAAAGACTTTGCTGACAGGTACTGTAAGGATGAACACGAGGGCCTTGCCTGAGGCAAAAAAGCTACAAGACTGAAAGTCAGCGAAACCAAGTTTTGGAGAAAAGGAGAAATGCTGTGCCTCTCTATCAGACAAAAAAAAGTCACAAACAAAGCCTGTTCTTGTTCTGACAACAGCACACAATGCAGAAATTGAAGAAACAATCATCAGGGGCAAACCACAAAGGAAACCAACTGCAATTTTTGACTACAACTCCTACATGGGTGGTGTAGATCTCAGCGACAAAAAGCTGTATCATTACGCTTCAGAGAGAGCAACAAGACGGTACTGGAAGAAGATCTTTCAGAATCTGATGGATGTGAGTGTGCTGAACTCATGGTCTTTGTACAATCTAACTGTGCCTGAGGGAAAATAACTGAACAGGGACAAATACATATTATCAATTGTTGATGATCTCTGCAGCTGCCAGCCTGTACCTCAACTACCTCCTGTGCCAGCTCCACTCTTACCGGATGCTGATGCTGTCATGGAGACACACCGCCTAGTTCTGTTGGAGGGGAAGAAAGAAAAAGACTGTGTTTTGTATGTAGTGATAGGAGAAAAGACAAAAACAGTAGCAGAGGTAGAAAAAGAACAAGACACTGGTGCCCAGCATGCAAGGTTGGGTGTCATGAACACTGTGAAAAGCAGCTGACTCACAAGACAGGTCAGGGACTTACACGAAAGCAAAGGAGAATATAAGGTTAGTTTTGTACTGTGGTTGTACTGTTCTGTGCTGTGGTGGTGTTGTTCTGTCAAATACCACAGAGGTGACACAGTTACAAACAGTGAAAACAAATTATACCAAAACAAACATTTTTATTTCTGTTTTATTACAGCTGTGCACAAGACAAAATTTCTCTTCATATTCTTAGTCACGTTGAAAAAAAAATCGCCAAAATTACATTTTTCTTGAAAAGGCAACAAAAATATATATTTTCTGAAAGGAAAATGAATGCTGAATGTGGGCATAAAGAACATATGCTGATATAACTCAAACATAGCAAGTATAGGTTGGCAGAAGATGGAAGAATGTGATTTTTTTTTACTGTCAAGGTCAAGGCCAAGGTCACTGTAGGGGTCAGCAATTTTTATGAAATATGTACAGCTTGACTCTTTGTCCAATACAGTTTCAGAAAATGTATATATGTCTGGGGTTCTGATTTCATCCCTTGGGTGTTTTTTGGGATTTACTTCAAGGACTATCAAAAGTCCAATTTTGTCCTGACGCTGCGCAACAAATGTATAAAAGCAGGAAAGCCAAAAAAACAAAAAAAAAGAGAGTTACAGACCTATTGCGCTGACGTCCCATACGAACAAACTAATGAAAAGATTGGTCTTAAACAGACTTTTACACTACTGTGGTAAAAATAGCGTTATTCCAGTAAATCAGGCAGGTTTTAGAAAAGGGAGATCCACAGTTGAGCACCTGGTTAAACTTACAACTCAGATAAAACAACAGTTTGCCCGCAGAAAAAGTATTTTAGCCACTTTTTTTGATGTGAAAGAAGCTTACAATAAAGTTTGGCATACGCGTTTATTGTACAAGCTGAAATCTGTTGGTTTATCTGGCAATATGTATGATTGCATTAAGTCTTTTTTAGCCAATAGAATTATTCAGGCAAGAGTGGGAACAAGTTATTCTACTTCACGACATCTTGACATGGGAATTCCACAAGGTTATGTGATAGCACCTCTTTTATTTAATATCCTTATACAGGATCTTCCAAAAGCACCCTCAAATCGTGTTGTTTTGGTACAGTACGTACGTATGATAATGTATTTGGGTGAATACTACTGTTACGAATTTGTGTGTGTGTGTTGTTCGTAGTTCTACTAATTTTCTGTTTATATTCAAATAGTGCCAGATGCCTGTTTTTCTTACTAGTTCTGTAATGTGTGCTAGTGTATAGTTGTATCCAATTTCCACACAGCTAACGAAACCAAAAATTATGAGAAAGAAACTTTGTTTTGATATAACAATAACAGATTTTTACTACCTTCAATTTTGGTCCAATTTCTGTTCTCTTTCTGGGAACAATTTAGAATTTAGACCATTTTTGTCAACAAAGAACACAACAAATTGCATTCCAAACAATTTCATTCGAACAACTACAATTTTTCCCAGATTACTTTCCAATGTTTTTAGGATTTGAAACTGTTGAGTTTCCTTTCTTAGTAAGGTTCAACTAAAGTAGATCTAGGAAGCTAGTTACAGGTCCTTGAATGTGTACAAGAATCTTTGACGGTAGCTTCCTGGTTTGTTTAATAACATAAACTTAACTGGCCGGGTGAAATCTTCGCCATAATTCAAGAAGCGTCTTCTTTTCACTGGGGCGCTGAAGAGGTGACGACCTCCAGCTGGTGAAGTCTGTAGAGGAAGAAGATTTGGTGTAGTGAACAGGTTGAGTCATCTTACGTTCTGCGCCGGAACATAAAGTTCTTCAGGGGTAGGGTCACAGTCTTCTGAAAATTCCGTCAAAACCTCCTGGCATCAGTTCTTTCTTCTATTCTCTGGGCCGGTCTGGAGCTGGACACAAACACAGTGGAACATCTGGCCTAAGTTTCTTTGTTCTTATGAGTAATACAAGAACAACACGGAAACAAACGAGATAGGCAGGAACAAAACACCAGGAATACAACGTGGACGTTTTACCAATAGGCCTTAGACAGCTTAAAATGAATATCATCAATGATTATCAAACCAACTAACGCAATAGTTAATTTACAATTCAAAGAACCCAAAGGCTAATTTCAATTCCTATCTAGCTCACCTTCCCTTTAGATTTAAACTTTTCTGGATCTTTAAATCTTTAGATCCCAAGCAAGTACAAGTAGTAGTAGTAGTAGGGACTGACTTTCAATGGCCTAGGCCTTGCGGCCTATTTACGTCCCCTCTTTCTTAACTATTTCTAATACAGGTGTTAAAATGCGCATTTTCTTTTTGTTTGCACAAGCCTAATCAGGCCTTTAATCATCAAAATCGATGAAAAGTTCTTTGAATTTTGGAATTTCGTCCAAATAATTCTTGAATTTGTTAGTATCTTGTGCAAATTTTATGTTAGTTGGGAGTTTATTCCACAAAGGGGCTACTCGATGTGAAAAAGAAAATTTTCTTGTGTCAGTACGACAGTGCTGAATAAATATCTTTCCTTCCTTGTTTCTTGTGATATTACATTGTGAAACAGAAAAGAGTGAGTCAACACAAATATTATCAACTCCATTAAATAGGCTATCTTATACGTTTGAATAAGGTCACCTCTTGTCCTTCTGCCTTTAAGTGAGTGTAATTTGAAATACTTCAATCGTTCTGCGTAAGATTTATCTTTGCATTCTTTTAATAGCTTTGTTGCACGTCTTTATACACTTTCTATTTGCGTTGACTGTCTTTTCAAGGATGGACACCATATTCATATTGCATTTGCATATTCCAAATGTGGTCTAACAAAAGCAAAAAGCTAGTCCTAAAATAAACGATGAAATAATCTTTCGTTCTGCTTCCATCTTGGTCACCTTACCATAACATTAATTTTACTACAAGAATATTAAAGAAATACTGAGAGATCTAAAATAGTCAATGAGCCAACCCATTTTGGCGAGCTCATTCATTTTCTTCCAACAAGAAAGTCATAAGAATACTTTAAAAAAACAACAACGAAATAACAATTAAAACAATAAATTCAAGTAAATCCATTTATTCTCTAAATCAAGATCGTACTATAGATAAAATTCATAAATGCAATCTTTTCTCTCACCTCTTAATTTCAACAAAATACTTCAGCTCTCCAAAACCTGATTGTTCTTGAATGCAGTTACAAAGGAATTGGCGATGACGCGGTAATATTCAGTAGAGTTTCGTCATCCTTTGCTTTCCGTATTTTGACGTCACGTCGATGCGAGATTTCCACGAGGCGTGTTTCTTTTGTTACAATTACTTTAAAAAAGACAACTCCACAGAGAGCGCACAATTTCGTTAGGAAGTTGTATCAATCTGATCTTGATAATCTTGGAAACTACATGTTAGAAAATGGTCTGTCGTTGTCAGCGGGAAAAACTAACAAGATGCTAGTTAATCCTGGTGGTACTTTAAGTAACTTGCCTACTTTCAGATTGCTTGTAAAGTGTTACATTACAGACAGGTTGTAAAATTTCTGAGAGTCTTTATAACATCGAAATTAAACTGGAATGTCCATTTTGATTATATTTCAACAAAAGCAAGAAAAGCCTTACATTTTCTAAAGATAATAAGCAGATCACCATGGGGAATGGATACAAACGTACTTATTCATCTATCAACAGCACTTGTACGATCTAAAATATCCTATGCGCAAGAAGTGTTCTTCAGTGCATCAAAATATTTGTTAAAGAAGATACAAAGCTCAGACTGCAAAAGTATTAAAATTGCTGTAGGTGTCCCTGCTCATGCTTCTAATCTGGAAACGTACAAAATTGCTGGAATTCTGTCTCTGAACAACTATCGTGAGCTAGCAACAGCAAAATTTGCCGTTAGAACTACCTCACAAACGGACAATTTTGTGAGCAAGGAAATTGAAATCAGGTCTGATGTTGACTTTCCAAAGCGAGCAAAGAGCATTTCATCACAAATGACTGTTGGAAATTACATATCTGACTTGGTCAAACAGTCTAACATAAATATGGATGACATAGCTGAGACACCATCAACAACGCCTATCCCTACATGGCAAATGCTAAAAGCCTCTTTTGATATTGATTATATAGACGCTAAGAAATATGAAAACATCAACATTTCGATACCCACAGCAAGAGAACACTTCGATGAAAAATATCGTACCCACCTTCATGTTATTACTGATGGATTAGTCTTAGAAAATAAATGTGCGGGAGCAGCATTTTATGTTCCAAAATTTAAAGCAAAAAAGTCATTTTTCATTGGGGCAAACATATCTA
The DNA here is from genome assembly GCA_030674185.1 of Monoplex corrugatus. Lineage (NCBI taxonomy): Eukaryota > Metazoa > Mollusca > Gastropoda > Littorinimorpha > Ranellidae > Monoplex > Monoplex corrugatus. Next base: position 27,466,252 of record JAPXFY010000026.1, read on the forward strand.
TCTTTACAGGGAATTAGTCGCTATTATACAAGTATTCCATTATCTAGTAAATCTTAAACCCGTGTCTTTCAAAGTAGTTCTCTTTGTTGACTCAAAATCTGTATTATATGCCTTACGGACTTTTGATGCCGACACAAGACCTGATTTAATTACTGAGGCAAATCATCTTATACATCGTTTAAGGATAAAAGGTACAGATCTCAGTTTATCCTGGGTGCCTTCTCACGTTGGTCTTCACGGAAACGAAGTAGTTGACAGAGTAGCTAAGCAAGGTGCACACAATTCTGATAATTCTATAGAATTACATATTAATACTTCCGTAAAAGAAGCTTGCAACTTGCTCGAATCAGCTTCATGGATTCGATTTCATGAAAATTTAAATGAACAGTTTGTGTCACAACAAATGATAAAACTTTCCGTTCAAAATGTATGTAAAAAATTGCACTATTCTTCCATGTATCATTTGAGATCGATTGTTGCTGTTCGTTTTCGTATTCAGCTAAACACATTGAAAAAAAAACATTGTAAAAATGTCAAGCGAATTTAGAGCCAACAGTTCACACTGTTTCACTATTTATTTTACTGCAAAGTGCTACGTTCTTTTTTACCAAAAATGTTCATTCAAGAAAACTATTCTGAAACTGATTTAAAAAAATTTACATCAGATCAATCTTTATTAGTTAAAATTTCAGAATCATTGGTTCACAGTTCTGTTAAATTAATGCATTACTTTAACTTTATGCGGTTTGTATCTTACTCTTAGTGTTAAAATTTCCCTTCACATTGTTGAAGTTAATTGTTAGTGTTAAGTTTTCGTTCCATTTTTCTGTTGTCCCACCTACTAATGTCTTTTTCCTCTGTCTCCCCTCTGCCCCCAATCCAACCCATCCAACTATCGTTCTACATTTTATTTTAATTATTCTTTTATATTCCCCTTCCTCTCCCTCCCCCGTCTAATATCACATATAGTGAAAAGACGTTAAATTAAAGAACGAACGAACACACACACATTCACACACGTACACACGCACACATAGACACACACACATTCACACGCATACACACACATACACAAACATACACGTACACACGCACACACACATGCATACACACACATACGTTCAAACACACACACGCACACTTCGTTCAACACACGCACACACACACACACACACACACACACGCACGCACACACACTCACACACACACTGCACACCATCTGCACGTGGAAATGCTTGTCCGTCACGTGAAATCGTATTATCCACAGTTCGAGTTTCTGAGCTGTTGGACTTTCAAACTTCAATTACATTTGAGCTCTGCCATGACAAGTGCTAGCAGTGAAAAGAAAGGAGATTTATTCATTGATTTTGTATTTATTTACTGGACCATTTAGAAGTGTCAACGGGCGGTTGAAAAGGCCCAAAATGGAAATTAATTTAAATCAGGTAAAAGGCCTTCATCAGCTCTATGAAATTTGGACAGGGTAAGTGAAAGTAAATATCTTTCTTTAAACGTATTTTAGACTTGCAAGGTTAATGGCGGGCATGACTATTTAACTGTTGTCTTTTTGTTTTACCTGGGTGTCGTTTTTCTAACGTGGTGTTAGCCCTGATATGGCTCTAGTAGTCGGCTGGGCTATAAGCAATATGAACTTGAAATTGAAATATATCCTCTTTCTTAGTACGTTATAACCCTGGTGTTTTTACTCACGCTGGTGTGCTCGAGTTCAATCCCGGAGGACAACTTAAAAACTGGCCTGTTCGTTGCTCATCTTTGTTTCAGTAACACTTATGGCGCTAACGTAGTGTTTCTCAAGGAGGCCTACCTACCTCCCTCCCCCTCCCCCACCCCCGTGGGGATGCCAGGGTTCTTTCAGTATAAATATTATCCCCATCTTCTGGAACTTCTGAACTAGAAATGTCCTCTTTTCTGTCACTCTGTTTCTGCCTTGTTTCTTTGCTTTCTGTCATTTCTACCTATCATTTTCTGCCTTAATGGCCCATTCACCTGTATGTGTTCGTTTCGGTTTCAGTTTGTTTCTCAAGATGGTCTCCGCGCTCGGAACGAATTCCATATGCACTAAAGTCACAGGTGCCACATGTATGGTGACAGTGGCATATGCCTTAAGCCTGCACATAAACCCATGAGCTGGCCAGGTCCTGAAGCCCTACCTAGACTGTTTTACCTAGTCTATATTTTATACTGGTATTTTATCAGCCTACCACTGGGATAATCTTGGTTACATGTAAATGACATGTGTATGTGTGTATCTTACCTCCACAAAAAGAACATACACATAAAGTAAATAAATAAATAAGTAAAGGTCTGAATCACAAAACTAGCTATTCTGTATAAACTCGTCTCACATGACAGAACCCACCCCCCGTAGTCGATGCCCAAATGCTCAATCTATCAACTAGGTGAAGCCAATATTTTCTTAATCATAGAGAAGTAAGTAGGTAAGCAAGTAAGCAAGCAAGCAAGCATGTGAATAAGTAGGTGAATAAATAAATACAAAATAAAGGAGTATGTAGATGAATAAACAGGTAAGAGATGAAAATAACAAATAACAGTAAATACATGCATATATCCAAATGCCTGTACACAGACATATAAACATATATTCATACATACACACCCATATCGGCACAGCATGATGGCCGACATCACCAATACCACCACCAGCAAAGAGGAGACACCCGTATATACATATCATGACAAACTTAGACATCTGGATAAAAATCAACAAACAGCCCACAAACACACACAGACGGTTTGGCAAACTTGCTTGTTCTTCAGTTGTCTGCTTCTTTTCTTCACTTTTCCTTTATCTCTGTTCCAGGAAAAGCCCAAATACTTTCCATTCCACGCTGTAAGAGGATGTATGTATGTGTTCGATAAAGTCTTACGTACTTTTTCTTAGGATTGATAATTGGGTACATGTATTAGGTGCATTTTTGGCTCTAGGGAGGTGGGATATGCAGTTACAATTTTCGGTAATTTATGCCTGATTTTCTATATGTTTTTGTGTCCTTAGGTATGCTTATATAAACTACGCACAAAAAGTTAAGGATCACTTGCACAAAAATTCATAACTTTCAAAATAAGAAAGCCAATGCGTTGAAGTTTGGCAAACATTTAATTCCATGCTTTAGTGATAACGATACACAATTGCATTCAATTTCGAGCGATCGTTTGGTGTGTACATTTGATCAAAGTGGGTACGTATCGAAATTTGATTTCCCAAAGTCATTGAAATCACAAGACAGGGCATTCTGATGCTCCCAAAAGTTCAGTAATGCGTGTAACTGCCATGGCTGTTCTGGCATTCGACGCAGCGAGTCCTCATCGAGTTGACCAGGTTGATGAAGATCCTCTGTGAAAGCGCCTGCCACTCAGCCTGCAGCATCTGGTAGAGGTGTTGGGCATCCCTGGGAGGGGGGTGGTTGCTCCTCACTTTGCGATCCAGCTCATCCCAGAGGTTCTCAATCGGGTTGAGATCGGGACTGCATGCTGGCCACTCCATTCTGTTGACTCCAGACTGCTGCAGGAAGTCGTTGACCACCCTTGCCCTGTGGGGATGAGCGTTGTCATCCTGGTAGACAGCTGTCGGTCCCATCTGCTGCAGTGTAGGCACAGCCAGCGGTCGAAGGATCTCATCCCGGTATCGGAGACCAGTCAGGTTACCCTGTACATGATACAAGGGTGTTCTGTGGTGAAGGCTGAAGGCCCCCCAGACCATTACAGAATCTCCACCAAAGGCCACCTTTTCTTGGACAGTGGTGTCAATAAAGCATTGCCCTGGGCACCTCCAGACCCTCAGTCGGCCGTCGTTGTGGTTCATGGTGAAGCGTGATTCATCACTGAACAGGACCTTGGACCATTGCTGACGTGTCCACCTCACGTGACGTCTGCAGAAGGCGCGGCGTGCTGCCCTATGGGCTGGAGTTAAGCGTGGCCGTACAGCTGGGCGACGAGAACGGATGTTAAACCCATGAAGGCGGTTCCGTATGGTCTGCTGGCTGATGTTGATGTTAGTAGCCACCCTCAGCTGCCTTCGAATGATGCTGGAAGAGGCTGTTCTTGTCTGCAGGGCTTGTCGTTCAATGAGACGATCTTCACGTGGGTTTGTCTTCTTCGGTCGACTAGATCTGCGTCTTTCATGGACCCTCCCAGTGGCTGTGAAGCGTTGAATCAGTCTGACAATGACCAAGATGGACACCTGAAGTCGCCTGGCCACTTCTTGCTTGGGAACACCATCTTGGAACCATGCAACAGCTCGCCCCCTCTCAAACTCGCTCAATTTTCGTCGTGGAGGCATTGTCAGATCAGGCCTACTACTGGTGGAATGTCTTCTTATAAAGCCAAGCAAGAGACAGCATCTCACACATAAACAGCAGTGCTTGCATGTGCATAATGGTTTTTCCATCTGGCTTGTGCAATGTGTTCAGGCAGAACGGTCCAAAACAAGGTCCTTTTTCGCAAGTTTCCGCTTTTCCGTTTGCGGCCAAGCTCAGTAGTAGAGAATCCCGTGCAATTTTCGCACTAACACAACATCGCCCACTTACAGCTGAACAAGAATTCATAACAATTTGGCTGGACTGAGAAATAAATAACAGTAGCGAACTGAGTTTATTACGCACCTGTTTTCTCATAGTGATCCTTAACTTTTTGTGCGTAGCTTATTTGTATGCAGGTGTTTTTTTTAAATCCCTATGCGATAAATTGGACGGAGTGGTCAATGTCAGGGGCATGTCCTTAGATTATGTGCGCGAATGCATTAATAATGTGTACTTAATTTTTTTTTTTTTTTTTTTCTCCTGTTGAAGTTTTGTATGTTTTGAAGCGGTTATAGCCCTGGTATGGCTTTACGCAGTCGGCTGGGCTTCAAACAACAACAACAATAACAATAACCTCCCTCCTCCCCGTTTAAAGAACTAACCATCACGTAGGGGGGTTGTGCAGGTTCCAAGGAATAGGATCGGGTAATCGCTGCCAGATTCTGGTGGAGCGTATATGGAATTGTCTGAGTGCAATGAATTCATCTTGAAGCTCCAAACCGTATAACGCTAATCACCACCACCCCCACCCCACCCCCCCGCCGTTGGGATGCTGGAGATTTTTCAGTACAAAAATTATCCCCACCTTCTGGAAATTCTGTTCTAAAAATGTCTTTTCTGTCACTCTGTTTCTGCTTTGTTCCTTTGCTTTCTGTCATTTCTTCTATCATTTCCTGCTTTGTTGGTCCATTCACCTGTAGGTGTTCGATACAGTCTTATTTACTCTTAGGATTGATAATTGGGTGCATGCATTAAGTGTATTTTTGGCTCTACAGAAATGACATGCGGAAGCAATTTATGTTGATTTAAGCCTGTTTTTATATGTTTTAGTGTCCTCAGTTATATTTAAATGTGTATTCATGGATGATTTTTAAACCCATTGTGCGATAAATTGGACGGACTGGGCAATACCAGGGGCATCTCCTTAGCTTATGTGCGCGAATGCGTTATGTGTAATTTTCTCCTTTTTTCCTGTTGAAGTATTGTATTATGTTTTGAAACGGTTGTATCCCTGATATGGCTTAAACAGCCGGCTGGGCTTTAAATTAAATAAAATAACAATAACAAATCTGATCAACTTAGGATACAAGAAACCTAGATTCCATTACTGATCGTATGTGTCTGCCCTCCCCTTTCCATTACACCTTGAGTGGTGGTCTGACTGCTAGTCTTTAGATGAGATAATAAACTTAAGTGCCGTACACAGTGTACATCTAGCGCACGTTGAAGATCATACGGTAATAAAAGAATTGCATCTGTTAAAATTCTGTAAAAAATATGGCTAATGAATAATAAACAAAAATACACCATAAAAATGTGACAACGCACTTCGGCGATTTCCTTTACCCGGAAGAAGCGGCCCGTTTATCACACGGGAAACCTTGAAATTCATTGTGAACAACAAAACACCACAATCCAGCCCAGTTCGGTATTCAGTCCATCAGGTATATCAGTATCTGAAACAGTGCGCCTTTTTAATCCTAAGCACAACGAACACAAGACCAAAATATTGTGGACCATGATTATTACCATTTTTATCCAGAACGGCGCGCCTTTTTAATTCCAGGCACAACAAGCACAAGACCAAAATATTGCGAACCATATTTATTACCGTTTTTATCCAGAACAGTGCGCCTTTTCAATTCCAGGCACAACAAGCACAAGACCAAACTATTGTGAACCACATTTTTGCATTTTTATCCAGAACAATGCGACTTTTAAATCCCAGGCACAACCAGAATATTGTGAATCATAATTATTGTCACATATTCTAATAAAAGTTCCTGTGTCCACAGAAAGGTGACAGACTGTGATCCTCCTTCACTGTGCCTTCAGCGGACAAGAAGCCCCGCACATCCAGGACCCGTGTCAACACCCCAAGACACCACAAGGCGTCATTTACACGTTTCCCTACTGCCTGGTCCATCTCGTCCGATCTTCATGATGACCCGGTAAGTAACTACACCAAAACTGAAAACTGGGGGTGGGTGGGATGGGATGGATAGAGGAAGGGGGAGGGGTTGCGAGAGGGGAAGTGAGATGGCGAGGATTTCAACTTTTCTAGGGACCAACATTGTGATGGCTGTGCCAATCTAGTCTCCATCTGATGACGGACTGACTCAGCCCAATGCATTGTTGGCATCTAGAACACTGAAAATCCTCCCCCCCTCTGTTCTGAGTCGGCCTGTGAATGTCCTTCAGGGCCTTGAGATCTCCTTTTTCTGTTCGTGAATGATATCCTTGGTCTTCCTCTTTCGCGTTTTCCTTCGTGCAAAAAAGTGGCCGAATGGTTAAGACGTTCGCTTGCCAATAACTAAATTCGCGGTTCCAGGGTTCGTTTACCGTAAGAGGCGTTGTCTTTTCTCCTTAGTTTGACCGGAAAATCGAACTGGACGTCTAGCCCTTCGGAGGGGGACAAAAACGAATCGAACTCGTGTACCTTCTGGCCTGCGCACCCTAAAGAATCCACGGCAGTTGAAAGTCGTGAAGAGCAGGACATTCGGCCGGCTGACATGGCAAAAAACTATCGGTACCAGTATTGGAAATAAAGGTTTACTTTTCAGTTCCCTTCCCTTAATTAAGACCCAATTAGTCTTCTTGCCTTTCTGGGGTCTTGGTGGGGGGGGGGGGGGGAAGTGACAGAGAAGACAGCTTGGGTCAAGGGTCATTTTTCGAACAGGCTTGAGTGTACCCTAACTTAGCATCGTGTGTGTATGTGTGTGTGTGCGTGTGTGTGTGTGTGTGTGCGCGTGCGTGAGTGTGAGTGTGTGTGTGAGTCGTTGCGTGCAAGCGTGTGTGGGTGTGTGCATGTGTGTACGTGAGACAGATGACGGCTTGGGTCAGGGGTCACACGCCCTACTCCTGTCCTGTTCCCCACTCCACCCACCACCCCAGTTTGCGTGTGTTTGTGCCCCGGAGGTTTGGTCGTTGATGGCGATTGCTTTGGTGAATGATGGGAGTGCGTGCCTTGATTTGATTCTTGAATCAAGATTTGGTGCCTTACTGTTATCATTTTATTCATTATGTCCAGTGAAGGGCAGTCTGGATAATGTGATTCTGCTCTCTTCGAGTAGTTACATGTACTGGTTGGAGATGGTGTTAGGCCAGATGATTCCTCTGATTCTTCAAAAAGTTTCTTGTGTGTAGGGTTGACAGCTTGATAAGGTCGCTCTCTGTCATCCTCCATCATTCTGAGCCTTAAAGTGGGGTGAAAAGGACACGGCTCTGGCACAATTCCACCGTGCATTTGTATTGTATTTGGGGAAACTGGTGAGGGGATTTCTTTTCTTTCACTGACCACCATCTCATCCAGCCCTCCCCTCCAGTCATCTCACCAAGCGGCGGATGCACTTTGGAGATGGCCAGCAGAGCTGGACAGGCTAAGAAAGCATTCAGCATTCTTGACGACAGATCCCTGTCGATTGGCACCGGGGAGAGTTCTTCAGTGCTATATAGAACCGATCTTGTACAGATGCGAAGCGTGGACAGTCAACACGCAAAGTCAACAAGATTGAGACAGCTTAAATGTAGTTTCTAAGAAGAATGTTAAGTTATATGGAGAGCAAAGAAAACAAACGAGACAGTTTTGAAAGACAAACACAAAAAGAACATTGATGAATAGGATTGGGGAAGGACGGGCGACATTAGTAGGACATTTTATGAGGCAAGAGAAATTATAGTACCTAGTCATAATATGAAAGGAAGAGGCAAAAAGAGCACAAAGTGGACCTAGGGAGAAAATACTGGACAGACTTGTGGATTGGATGAAGAAAGAGGGTGGGAGATGTACTTGCAACGACAAAAGACAGACTCGTATGGAGGGTCATGATCGCCAACGCCATGCGGCAGGGCACATGATGATTTGGAGGAACCTCCACACGTTGTTCAGCATTCTGAGCATGTTGATGGTCTTGCTGAGACGATGCTGGATGGTGTCTGCTCATTTATCGTGTCTCCCTCAGATGAAGACACTGCATGTCCTCTTTCAACTTCATCTTTGGCAAGGGTCCTGCATCACGCTTCTGCAAATATACGTATACAACAAATGCATTGATGTGTGTCTGTACAGACCTTGTACATATACAAAAGCATAACGGACAAAACGTTCTTTTACATGAAATTTTCTCTACATGTATTCATGAATGTAAATCGCCATCACCATCTACCAAACACCAACCACCACAACCATCAACCATCACCACCATCACCCACCACCACCAACCACCACCATCACCAACCACCAACTACCACCACCACCACCACACGCACAGACAATAGCAATACATTTGATTCCTTCTCCTTATTGACAGATGACTGAAGAAACTTCATGAACAACGTCTAAGCTGGACACCATTCCAAACATCCCCAGAACGGACGGTACTGATGAGTTCCAGGACTTTTCTGCTTTACAGCAAAGGACGAAAACTGACGTCTGCCTTTGTCAATGTGGCTGACAAACCACACAGCCACACATCTAAAGGCCCTGCATATATTCGACGAAGGTAACTGAACAGAACGTGTGTGTGTGTGTGTGTGTGTGTGCGCGCGGGTGTACGCGCGCGCGTGTGTGTATGTGTGTGCGTGTGCGCGCGTGTTTGTGTGTATGTGTGCGTGTCCGTGTGAGTGATTGTGTGTGTGTGTGTATGTGTGTGCGTGTGCCTGACCTTAAAAGCGCACACGCGTTAAGTTGCTGTCTATGTATGTGTGTAGCGACAAATTACCAAACGCCCAGGTCCTAGCATGCGCTGGTCTCCCCACCATGCACACACTGTTCAGACAACGCAGGCTGCTCTGGCTTGGCCATGTGCGGCGGAAGGATGGCCGTATCCCAAAGGATAACCTTTTTGGTGATATCCCTCCAACAAGAGATCTGTTGGCCGCCCCCAAAAGTCGTCTGCAAGCGCGATATGAAAGCTTTGGACATCCACACAGAGAGCTAGGAAGACACAACAGCCGATCGCAACTGATGGCGTAGTGTGCTCCAGAAACAACTCGGGTTGGGGGAAAAGAAGATCCAGACCTTAGCTGAGGTGAGAGCCAGGTGGAAAGCAAGCTCTAGTGAAGGCAATCCCATGCCAGCATCCATCTACAAGCATCCAATGTCGCAGAGACTGCCTTTCCCGCATCGGCCTTACCAGCCACAGCGGATGCTGCCCCAGAGGCGTCAACTCGAATCGACAAGACACCAGGGCGCATCATCCATAGTCGACGTCGACTGACGGAGGCCTACCACTAATAAACCCTTCTCATAGGCGAGATCTTGAGGTTTCTACCTAATTTAAGAAAAAAAAATTTCCGGCCGAGATTTGAACCCCAGTCCTCTTGCCTAACAGCGGTGATATTGACAAGTATACTACCAAGGATTACAGAAATGGCATCTGTTTAGTAAACTTGACCTCCTTTCTCTCATTCTGTTTCTTCCTTGTTCCTTTCCTTTCTATCATTACTTCCTATCATATTCTGCTGTGCTGGTCTATTGATCTATTTGTGTTCTGTGCAGTATTTCATGCTTTCCATTGATATTGGTTGTTGGTACAGGTATTAATTACATTTTTGGCTCTAAGGAAACACGATAGGCAGAGGCAATTTTCTGTAATTTAGGCCATGTTTTTATATGTTTTAGTGTCGTTAGTGATCTGTATGTTTGTGTTCAGGTTTTGTTTTTAAAATCTCATGGAGATAAATTTAAGGGAATGATCAATGCCGGGAGCATATCTTTAGATTAGTATGCGAATGCATTCTTACCTGTACTAGCGTTCCTTTCCATTTTTTTTGTCAGGGTCATCGAATTGTGTATATTTTGCTATGGTTGTAGCACTGATATAGACAGCTCTTAAACAGTAATAATGATTGTAATAAACAGATGCTGTAAGCAGCAATCATTTTGGGCATGTTGAACATCTACGGCAGTAAAGTTTTACTTGGCAAAAGAAAACACCTTGGTAAACAAAAGTACATGCATATTGATATAACAAAGGAAGGTGGCACCGTGCGATGGCGATGTGCTTTCTCCATGAAGGTCAACCGCCATTTCACGTGGTGAAATGCGTTACGTCCAAATACAATGAACCCAATGCCATCCAATCCAATCCAGTCTAAATTATTCGATCACAGCGACGAGAAAATTGTCCAACTGAGATTTTCTTTCCTGTTGTGAAATGTTAGTTATACAGCGCAAAATTGTACATCCTTCAAACCAAGAGGAGTTCATTTTCAAACACAAACGGAAATAGTCCTTAATTTGAGGGCAGTGACCTGAAATGCTGCTGAAGTTTCCAGAACACTTTATCTGCTATTTCCTTTTGAATCTGTTCAGATTCGTGCGACTGTGCAGCCGTTCAGAGACTAATAGGCTTGTTTGTATGTTAAGTGCGCATGACTAATTGATTGTCTGTTTTGATTTTTGTTTTTCCGGTGTGTGCATGTTTTTGTTTTCCTATGAAAGCGAGTTTTCTACACGATTTGCCAGAGGCAGTTCTTTTGTCGTGGAATCTTGTACTTCCATCCATCTGTCTGCCCCTGTTTATCGACATGTCTAAGCAACATCCACTGCCTACCTTGTATGTCTGTATCCATTTACGTTAAACCATTTAGGACTTTTTATTTTTTCTATTTGTCTATTTACGTATTTTGTGTTAAGTCTTTGACACATACAATTTTGGTCTCACATTGTTGCAGTTTGCCCGTAATGACTTCACACCATGCCAGGATAGTAGCGAACGCTCTGCATCATAAAAAGCAGCAGCAGCAGCAGCAGGAAGATCAAAACCAATAAGTCTTCCATTATATATGTTAGAGAAACCAGAAAAAAAAAAAAGAAGGAGAAACCAAACAAGAAAATAAGAAAAACAAATAAAACGAAAACATAAAAATATGTGAAATAAAAGAAGGAACAAAAAGATGAAAGAGGAAACAAAACAATAACAACAAACAAGAAAGGCAAGAACAAGGACAATAACAGAACAACGAGGACAACAACAACGAGAACAACAACAACGAGAATGAGAACAACAAACAAAACGAGAACAGCAAAAAACATGAGAACGAGAACACCAACAAGAAGAACGAGAACAACATCGAAACGAGAAAACGAGAAAACATCAACAACGAGAAAACAAGAACACAACAACGAGAACAACACTGAGAACAACAACCAACCAAGCGACAAAAAAGAACGAGATAAAAAACAACATGAAAACAACAAAAATAACATGAAACAAACAAACGAAACAACAAAAACGAGAGCAAAAACGAGAACAAAACGAGAACAACAACGAAAAACGACAACAACAAAGAACAACAACAACGAGAAAGCAACTAGAAAACAAGAAACAACGAGAACGACAACAAAGAAACAACAAAAAGAACTACGAGAACAACAACGAGAATAACAAAAACGAGAACAACGCGAACAAAAAACAACGAGAACAACAGCAACAACAACAAGAAAACAGCAAGAACTAGAAAACAACGAGAGCAACAACAACAAGAGCAACAACAACGAGAACAACAACCAACGAGAACGAAGACAACGAGAAAACGACATCGAAAAATAACAGAACAACAACCAGAACATCAACGAGAAAAACGAGAACAACGACACAACGAGAACAACAAAAACAGAACGAGAACAACCAAAATGAGAACAACAAAACGACAAAAAAAACAACGAGAAAACAAAAACAACGAGAACAACACAATTACGAGAACAACAGCGAGAAAAACGAGAACAGCAACGAGACAACAACGAGAACAACAACGAGGACAACAAGAGAACATCAACAACACGAGAACAACAACAACAAGAAGAACGACGAGACAACAACAGCAAGAAGAACGACAACAACAACAACGAGAACACCAACGAGAACGAGAACAGCAACGAGAACAAAAACAATGAGAATGAGAACAACGACGACAACGAGAACAAAAACAACGAGAATGAGAACAACGACGACAACGAGAAGAACACGAAGAAAAACGAGAACAACAATAACGACGACAACGAGAAGAACAACAACGACAACAACGAGAACAACAACGACAACGAGAACAAGTACGATAACGACAACGAGAAGAACAACAAGGACGAGAACGAGAAGAACAACGACACAGAAGAACAACGACGACAACGAGAAGAACAACAAGGACGAGAACGAGAAGAACAACGACAACCAGAAGAACAAGAACGACAACGAGAGAACAAGAACGACAACGAGGAAAACAACGACAGTGAGAAGAACAACACAACGAGAAACAACGACACGAGAACAACGACGACGAGAGAAACGACACAAACGAGAGAAAAACGACACAAGAACAACAACGACGACGAGAACAACAACAACGACTACAACGAGAAAAACAATAAGACGACAACGAGAAAGAACAACGACTGCACGAGAAAAACAATAACGACGAGAACAACGACAACGAGAAGAACATCAAGAACAATGAGAAAAAACACGAGAACAACAACAAAAACGACAAGGAGAAAACACTACAACGAAAAGAACGACAACGAAAAGAACGACGACATCAAGAAGGACAAAACAACACGACGAGAAGAACAGAAGAACAACAACGAGAATAACGACGACAACGAGAAGAAACGACGAGAAGAACAACAAAACAACGGCAAGGAGAAAAACTACAACGAAAAGAACGACAACGAAAAGAACGCACAACGAGGACAAAACAACCACACGAGAAGAACAACAAGAACAACGAGAAAAAACGACAACGAGAACAAAAGGACGACAACAAGAACAACGACGACAACGAGAAGAAACACGACGACAATGAGGACAACGAGAACAACGACGACAACGAGAACAACAACGACGACAATGAGAACAACGACGACAACGAAAGGCAAGAACGAGAACAAGGAAAACGAGAACAATAACGATAACAATAACGAAAACAAGAACGAGAACAACAGCAACAACCGCAACAATGAGATTAACGACAATAACGAGAACAACAATGAGAAAAGCAACGACGACAACGAGAAGAACAACAACGAGAAGAACAACAACGACGACAACGAGAGGAATCAACGACGACAACGAGAAGAACAACAACGAGAAGAACAACGACGCAACAAGAAGAACAACGGCGAATAAAGAGAAATACAACAACGACAGACAACGAGAACAACAAGGTCGACAAGAAAAGCGACGACATCGAAAAGAACAGACGACAACGAGAGAGAACAACAAGGACGTCAACGAGAACAACAACGAAGGCAATGAGAAGAACAACGACGACAACGGAAGAGCAACAACGACGACAACGAGAAGAACAACGACGACAACGAGAAGAACAACGGACGACAACGAGAAGAACAACGACGACAACGAGAACAACGACGACAACGAGAGAACAACGACGACAACGAGAAGAACAACAACGAGAAAAACGAGAACAACGAGAAGAACTACAACGAGAAAAACGACAACGAGAACAACAACGAGAACAAGTACGATAACGACAACGAGAAGAACAACAAGGACGACAACGAGAAGAACAACGACGACAACGAGAAGAACAACGACGACAACGAGAAGAACGACAACAAGAACGACAACGAGGAAAACATAACGACAGTGAGAAGAAACAACAATGACAACGAGAACAACAACAAGAACAACGACGACGAGAAGAACAACAACGACTACAACGAGAAAAAACAATAACGACGACAACGAGAACAAACGATGACAACGAGAAAGACTGCGACGAGAAAACAATAACGACGAGAACAACGACAACGAGAAGAACATCAAGAACGACAATGAGAAAAACAACGAGAACAACAACAAAAAACGACAAGGAGAAAAACTACGACAACGAAAAGAACGACGACAACACAAGGACAAAAACAACCACGACGAGAAGAACAACAAGAACAACAACGAGAATAACGACAACGAGAAGAACAACGACGAGAAGAACAACGAGAATAACGACGACAACGAGAAGAACGACGAGAAGAACAACAAAAACGGCAAGGAGAAAAACTACAAACGAAAAAGAACGACAACGAAAAGAACGACAACGAGGACAAAAACAACCACCACGAGAACAACAAGAACAAAAACGAGAAAAACGACGAGAACAACAGCAAGGACGACAACAAGAACAACGACGGACAACGAGAAGAGCAAACGACAATGAGAACAACGACGACAACGAGAACAACAACGACAATGAGAACAACGACGACAACGAGAGGACCCAAGAACGGAGAACAAGGAAAACGATAACAATAACGATAACAATAACGAGAACAACAAGAACGAGAACAACAGCAACAACCGCAACAATGAGATTAACCACAATAACGAGACAACAATGAGAAAAGCAACGACGACAACGAGAAGAAACAACAATGGCGACAACGGGGAAGGACAACAACGACGACAGCGAGAACAACGACGACAACGAGAGGATCAACGACGACAACGAGAAGAAGAACAACAACGAGAAGAACAACGACGACAACAAGAAGAACAACGGCGATAAAGAGAAATACAACAACGACAGACAACGAGAACAACAAGGTCGACAAGAAAAGCGACGACATCGAAAAGAACAACAAAGACGACAACGAGAAGAACAACAACGAGAAAAAACGACACCGAGAACAAGAAAGACGACAACGAGAGGAACAACAAGGACGTCAACGAGAACAACGAAGGCAATGAGAAGAACAACAACGACAACGAGAAGAACAACAACGACGACAACGAGAACAACAACGACGACAACGAGAACAACAACGAGAAAAACGACAACGAGAACAACAAAAAGAACGAGAAAAACAACGAGAACAGCAACGACGACAACGAGAACAAGGACGACAACGAGAACAACAAGGACGACAACAAGAAAAGCAACAACGACGGTAATGAGAACAACAACGACGACAACGAGAACAAGGACGACGACGACAACGAGAAGAACAAGAACAACGAGAAGAACAAGAACAACGAGAAGAACAAGAACGAGAAGAACAAGGACTACAACAAGAAGAACAACTACGACAACGAGAAGAACAAGAACGACAACGAGAAGAACAAGGACTACAACGAGAAGAACAAGAACGACAACGAGAAGAACAAGAACGACAACGAGAAGAACAAGAACGACAACGAGAAGAACAAGGACTACAACGAGAACAACGACGACAAGAACAACAACGACGACGAGAAGAACGACTACAACGAGAAAAACAATAACGAGAACAACGACGACAACGAGAAAAACGACTGCGACGAGAAAAACAATAACGACGACAACGAGAACAACAACAACGACAACGAGAAGAACATCAAGAACGACAATGAGAAAAACAACGAGAAGAACAACAAAAACGACAAGGAGAAAAACTACAACGAAAAGAACGACAACGAAAAGAACGACAACGAGAAGGACAAAACAACCACCACGAGAAGAACAACGAGAAAAACGACAACGAGAACGACGACAACGAGAACGACGACGACGAAAACAACTAAAACAGCAACAACGAGGACAAGAACGAGAACAACGAAAACGAGAACAACAAAAGAGAACAACAACGAGAACAACAGCAACAACCACAACAACCACAACAACGAGAACAACAACGAGAACGAGAACTACGACAACGAGAACAACAACAATGACAACGAGAAAGACAACAACCACGACAACGAGAACAACAAGAACGACAACGAGAAAAACGACAATGAGAAGAAGAACAACGACGACAACGAGAAGAACGACAAGGAGGAAAAAACAACAAGAACGATTACAACGAGAAAAACAATAACGACGAGAACAACAACAACGAGAACGACAACGAGAAGAACAACAACAACGAGAAGAACTACAACGAGAACAAGTACGATAACGACAAAGAGAAGAACTACAACGAGAACAAGTACGATAACGACAACGAGAAGAACAACGAGAACGACAACGAGAAGAAGAACAACAACGAGAAGAACTACAACGAGAACAAGTACGATAACGACAACGAGAAGAACAACAACAACGAGAAGAACTACAACGAGAACAAGTACGATAACGACACGAGAGACAAACACGAAACAACAACAACGAAACGAACACAGAAATACAACACACAACGAGAAGAACTAAACGAGACACAAGAGAAACGACAACGAGAAGAACACAAGGACGACAACGAGAACAACCGACAACGAGAAGAACTACAAGGACGACAACGAGAACAACGACGACAACGAGAAAAAGAGCGACAACGAGAACAACAACGAACGGACAACGAGAACAACGGACGACACAACGAGAAGAACAAGAAGAACCAGACAACGAGAACACAACGGAGAAACGAGAAGCGACAAGAGAACAACGACGAACACGAGACAACGAGAAGAACGACAACGAGAACGACAACGAGGAAAACAATAACGACAGTGAGAAAGAACACAAACGAGAACAACGACGAAACAACGAGAGAACAACGACGACGAAGAACGACTACAGAGGAAAAAACCAAAAGAACAACGAAGAAAACACAAGAACGACGACAACGAGCAACGACAATGAGAAAAAACAACGAGAAGAAACAACAACAAAACGACAACCGAAAAAACGAGACAACAACGAGAAGACAAAACGGACCACACGAATCAGAAACAACAAGAAAAGCACAACGAGAAGAACAACTAGACAACGAGAACAACGACGAGAAACAACAACAACCGAGAACGAACAGCAATAACAAAGGAAGAAGAACAACGAGAACAACAGAAGACACGAAAACAACAACGACGCAACGAGATAAAAACAAAGTCGACAACAGAAAAACGACGCGACAACGACGACAAACAGAAATGACAACAAGAACAGAACGACGACGACAACAAGAACAAAACGAGACAACAAACAAACAAGAACGGCAACGAGAAGAACAGCGACGAAACGAGAACAATGATACAACGATATGAAAAACACGAGAACAACAGCAACAACGACGAGAACAAACAGAGAGCGACGACAAGCGAGAAGAACGACGACAACGAGAACGACAATGAGAGCAACGACGAACGACGACAACGACAGACAACGAGAAGAACCACAAGAACGAGAACAACGACGACGAGAACAACTACAAAGGAAGAACAACAACAACGCCAATGAGAACAACCAACGAGAAGACAACAAGAACGACAACGAGAAGAACAACGACAACAACGAGAAGAACGACGACAAGAAACAGAACAAAACGAGACAACGCGACAAGAAAAACAACAACGACGACAACGAGAGAACAACGACGACAACGAGAAACAACAAAGCGACAACAGAAGAACGACGACAACAAGAACAACAACACGACACGAGAAGAACAGACGAACGAGAACGACGACAACGAGAAGACACGACGACAACGAGAACAACGACTGACAACGAATGAACAACAACGAGAGAACAACAACACAACACAACGAGAACAAACTGCAACAAAACGAGAACGACAACGAGAACGACGACAATGAGAAGAACAACGACAACGAGAAAACAACAAGAACGACAAAGAGAAGAACACAGACGAACGATAGAACAAGAAGTACAACGAGAAGAACAACAACCAATGAGAACGACAACGAGAAAAACAACGATGACGGGAGAAGAAACAAGAACGAGAGAAAAGAACAATGACAACGAGAAAAACAACGACAGACGAGAAGACAAAGACAACGAGAACGACGACAACGAGAACAACAGCAACTACAACGATATGAACAACAACGAGACGAGAACAACAACGAGAACAACACGAGAACAAGACGACAACGAGAAGAATACAACAGAGAACGACAACGAGAAGAACGACAACGAGGACAGCGAGAAGAACGACAACGAGGACAGCGAGAAGAATGACAACGAAGACAATGAGAAGAACGACAACGAAGACAACGAGAAGAACTACAACGAGAAGAACGACAACGAGAAAAACAACGAGGACAGCGAGAAGAACGACAACGAGGACAGCAAGAAGAACGACAACGAAGACAATGAGAAGAACGACAACGAAGACAACGAGAAGAACGACAACGAGAAGAACGACAACGAGAAGAACGACAACGAAGACAACGAGAAGAACGACAACAAGAAGAACGACAACGAAGACAACGAGAAGAACGTCAACGAAGACAATGAGAACAACGAGACGAGAAACCAACGAGACGAGAAGTCAACGAGAAAGCAACGAGACGAAAAACAAGAAGAAAGCAACGAGACGAAAAACCAACGATAAACCAACGAAACAAAAAAACACACCAAAATATCAGTGAAAACTAGATCGACAAGTAACAGCCCCTTCCCCTCCCAAAATAAGTGAATTTGAATATAATACAGTAAGGCAGAAGAACAAGAAGACAGATCAATAACATTAACTACAAAAAAGAAGAAAAAAAAAAGAAAAAACGATAGAAATGATAAACAAACCAGCACAACCATGAAGACTAAGCAAGGTCATTGGACAACAGAAGGGGCATTGTTGTGGTCTCAGGTTTTGTTGTTATTTTGTTAATTTTTCGTTCCCGTATCGTGTGACACGTATGACAGCAAGAGTGCTCCGACGGGTTTGGTCGGTAGAGAATCCCAGGTCATCACTCCAGCGTCTATCCACCCGTTGCAGGTCTTTGTCGACCGTCTGGCGTCAGTTCATTTTTGGTCTTCCGCTCCTTCGCTGTTCTCTGGGTTGTGGTTCAGGACTTGGTTGGCATATACTCCTAATCATAATTTAAGGGCCACTTCTTCCTTCCTCTCTAATTTTAAGTTGAAATAATTGACAATGTTTAGAATTGATTCTATGTTTTATTTCATCATTTCCACACCTGTTTTGGAAAAAGAAATTAGCACAATGACCCATTAGTGAACAGCACATGCATTTAAAGGAACATCCCCCCCTTTTCAAAAAACAAAGTGTCAGATTTGGCCAATCTGTTTTCAATATCGCGTGTGTCCGCCCCGAGCCTGGATGCATGCTTCACAGCGCCGATGCATCGACCCCACAAGGGTACGGAGTGTGTCCTGAGGGATGGCCGCCCACTCGATCTGCAGGATGTCGACCAGCCTGGCCAGGGTGCCCGGTGGGGGGTGGTTGTCCCTGATGCGCCTCCCGAGCACATCCCAGAGGTGTTCAATTGGGTTCAGGTCAGGTGAGCACGCTGGCCAGGCCATACGGACGACTTCATGCTGCTCCAGGAAGTCGGTCACAAGGCGTGCTCGATGCGCAGGTGCATTGTCGTCCTGGAAGATGGCGCCTTGACCAAGGTCCACAAGCGCAGGCAGTGCCACGGCCGCCAGAACCTCTTCCCGGTACCGGACCCCGTTCAGGATGCCGTCAATGGGGAGCAGGGGGGTCCGGGTACCACGGCTCATGCCACCCCACACCATCACCGACACGCCGCCGTACCGGTTATGCTCTTGGACAGTGGCGTCAGCGAACCTCTCCCCTTGACGTCGCCACACCCGAGCCCGGCCATCGTTAAAGGTCAGGGTGAACCTGGACTCATCCGAAAACAAGACCCAGGCCCACTGTTGCCTTGTCCAGGTCACGTGCTCCCTGGCCCAGGTCATGCGGCGCACTCTGTTGACCGGTGACAGCACGGGTCGGACGGCCGGTCTCCGTGACCTCAAGTTTGCCTCATGTAGCCGTCTTCTCACCGTGCTGCAGCTGATGTTAGCACCTGTTGCGTCCCTCAGCTGACCCCTCAAGGTCACCGCAGTGGATGCCCTTTCCCTCAGGATGGAGAGGGCAAGGTAGCGGTCTTGCTGTCTTGTCGTTACTCTGGGTCGACCCGTGTGACGCCTTTCCTGGACTGCTCCAGTCTCATTGAAGCGCTCCAGCAGTCTCTGGATTGTGGAATGCGACACTTCAAGTCGTCTAGCAACTTCCCGCTGCGCTAGGCCTTCATCAAGCAGAGCGAGGGCTCTCCCCCGCTGCTCATCCGTCATCCGTCATCCGTCATCCGTCATCCGTCATCCGTCGTCTTGCAAGCATGGTTAAAACGAACCAAGAACGGGTCCTTTTTATCCTCGTCTGCGGGCAACTTTGGCTGGAGTAGTGTTCAAAAAGGGCTTGCCTTGCACGTGCAAAGCGAATTTTGTCGCTACCTTGC
Organism: Monoplex corrugatus; assembly: GCA_030674185.1. Taxonomy (NCBI): domain Eukaryota; kingdom Metazoa; phylum Mollusca; class Gastropoda; order Littorinimorpha; family Ranellidae; genus Monoplex; species Monoplex corrugatus. The sequence continues at coordinate 27,486,977 of JAPXFY010000026.1, forward strand.
CTGCGTCGTCAGAGAGACCCTGCTGAAGATTCGACAATTTCGTGTGGAAATTGTCTTCCTTGGGCCGCCCATTGCAAATCGGCAAATCCCCAAACACGTGCCAAAAGGAAACTGCAATGTTGTCTGAGCTCTTATCCATTCAGTTACGGCAACGAATTGGAGAAAAGAGTAAGAGAAAATAGGTTATTTCTCCTTTCAAAAATTGACTCAAAAACGTTCCTGGCCCTTCAATAATGACGTGTAGTATATCTGGAAGACGGCAGTATAGCAGCATGGCCCAGCCAATTCAGTCGACGCTTGCAGATGATGATGGGTAACTGGGATCTGTTTGCGTCTTGACCTTCCTCCCCCTTGTGACAGTTAAGTTCTATAACTATTTATTTTTGAATTTTGTTTTGTTCGTATTTATTCGTTCTTTGGTATTCTTCGTCGGGCAAAGTGTTTTGTCATACTAACAACAGCAAAGGCCGAAAGAACTCCGGACGGGGGGGAAGGGGGCGGGAGAACGGAGGGAGGGAACTACGGACGTGAGGGGAGGGGGAGGGAACTCTGGACAGGGGGCGGGAGAACAGAGGGAGGGAACTCCGGATTGGGGGGGCGGTAGAATAGAGGGAGGGAACTCCGGATTGGGGGGCGGTAGAATAGAGGGAGGGGACTCCGGACAGGGGGCGGTAGAATAGAGGGAGGGAACTCCGGATTGGGGGGCGGTAGAATAGAGGGAGGGAACTCCGGACAGGGGGCGGTAGAATAGGGAGGGAACTCCGGACAGGGGGCGGTAGAATAGAGGGAGGGAACTCCGGATTGGGGGGCGGGAGAACAGAGGGAGGGAACTCCGGATTGGGGGGCGGTAGAATAGAGGGAGGGAACTCCGGACAGGGGGCGGTAGAATAGAGGGAGGGAACTCCGGATTGGGGGGCGGTAGAATAGAGGGAGGGAACTCCGGATTGGGGGGGGGGCGGTAGAATAGAGGGAGGGAACTCCGGATTGGGGGGAGGGGGCGGGAGAAGAGGGAGGGAACTTCAGGGGGGTAAAACAGTGGAAGGGGAACTCCAGGGAGGGTAGAACAAAGCGAGAGAGCTCCGGAATGGGAAAGAGCAGAGGGAGGGGAACAGTGGAAAGGAACTGGGGGGAGGGGGGTAGAGAACCAAAGGGAGGGAACTCTGGATGGGGGAAACATGGGGAGGGAACTCCGTGAGAAACAGAGGGAATTCTGGGTGGGGGAAACAGAGGAAGGGAACTCCAGAGGGGGAAAACAGAACAGGGGGAGGAAGAAACAGAGGGAGGGAACTCCGGGACAGTAACAGAGGGAGGCAACTCTGGGTGGGGAAGAAACAGAGGGAGGGAACTCCGGGGGGGGTAACAGAGGGAGGGAACTCCAAGTGGGGAGGGGGGAGGTGGAGAACAGAGCGAGGGAACTGCAGATGGGGGAAACAGTGGAAGGAAACTCTGGGTGGGTGGAAAACAGAACTGCGGATGAGTGTGTGTGCGGAACTCTCTATGGGGGGGCGAAACAGTGGAAGGGTGGTTGGGGGAAACAGACGGAGGGAACTCTGGGTGGGGTGAACAGAGGGAGGGAACTCCAGGTTGGGGGGGAGAATGGAGAGAGGGAACTGCGGGTGAGGGGTGAAAAGGAGGAGGGAACTCCAAGGGGGTAGAACAGAGGGAGCGAACTCCAGGGGGGATAGAACAGAGGGAAGGGACTCCAGAATGTGGAAGAACAGAGGGAGGGGAACTCCAGATGGGAGAATGGGGAACAGAAGGAGGGAACTCGAGGGGGGGTGTGCGGGGAACAAAAGGAGGGAACTCCATGGGGTGTAGAACAGAGGAGGGAACTCCAGGTTTGGTAGAATAGAGGGAGGAAATTCTGGATGTGGGGAGAACAGAGAGGGAGGAACTCCCGGGGAGGGGGGGGTGACGGGAACAGAGTGAGTGAACTCAGGGGATGGATGCGGGCAACAGAGGGAGGGAACTTGGGGGGAAGAAAGGGAGGACACTCAGGGGAGGGAACTTGGGGGAAGGAAGGGAGGACACTCAGGGGAGGGAACTCCAAGTTGTGGAGAGGACAGAGGGAGGGAACTCTGGAGGGGTGAACAGATGGAGGGAACTCCGGTTGGAGGGAACAGATTGAGGTAGCTCCAGGTCGGTAAAAGAGGGAGGGTCTGGGGGGTAACAGATGGAGGGAAATCTGTGTGGAGAAGAAACAAAGGGAGGGAACTCCAGGGCGTAACAGGGGAGGGAACTCCGGGGGTAACAGACAGCGGGAACTCCAGGTTGGGGAACAGCAGGAGGGGGAACTCTGGATAGGGGCGGAGAACAGAGAGAGAGGAACTCTAGATAGGAGGAACAGTGAAAGGAAACTCTGGGTGGAGAGGTGGAGAACAGAGGGAGGGAACTTTGGATGGGGGGAACAGTGGAAGGGAAACTCCGGGTGGAGGGTGGAGAACAGAGGGAGAGAACTCTGGATGGGGGGAACAGTGGAAGGGAAACTCCAGGTGGAGGGGTGGAGAACAGAGGGAGAGAACTCTGGATGGGGGGAACAGTGGAAGGGAACTCCTGGTGGTAAAAAGAGGAAGGGAACTCAGGGGGGGGGGAGGGGGCAGACAGACGGAACTCCGGGCGGGGGAGAACAGAGGAAGGGACCTCCGGTTGAGGGGGCAGGGGGTTGAAGAAAGGGTGGGAAATCTGGGCGGGGGAACAGAGGAAGGGAACAAACATACGTACAAAAACAAGAAATAAATAAGTAAATGATTGAAACCAAGCCACAAAGACATCATTTAATAAAAAAAACAAAAAAAAACAAGTGTATTAAACTATCAAAACAAAACATCATAAAATTAATCAACACGAATGTAAATTATTTAGTCAATAAATCCATCAATGGCAATGCTAGACAACAAAATCTGTTATTTTCTTTAAAAGAAAGATGGTAAAATAACAACAATAACA
>JAPXFY010000026.1:27494922-27504922 GCA_030674185.1 Monoplex corrugatus
TATGTATTTTAACCCTTCTTAAAAATATTACTTTCATATCGACGTGGAGAGATGGTGTCTGTTTGTGTGTCTGTTAGCAAAGTGTGTCAACATCAGAAGTACAATGACTCATCATCATCAGGTGCCCTGCCGCATGGCGTTGGCGACCATGGACTTCCAACCATCTCTATCTCTCGTTGCCCCCAGCATCTCCCTCACCCTCCTCATCCCCAGCCACTCTGCAAGTCCGTCCAGCATTCTCTCCCTGGATCTACCTGGTGCTCTCTTTCCCTCCAGCTTCCCCGTTGTGACCAGGTGCTCCAAATCCCCCTTCCTCATAAAATGGCCTATAAATGTTGCCTGTCTTTTCCTAATCTTCCTTATGAGTGATCTACTTGTGTCTGCCTCCATCAAGACTGTCTCGTTTGTTTTCTTTGCTGTCCATGGAACTCTCAACATTCTTCTGAGAAACCACATCTCGGCTGCTTCGATCCTGCTCTGGCTTTGCTTGCTGACTGTCCACGCCTCACATCCGTACAACAGTATTGGTTCTATATAACATTCAAGTACTCTATTTCTGATGTTAATTGATAGGCATTTGTTGGTAAGAATGCTTGTCATCTTCTTGAATGCTGTTTTAGCTTGGCCGATTCTGCCAGCTATTTCCCGTGTGCATCTGCCGTCTGATGAAATGACCGTTCCCAGGTATTTGAACTTATTAACCTGTGCCAAGGTTGTGCCATTTGTTGTTATTTTGCATGAGGGGATTTCATGTTTTTTACTGATCACTATGACTTCAGTCTTCCTATTAGACGTCAAACAAGCAGATCTAACACACAGAGAATAGAGCGAGAATGTGTGACGATTCCACAATACAATACAAGACCAACAATTTTCGGCCAGCTGGCCTTTGTCACAGTAGTTACGTGTTTTGTTGTTGTTGTTGTTGTTGTTGTTGCTGCTGTTATTGCTATTTCTGATGTTGTTGTTGCTGATGTCTTTGCTACTACTCCCACTAGACAAAGCAGCAGGGAAGTTTCAGTCTTTTTCTCCTAATTTGTTGTATTTGGTGTTTTTCATTTGCGATCTTATATCTACGCTTGACAAAGGCCAGTTGGCCGAAAATTTGGGCCTGTCTTGTCTGGTTGTATTAAATACGCGTTCTGATGTTTTCCGTTTTTTGTTTTTTAATTTTTTTTTTCTGATTCCTGTTTGCTTGAACGCAGACAGTCACGCTTGTTTTGGATTTCTTGTTGCTATTGTTATTTTTGTTATTGATGTTGTTGCTGTTGACGATGCTTTTGTTGTTATTGTTATTATTGTTGTTGGTGGTGTGGTGATGATGTTGTTGCTGTTGTTATCGTTGTTGTTGTCTCTTACAGTTGTCCTTGCCGTTGACGTTGTTGTGTTGCTGGTATTAATATTGATGATGATGTTGTTGTTACTGTTGTTATTGTTGTTGTTCTCATTGTTTTTGTTGTTGTTCTCATTGTTTTTCTTGTTGTTATTCCAAAGTTTCGTGAACTTGTTTCGTTGTTGTCTCAGTATGTTGGTTCAAAGTATGTCTGCAAAATATTCACGGCACGTTGTGAATGGCTTTATACCAAATGAGAGAGGAGCTCAGGAAGACCCAACCACATGCCAGCGTCAGCTACAGCGAGATAAGGAGCATCGTCATCATCACTTCCAAAGCCACGGACTGCAAAGACGAATACCACCTCTCTCTCTGTCTCTGTGTCTGTCTCTGTGTCTGTCTCTGTCTCTGTCTCTGTCTGTCTGTCTGTTTGTTTGCCTGTCTGTCTCTGTCTGCCTGTCTGTCTGTCTCTCTCTCACCCCCCCTCTCTCTCTCTCTCTCTGTCTCTGTCTCTGTCTCTGTCTGTCTGTCTGTCTCTCTCTCTCTCTCTCTCTCTCTCTGTCTCTGTCTCTGTCTGTCTGTCTGTCTGTCTCTCTCTCTCTCTCTCTCTCTCTCTCTCTCTCTTTCACACACACACATATGCACGTGTGCACACACAAGCACACACACATACACACACACACACTCTCTCTCTCTCTCTCACACACACACACATACACACACACATACACACATATGCAATCACACACACACGCACGCGCACACGCACACACACGCACGCATGCACGTTCTACGCACGCACATATGAACCATAACACACACAATGTGATTGACGTTTTAAAAACAAAGCGTGATAAAAATTTTAAAAAAAGCTTGAGAGACCTCAGGCAGACATATGTTAAGTTAATACATGCTAACCCCCGACAATAACAGCAAAACAACAGAAACAGTATAACAATAATACTAGTACTGACATTTCTATGTATACATTTCTATGGAAAAAAACAACTACACAGTATAACAACAAAACAACAGAAACAGTATAACAATAATACTAGTACTGACATTTCTATGCACACATTTCTATGGGGGAAAAAACCCCAACTACACAGCATAACAACAAAACAACAGAAACAGTATAACAATAATATTAGTACTGACCATAATATATACATTTCTATTAAAAAAACAACAACTACACAGCATAACAACAAAACAACAGAAACAGTATAACAATAATATTAGTACTGACCATAACATATTTCTATTAAAAAAATCAACTTCACAGCATAACAACAAAACAACAGAAACAGTATAACAATAATACTAGTACTGACCATAATATATGCATTTCTTTTTTTTTTTTAAACCAACTACACAGCATAACAACAAAACAACAGAAACAATATAACAATAATACTAATACTGACATTTCTATGTATACATTTCTATGGAAAATAAAACCCAACTACACAGCATAACAACAAAACAACAGAAACAGTATAACAATAATACTAATACTGACATTTCTATGTATACATTTCTATGAAAAATAAACCCCCAACTACACAGCATAACAAAACAACAGAAACAGTATATATAACAATAATACTAGTACTGACCATAATATATACATTTCTAATAAAAAAAACAACTACACAGCATAACAACAAAACAACAGAAACAGTATAACAATATTAGTACTGACACTTCTATGTATACATTTCTATGGAAAAAAACAACCCCAACTACACAGCATGAAAAGAAAAGAAAGTAAAGGAAACGCTATTTCATTATATAAAAGAGAAGAAAGAAGGGGTGTGACGGATAGCGGCATGTCACATAGTGTTACAATGAAAAATAGGTCAACCACTACGCACGCAAACGTCAAAAGGAATTATCAACACGAATTTTAATGAAATATCGATTTCTACATGTCAATCGATCAAAGTGAAACACAAAAGCATGACATGTAAAGCCAGAATAAAGGGAAAGAAGAAGACCACACGGAGGTTGGTTCAAAGAGTTCCCCCCCTTTTTACATCACAAGTCATGATAATCAACGTCTTTGTCTGTCATATGGACCACACATGATGATAACAATAGTAATAATAAATATAATAATAATATAAATAATAATATAACAGTGACAACAACAATAATAATAGTAATAATGATAACAATAATAAGAATAATAATATAAAATGATAATAATGATAATGATGGTAATAATAATAACAATAAATCACTTTTATGTAGCGCTATTCTCCTACACATAGATAGACTCACTGCACTTTACATTAATCAGTTCATTTTTTTCCCAATCAGCCCTATGCCTAGTGGTCAATTATACTAATTCCCACTTCTAGTCCCTTCCACACACACACCCCACCCTCAACACACACACACTAACACATCTATTGCAAGGAAATACTAATACATTACTGAATCAGAAAAATCAAAAACATCAACTGACTGTAGCTCCATCATCATCATCACGTGCCCTGCTGCATGGCGTTGGCGATCATGGCCCTCTATATGCATCTATCCCTTGTCGCTGCAGGTAGCCTACATCTCCCACCCTCTCTGTCCTCAGCCACCTTGCAAGTCCATTCAATATTTTCTACCTGGGTCTACCTGGTGTTCTCTTTCCCTCCAGCTTTCCTGTTATGACCAGGTGCTCTAATTCCCCTATCCTCATTAAATGGCATATAAATGTTGCTCGTCTTTTCCTAATCTTCTTTTTTTTTTATCAGTGATCTTCTTGTGTCTGCCTCCATCAAGACTGTCTCGTTTGTTTACGTAGTTGTGTGTGTGTACGTGTGTGTATATAGGCGTGCATTGATGTTTATGTGTAGGTGTGCATGAGTGTGTGTGAGAAAGAAAGAGAGAGAAGAGAGAGAGAGACAGAAGAGAGAAAGAGAGACAGACAGACAGAAAGAGGGAGGGAGAGAGAGAGAATGAGAGAGTGAGAGAGCTCCACATAAGATAAACAAAATCAATGCAAACGAATAAAAATAAAGTGGCCTATCCGAGAGTCGAACCTGTTCAGTTCAGTTCATATTGCTTATAGTCCAGCCGACTAGTGGAACCATATCAGGGCTAACACCACGTCAAAAAACGACAACCCGTTAAGATAAAAGACAACAGTTAAACACCACGCTCACCGTTAACCTCGCAAGTCTAAAATGCAATTCAAGAAAAATAGACGTAAAATCAGATCAGGTGAAATCTTTTGATCTTTCGTAAAAACTGGAAAATAGCATCTCGAGGGACGTCTCGGAAGAGCTTTTTAAGGAGTCCGCCGTGTAGTGCTTTTTTGTCTTACATCGTACAAGTCCCAGCAATCGAGGAGGATGCGTCGGATGCTCAACACCTCATCACACGGTATACACTATGGTGCTTCTTCAGTTTTTAAAAGGTAGACTCGAACCTACGACCCCTGCATTATCAACATAACACTTAACCACCCAGCCAAAAAAAATAAATAAATAAATAAACAAACAGTAGGTTTCTTTCAATAAGAAGTCTGTTTTTAGTCTTTCTTTTGTCCAGCTCTTCTACCGGAATGGTACTTTGGGGGGAGACGCAGTTAACGATCTGCGGCCAAGAAGGAAGGGTCTGGATTAACGTTATGCTGTTGGCATGGAGAGTGTCTAAGACTCAGTCAGTCCATTTTTGGTAGGTCTTCCTTTGACTCTGAGAATCCATAAATCCATTGTTGGTAGGTCTTCCTTTGACTCCGAGAATCCATAAATCCATTGTTGGTAGGTCTTCCTTTGACTCTGAGAATCCATAAATCCATTTTTGGTAGGTCTTCCTTTGACTCTGAGAATCCATAAATCCATTGTTGGTAGGTCTTCCTTTGACTCTGAGACTCTGTCATTCCATTGTTGGTGGGGTCTTCCTTTGACTCTGAGACTCTGTCATTCCATTATTGGTGGGGTCTTCTTTTGACTCTGAGACTCTGTCATTCCATTGTTGGTGGGGTCTTCCTTTGACTAAAACTCCGTCAGTCCATTGTTGGTGGGGTCTTTTTTTGACTTTGAGACTCCGTCAGTCCATTGTTGGCAGGGTCTTCTTTTGACTTTGAGACTCCGTCAGTCCATTGTTGGTGGTGTCTTCCTTTGACTTTGAGACTCTGTCATTCCATTGTTGGTGGTGTCTTCCTTTGACTTTGAGACTCTGTCATTCCATTGTTGGTGGTGTCTTCCTTTGACTTTGAGACTCTGTCATTCCATTGTTGGTGGTGTCTTCCTTTGACTTTGAGACTCTGTCATTCCATTGTTGGTAGGGTCTTCCTTCGACTCGGAGACTCCGTCATTCCATTGCTGGTGGAGTCTTCCTTCGACTCGGAGACTCCGTCATTCCATTGCTGGTGGAGTCTTCCTTTGACTTTGAGACTCCGTCAGTCCATTGTTGATGGAGGTCTTCCTTTGACTTTGAGACTCCGTCAGTCCATTGTTGGTGGGATCTTCCTTTGACTTTGAGACTCTGTCATTCCATTGTTGGTGGAGTCTTCCTTTGACTTTGAGACTCCGTCAGTCCATTGTTGGTGGTGTCTTCCTTTGACTCTGAGACTCCGTCAGTCCATTGTTGGTGGTGTCTTCCTTTGACTCTGAGACTCGTCAGTCCATTGTTGGTGGTGTCTTCCTTTGACTCTGAGACTCCGTCAGTCCATTGTTGGTGGTGTCTTCCTTTGACTCTGAGACTCCGTCAGTCCATTGTTGGTGGTGTCTTCCTTTGACTCTGAGACTCCGTCAGTCCATTGTTGGTGGTGTCTTCCTTTGACTCTGAGACTCCGTCAGTCCATTGTTGGTGGTGTCTTCCTTTGACTCTGAGACTCCGTCAGTCCATTGTTGGTGGGGTCTTCCTTTGACTCTGAGACTCCATCAGTCCATTGTTGGTGGGGTCTTCCTTTGACTTTGAGACTCCGTCATTCCATTGTTGGTGGGATCTTCCTTTGACTCTGAGACTCCATCAGTCCATTGTTGGTGGGGTCTTCCTTTGACTCTGAGACTCTGTCAGTCCATTGTTGGTGGGGTCTTCCTTTGACTCTGAAATTCCGTCAGTCCATTGTTGGTGGGGTCTTCCTTTGACTGAGAATCCCTCAGTCCATTGTTGGTGGGGTCTTCCTTTGACTCTGAGACTATGTCAGTCCATTGTTGGTGGGGTCTTCCTTTGACTGAGAATCCCTCAGTCCATTGTTGGTGGGGTCTTCCTTTGACTGAGAATCCCTCAGTCCATTGTTGGTGGGGTCTTCCTTTGACTCTGAGACTCCGTCAGTCCATTGTTGGTGGGGTCTTCCTTTGACTTTGAGACTCCGTCAGTCCATTGTTGGTGGGGTCTTCCTTTGACTTTGAGACTCCGTCAGTCCATTGTTGGTGGGGTCTTCCTTTGACTTTGAGACTCCGTCAGTCCATTGTTGGTGGGATCTTCCTTTCACTCTGAAACTCTGTCAGTCTATTGTTGGCAGGGTCTTCCTTGGACTCTGAGAACCCATCAGTCCATTGTTGGTGGTGTCTTCCTTGACTCTGAGACTCCGTCAGTCCATTGTTGGTGGGATCTTCCTTTCACTCTGAAACTCTGTCAGTCTATTGTTGGCAGGGTCTTCCTTGGACTCTGAGAACCCGTCAGTCCATTGTTGGTGGTGTCTTCCTTTGACTCTGAGACTCCGTCAGTCCATTGTTGGTGGTGTCTTCCTTTGACTCTGAGACTCCGTCAGTCCATTGTTGGTGGGGTCTTCCTTTGACTCTGAGACTCCGTCAGTCCATTGTTGGTGGTGTCTTCCTTTGACTCTGAGACTCCGTCAGTCCATTGTTGGTGGTGTCTTCCTTTGACTCTGAGACTCCGTCAGTCCATTGTTGGTGGTGTCTTCCTTTGACTCTGAGACTCCGTCAGTCCATTGTTGGTGGGGTCTTCCTTTGACTCTGAAGCCTGAGAACTTGGTGTCGTAGACTTCTTTTTTTAGAATCATTGCAGTCAGGGAGACTACCTTTGCGCTCATCCTCTTTTTCTTTTCTTTCTTTTTTTTTCGTCCCATTTTCTTCGCCACCATATTGGCTACACAAGTGATGATGATGTCGATGAGTATGATAATCAGGTGACCAAACCGCTTTATGCTTTTGGGTGTGCCAGACAATGGTCGATAGGTGTTAATACCAACTATTTGTCCAATGCCATCCTTTCTGACCCAGGCCATGTGTGTGTGTGTGTGTGGTGTGTGTGTGTGTGTGTTTGTGTGTGCGTGTGCGTGTGTTGTGTGTGTGTGTGTGTGTGCGTGTGTGTATGTGTGCATGTGTGATTGTATGCATGTGTGTGTGTGGGGGGGGGGGGTTAGTGTGTGGTAGTGTGTGTTTGTGTGTGTGTGTGTGCATGTGTGATTGTATGTATGTGTGTGTGTGTGGGGGGGGGGGGTTAGTGTGTGGTAGTGTGTGTTTGTGTGTGTGTGTGTGTGTATGTATGTGCATGTGTGATTGTATGTATGTGTGTGTGTGTGGGGGGGGGGGGTTAGTGTGTGGTAGTGTGTGTTTGTGTGTGTGTGTGTGTATGTGTGTGCATGTGTGTTTGTATCTATGTGTGTGTGTGGGGGGGGGGGTTAGATTGTGGTAGTGTGTGTTTGTGTTGTGTTTGTGTGTATGTGTGTGCATGTGTGATTGTATGTATGTGGGGGGGGGGGGGTTGGTGTGTGTTTGTGTGTGTAAGTGTGTGTGTGTAAGTGTGTGTGTGTATGTACCTGAGTATGTGTTGTGTAAGTGTGTGTATGTCTGTTTGTGTGTGTGTGTGTTTGTGTGTGTGTGTGTGTGTGTGTGTTTGTGGTAGTGTGTGTTTGTGTGTGTGTGTGTGTTTGTGTGTGTAAGTGTGTGCGTGTAAGTGTGTGTGTGTGTGTGTGTGTGTTTGTGTGTGTGTTTGTGTGTGTAAGTGTGTGTATGTAACTGAGTATGTAACTGAGTATGTGTTGTGTAAGTGTGTGTATGTGTGTGTGTGTATGTGTGTGTGTGTATGTGTGTGTGTTTGTGTGTGTGTGTATGTGTGTGTGTGTATGCTTATGTTCATGTCTGGCTTTGGTTTCCATGGGTATGTCTGGGAGCTTCAGGAAGGGCATACTAGTTGATAAGAAGTGGTCATCAAGGGGTAGACATGACTCTTAATAATTAAACTGGGCACATACACACACCACACCACACACACCACACACATACATACATACAGAGAGAAAGAGAGAGAGATTGACACACAGAGAGAGAAGAGAGACGGAGACAGAGAAAGAGAGATACAGAAAGAGAGACACAGACAGACAGACAGAGACAGAAACAATCGCTCTTTTATGCTCAGTGTCTCACAAGGGACCGAACAGAGAATTAAACCTTGAAAACCTGAAATCCCTTCTGCGTTTTCAATTTGGCCACGGGGAAAAACTACACAATCCACGAGAACCCACGAAGAATTAGTGTGTGTGTGAGAGAGAGAGAGAGACAGAGACAGAGACAGAGACAGAGACAGAGAGAGAGACAAGGAGAATGAAAGGGAGAGAGAGAGAAAGAAGGAGAGAGAGAGAGAGTGTGTGTGTGTGTGTGTGTGTGTGTATGTATACTCCTAATCATAATTTAAGGGCCACTTCTTCCTTCCTCTCTAATTTTAAGTTGAAATAATTGACAATGTTTAGAATTGATTCTATGTTTTATTTTATCATTTCCACACCTGTTTTGGAAAAAAGAAATTAGCACAATGACCCATTAGTGAACAGCACATGCATTTAAAGGAACATCCCCCCCTTTTCAAAAAACAGAAAGTGTCAGATTTGGCCAATCTGTTTTCAATATCGCGTGTGTCCGCCCCGAGCCTGGATGCATGCTTCACAGCGCCGATGCATCGACCCCACAAGGGTACGGAGTGTGTCCTGAGGGATGGCCGCCCACTCGATCTGCAGGATGTCGACCAGCCTGGCCAGGGTGCCCGGTGGGGGGTGGTTGTCCCTGATGCGCCTCCCGAGCACATCCCAGAGGTGTTCAATTGGGTTCAGGTCAGGTGATCACGCTGGCCAGGCCATACGGACGACTTCATGCTGCTCCAGGAAGTCGGTCACAAGGCGTGCTCGATGCGCAGGTGCATTGTCGTCCTGGAAGATGGCGCCTTGCCCAAGGTCCACAAGCGCAGGCAGTGCCACGGCCGCCAGAACCTCGTCCCGGTACCGGACCCCGTTCAGGATGCCGTCAATGGGGAGCAGGGGGGTCCGGGTACCACGGCTCATGCCACCCCACACCATCACCGACCCGCCGCCGTACCGGTTTATGCTCTTGGACAGTGGCGTCAGCGAACCTCTCCCCTTGACGTCGCCACACCCGAGCCCGGCCATCGTTAAAGGTCAGGGTGAACCTGGACTCATCCGAAAACAAGACCCGGGCCCACTGTTGCCTTGTCCAGGTCACGTGCTCCCTGGCCCAGGTCATGCGGCGCACTCTGTTGACCGGTGACAGCACGGGTCGTGACGGCCGGTCTCCGTGACCTCAAGTTTGCCTCATGTAGCCGTCTTCTCACCGTGCTGCAGCTGATGTTAGCACCTGTTGCGGTCCCTCAGCTGACCCCTCAAGGTCACCGCAGTGGATGCCCTTTCCCTCAGGACGGAGAGGGCAAGGTAGCGGTCTTGCTGTCTTGTCGTTACTCTGG
>JAPXFY010000026.1:27509922-27517422 GCA_030674185.1 Monoplex corrugatus
AAGCTCTTTGGTGCACCTTTCAGATAATGACAACGAAAATTAGAAACAAACTGGGTCAAAGCCACCAAATAAAGTAATTTAAGGAAAATGTGTAGGAGAGCACACAAAAACTTTAGAGGCCGTTTTCTCAAAATGACCGTCATACAAATTAATGACTTTAAACATACATAACTTCTACATTGTTTTGAGTACAAGCTTTATTCAAGTACCAAAATAATCAGCAGAATGTACACTTTCCAGTGATATGTATATCTCAAAATACCCAAAATGCTAGTTAAGACTGATTTCGTGGTGGGAGGTCACATATGTCTATGTATGTATGTATGTATGTATGTATGTATGTATGTATGTATGTATGTATGTATGTATGTATGCATGTATTGATGTATGTATAGATGTATGTATGATTGTATGTATAGATGTATGTTCGCTCGTTCTTTAATTTAACGTCTTTTCACTATAAGTGATATTAGACGGGGGAGGGGGGAGGGGGAATAAAAAACGAATGAACAAAGTCAAATGTAGAACGATAGTTGGACGGGTTGGATTGGGGCAGAGGGAAGACAGAGGAAAAAGACATTAGTAGTAGGTGGGAGAACAGAAAAATGGAACGAGAACTGAACATTAACAATTACGACATCCACCATAAGGATGACGTGGCCTTGAGACGCACGATCACCTTGGAGGCGCCGTATCAAAGCGGGTGGAGGGGAAACAAACACTGGCGACTGCAGGAAGGCATCCAGGAATCATGATTGCAGCCTGGCCCCATTAGAGGGTAAGAGTTGAGGGTCGAAACGCTTGCTTGAAGATAAATAGATAGATAGATAGATAGATAGATAGATAGATAGATAGATAGATAGATAGATAGATAGATAGATAGACATATAGACAGATAGATAAATAGATAGATAGATAGACAGACAGACAGACTGATAGATAGATAGATAGATAGACAGATAGATAGATAGATAGATTAATAGATGGACATATAGACAGATAGATAGACAGACGGAGACGGACGGACAGACAGACAGACTGACAGACAGGACGAGACGAAGACAGACACTGACAGACAGACAGACAGACATGAGACAGACAGATAGACAGATAGATAGATAGATGGAGGATGGATGGAGATGGATGAAGATAGAAGATGGGATAGATGAAGATAGGATAGGACATAGATTAGATTATAGATAGATTAGATAGATAGATGATAGAGACAGAAGATTAGATAATAGATAGATATAGATAGGTAATTAGATAGATAGATAGACTAGACAGCAATAATACATACATACATAATACATAACAACACACAGACACATAATACATGTACATACATACATACAACATACATACATACATACATACATACATCATCATACATACATACACTACAATGCACACATACATACATACATCTATACATACATACATACATACTTACATACATACATACAGACAGACAGACAGACAGACAGGCATACGTACATACATACATACATCCATACATACATACTTATATACATACACACATACACACACATACATACATACATACATCATACATATATATACATACACACATACACATACATACATACATACATGCATACATACATACATACATACATACATACATACATACATACATACATACATGCACACATACATACATCTATACATCGATTGTTAATGCATTACTTTAACTTTATTCGGTTTGTGTTTTAGTGTTACAATTTCACTTCACATTGGTACCCAGATCTGGGTACCAAGATTGTGATGTTCAGTGTTTCAGTTCTAATGAACCAATCACCATGATATTTGGCAAGAAGATACCTCAGACAGTATTCTTTGGATTGAATATCTTTTTGGGGTCTGTGAGGAGGAAATTGAGTTTATTTTTAGTCCGCGAAAGTTTGTTATTTTTCGCAAGATTGTATACATCAGACATAATATGTTCAAAAGTTTTCATCCGATTTCCTTGATATTTGGCACACATATAGCAGGGACAGGTACCTATAGCCAGTAGTAAAATCTTGCAGTTCTGCTTGAAAGAAACATTTTTATCAAAAGTTGTATTAAATTTTTTTTTATTAAAATTATTCTAGAACTTGGTGTGATGATTGTACAGAAAATAATGATAGTAGAGCTACGATTTTACTACACGCCATACATACTATACAGATGTGTTTGTTCACTAAATATCAAATTCCTAACATGAATATATGTGTAGTTATAAATGTCACAGTATGTACTATATTTTTTCATTTTTGGGAGAACATTTTTTAATTAATTAGTTTTTGTCAACTTTTCATAACTCACAGACCCCAACAAAGATATTCAATCCAAAGAATGCTGTCTGAGGTATCTTCTTGCCAAATATCATGGTGATTGGTTGATTAGAACTGAAACATTGAACATCCAATCTTGGTACCCAAATCTGGATAGGTCTGCCCCCTTAACCATTCAGCTATTACTGATATTAGACACCTGCTGTACCCAGGGAAATCACGAACCTTTTGAAATTCACTTGTGTTCCTCCTTTCTGTCACTCTCTTTGTTTTGAGACATCTGCAGGCGACTTCCTAGATCTCCAGACCACAGACATCAGCGATGTTGTTGAAGTATGAGATGTGCGGTCATCCCTTTCTTCTCCTCGCCTCAACTTTCCCCTGCAGGACCGTTGATATCAGATCTGTTTTGGTGTTTCTGATCGCATGGCCTACGTATTTCAGCTTTCTTTTGTTGATCTCTGTTAGTAGTTGGCGTTTAAATTAATGGTCAGTTCCTTTAACACGCTATCGTTTGTTCTTCTGTCCGTCCAGTTGACTCTGAGAAGTCGTCTAAAGAGCTACATTTCTGCTGCATTTAGTTTATTTTCTTTGTCTTTTCTTAGTGTCCAGGCTTCGCAACTATGCATTTAAACAGGCCAGATCAAGATTTCCAGGAATCTTTTCTTAAATCTTTGGAAAGCCCTCTGTCTTTCCATATGTTGTTTAACTGGATCATTTTTCTTTGTTATGCCAAATCTTTTTAACATCTTTGGTGCCGGAGCCGTCGTTTGCTTTTATAGATCCTAGATACTTGAAATTCTAGATTTTTTTCTGAGTCTGTTTTTTGTTTATTTGAATGTTTGGATGTTTCTGACCTTCTTTTCTCATTATGAGCATGACTTTGGCTTTTTTGTGGGTTTTTCCTGTTTGTTTTTTGTTTGTTTTTTTGGTTGGTTGGTCGTTATTGTTGTTGTTGTTGTTGTTGTTGTTGTTGTTGCTGTTTTCTTTTAGCATTTGGTTTCAATCCTGCCCTGTGACCTGATGCATCTACTGGATTGCAACTTTTCTTCATGTTTGTGATGTTATCTGCTGTTATGGGGGCAGACCTACCCAGATTTGGGTACCAAGATTGTGATGCTCAGTGTTTCAGTTCTAATTAACCAATCACCATGATATTTGGCAAGAGGATACCTCAGACAGTATTCTTTGGATAGAATATCTTTGTTGGGGTCTGTGAGTTATGAAAAGTTGACAAAAATTAATTAATTTAAAAAAACGTTCTGGCAAAAATGAAAAAATACAGTACATACTGTGACATTTATAACTACACATATATTTATGTTAGGAATTAGATATTTACTGAGCAAACACATCTGTATAGTATGGATGGCATGTAGTAAAATCTTAGCTCTACTATCATTATTTTCTGTACAATCATCACACCAATTTTTAGAATAATTTTAATAAAAAAAATTATAATACAACTTTTAATAAAAACGTTTCTTTCAAGCAGACCTGCAAGATTTTACTATCGGCTATAGGTATCTGTCCCTGCTATATGTGTGCCAAATATCAAGGAAATCGGATGAAAACTTTTGAACATATGTCTGATGTATAGATCAGGGTAGGTCTGGGTAGGTCTGCCCCTTAATGCAATGTCGCCTGCATATCTCAGGTTGGTGTTTTCAATGTGCAAGACATGTTGTCGAGCGTCTTTTTTTCCGAATACATAGGTGAACTGGGTTTGGCGTATCTGGATTACCAAATTAGAAACAGGCGAATCGTGAATAGGCGAATATGAATTAGGCGAATCGGGAATAGGCAAATCGGGAATAGGCCATTCGGAAATAGGCAAATCGGAAATAGGCGAATCAGAAATGGGCGAATCGGAAACAGGCGAATCAGAAATAGGCGAACTGGAAATAACGAATCAGAAATGGCGAATAGGAAATAGACGAATAGGAGGGAATAGGCGAATAGGGAGTAGGCGAATCGGGAAATAGACGAATAGGGAATGGGCGAACAGGGAATACGCGAAAGGGATGACAGCATCGTCTGAAAGTGGTCATCCATTTTGCATCATTGCGAGACTAATAGCAGACGATGTGAACAGACAGAAGAGAAAGGTGACGCACATTGCATAAGGCACTCTCCATTCACTGTGTAACTGAGATGATTAGCATCATTATTATCGCTGAGTTCTCCGAATGCTCGTTATCTATTTTCGTCACAATGAGGCTTTTAGCAGACCACAAAAACAGGTTTGAAGGCTAGTCAGTATTGGCGGTGCACAGCTACAGGTCAGCTCAATGGACTAAACACAGTGGAAGGTTGTGGGTTCAAATCCCATCCGATCTGTCAACTAAATCATGGTGGGATTTTTTTTTCAACTCCGGCCGGCTCCAACCCAGAGTAGGGCCTGCTATGGGCACGGATACGTCATTGGCGGCGTCGCTCAAGTGTCCTGACCAGCCCCGCAGTTATCTGTATCTCTCGGGCCTGGTCGACTCCAAGATGCGTTATGAAAGGAAACGTAGCGTTTCAGTTTCAATTTCATTTTCTCAAGATGACGTCTCCGCGCTCATAATGAATTCCATATGCACTATCATCACATGTGCCATGTGATGAAGAAGATCCAGAATGACCGCGGCACAAGCCTTAGCCTGCACATAAACCCATGAGCTGGCCAGGTCCTGAGTCTTACCTAGATAGTGCCATAACCCTGGGGTCAAAGGGGAGTGAGGTGGCAGAACCTTAACTTTTCCCGGGGCCAGCATAACGAGGGCGGCGCCCATCCCCTCTCCTTCGCTTCAAATTTATATTTGTCTTCATATTTTTTTTAACCAAGACTTCAGAAAGGCAAGAAGGACAATTGATCTTCAAAGGGTGGGACCTGGGAAATCAACCTATATCTCCACTTTTTTTATTGTTTGTTTTTTTTTTTTAACCAAGGCAACCGGGCAATGGCCTGCTCTTCACGATTTTCAACTGACGTAGGATCTTTAACATGCGCAGCCAGAAGGCACACGGGTCCGACTCATTTTTCTTCTACCGCAGGTGTCTGTATCTCTCGGGCCTGGTTGACGCCAGGATATATATTATGATAGTGAGTATAGAGCACAGCCCTGACACGTAGTCTCAATCCTAGACGGATCTCCATAGCATAATGATTATTGTCCTCAACGACATCATCATCGTCGCATTGCAAAAACTGTTCCAGCTTCTGTGGCCATTTAAGGTGGCGTAGAAAATGGGACAAAAAGAAAAAGATGAGCACTAAGGTAACCTCCCTGAGTGCAATGATCCTGATAAAAAAAATAAACAAGTAAATAAATAAATGAATAAATGAACGAACAAATAACTAAATAAATATTGAATAAATAACTATATAAATAAATAAATACGAATATATTTGCTTTTTTCTACTCATTAATGATGTTTTGTATTTATTTTGCAATCTAAAGATCTGTTTTGCCAAAAATGTATTTCAAGGGCGTTGGTATTCAACTCATTATTTGTCACATTGTAGCAGATGGGTAAAAGTAAGACTAACAATCGTAAGGTCCAGGGTTTGATTCCTCCTGGAGTCTTTCACCTTGGTGGATGAAGGATGAAGGTTTTTGTCGATCTCCCAGGGTTAACGTATGTATGCACATCGACCAGAATCTGATCCGCCTTAGTGTGTACATGCACGCAGAGTATGAAATGTGCAAGTTAACCCTTTGTCTCCTGCACGCTATACACCAACAGTCAAAAACTTAACCCTTTAGTTCCCTCACCCTATCCAACAGCCACTCTGCAAGTCCGTCCAGCATTCTCTCCCTGGATCTACCTGGTGCTCTTTCCCTCCAGCTTTCCCGTTGTGACCAGGTGCTCCAAATTCCCCTTCCTCATAAAATGGCCTACAAATGTTGCCTTTCTTTTCCTAATCTTCCTTATGAGTGATCTACTTATGTCTGCCTCCATCAAGACTGTCTCGTTTGTTTTCTTTGCTGTCCATGGAACTCTCAACATTCTTCTTAGAAACCACATCTCGGCTGCCTCAATCTTGTTCTGGCTTTGCTTGCTGACTGTCCGCGCCTCGCATCCGTACAACAGCATTGGTTCTATATAACATTCAAGGACTCTCTTTCTGATGTTAATTGATAGGCATTTGTTGGTAAGAATGCTTGTCACCTTGAATGCTGTTTTACCGAACACATATAGCTGAATGAACCATCAAGGCAGAAAATGATAGCAAGAAATAACAGAAAGCAAAAGGAAAAAGATAGAAAAGAGGAAATTTCTAGCACAGAATTTCCAGAAGGTGGGAATACTATTTGTACTGTAAAAAGCCCCCGGTATCCCCACGAAGTGGAGGGTGTGGGGGTTGCATAGACACTTAAAAGCGTCATTCTGTGAAGTTTCCATAAGCTACCGGACACTGACATACGACTGACAGGATCTTTAACGTGTGTATTTGGTATGCAGACACAAGTAGGTCATTCATAAGGAAGATTAGGAAAAGACAAGCAGCATTCATAGGCCATTTTATGAGGAAGGGGGATTTGGAGCACCTGGTCACAACGGGAAAGCTGGAGGGAAAGAGAGCACCAGGTAGACCCAGGGAGAGAATGCTGGACGGACTTGCAGAGTGGCTGGGGATGAGGAGGGTAGGGGAGATGCTAGGGGCAACGAGAAATAGAGATGATTGGAAGTCCATGGTCGCCAACGCCATGCGGCAGGGCACCTGATGATGATGATGATGATGATGATGATGAGAAGGAGAAGGAGGAGGAGGAGGAGGAGGATTTGGTATGCTATGTGCGTATTCACACAAAGAGGGTTTAGACACTGGCAAGTTAGTTTGGACACATGCTGAGCAAAAAGATTGGTAAGAAAAACAAAACAAAACAAAACAAAAAAACAAACAGTCTAACTATCTCCAACCCTTTACCCATCAGCTAGGAGGTACCTACGCAAGATCGAATCCTAGAAGTTTCCGGCTCGAAATCTTGACGTTCATCCACCCGAACGCAACACCTGATCTAGGACACAGATGTACTCTGCGCTTGGCGGTACCGTTGTCGCAGACTTCGACAGGCAAAGCAGACGGACAGAGACCGAAGGAAGAGATCGCGTTCAGCAGCGCTGCTTCTCTACTTCGCATTTTGCGCGTGCTGTCGCGAGCTGGTCGGATGTCCTTTTAGAATTGTGTGCCGGAGTCTTAGAGAAAAGG
>JAPXFY010000026.1:27529922-27537422 GCA_030674185.1 Monoplex corrugatus
AAGAGACCTCAACAAACAGACGATACAAGGAGAGACATAAGACAGACAGAGACAGAGAGACAGAGAGGAGACAGACAGCAGAGACAAACACGAGACGAGAGACAGAGACAGAAAGAGAGACAGAGACGAGACAGAAAAAGAGACAGAGACAGACAGATAGACATGCAGACAGACATGCAGACAGACAGAGCGACAGGACAGACAGATAGACAGACAGACAGACACCAGATAGATAGATACATACATACATACATACATAGATAAATACATACATACATACATACATACATCATAAATCATACATACATACATACATAGATAAATACATACATACATACATACATACATAGATAAATACATACATACATACATACATACATACATACATACATACATACATAGATAAATACATACATACATACATACATACATACATACATAGATAAATACATACATACATAGATAAATACATACATACATAGATAAATACATACATACATACATACATACATAGATAAATACATACATACATACATACATAGATAAATACATACATACATACATACATACATACATACATACATACATACATACATACATACATAGATAAATACATACATACATACATACATACATACATACATACATAGATAAATACATACATACATACATACATACATAGATAAATACATACATACATACATACATACATACATACATACATAGATAAATACCATACATACATACATACATACATAGATAGATACATACATACATACATACATACATACATACATACGATAAATACATACATACATACATACATACATACATACATACATACATACATACATACATACATACATACATACATACATACATACATACATACATACGATGATGCTTTCATAGAAATGGTTAATGTTCACATACAAAAAAAATGCAACACACAGAAGCACGTGTATCACTATTTTTAAATTGTTCTGTACATGTGGCAGATTGTTCACAGAATCATTCAACTCCAGCCATGCATTCTGCACCACTTCCACAAAATCGAGAACGAATCCCCATCGTTCATAATTTTATTGAAAATTCTAAGCGTTTCTAAATTGTCTACTTGGGTGATCTGCGGTGGTGTGCCGGACCTCTAGTAAGCAACTCTTATCTATCTCCATTCCTCCAGCATGTTGGAACTAAGTCTTACTCTTTTCATCTATCATTTATGTTTGTAGTAACATGTGATATCAACTGTGGATGTTTTTGCCTGCTTTGTTGGGTTTTCTGAGTTTTTCCCTTAGTTTGCTTTGGTTCATTTTTGTTGTTATTGTTTGGTTTTTTTCACCTAATGTGCTAAGGATATGATCGTAGTGCTTTTAGCTTTTTTCTTCATTTCTTTCTTGTTTCTTGTTGGTTTAAATTTCACAAGTTGCCCGCATTTGAGCCAATAGTGTGTCAATTGTTTTTGGGGGAGGGCTAACATAAGCCATTGCTTGATGCCCTGCCCATGCTTTGCTGTATTTATGAGTCTTCTTTCCTTGAATAAAATTCTGTTTAAACCAACAAATCCCCATCAGTCCTTTCAAGATCCTTCTAGGATTTCTCTGCTCCAACACTCATTGAGAAGACTGGGGGAACCACACACACAGTCGAGTCTCAACCACTTAACGGGTTGCATCGGTGAGGGAGGGGTGTTGCTCAAATCGTCAGACTACACACAGTAAGACGTCTGTATCTCTCGGGCCTGGTTGATGTGCTCTCTGTGGTTTTCCATTGGTTTTATTCTTGCTTTTATTGCATTTATTCTTTTCTCCCCATTTGTGGCCATGCATGTGTGTGTGTGTGTGTGTGTGTGTGTGTGTGTGTGTGTGTGTGTGTGTGTGTGTGTGTGTGTGTGTGTGTGTGTGTGTGTGTGTGCGCGCGTGCGTGCGTGCGTGTGTGCGTGTGTGTCTTTTCGGCGCTTGGATTTGATTTTGTCGAGATTTGCGCTATATAAATATTGTAATTATTATGTATGCATGTGCGTACGTATGTATGTATGTATGTATGTATGTATACGCTTAGATTTATGTATGTATGTATGTATGCATGTATACGCTCAGCTTAGATTTATGTATGTAAGTATGTAAGCATGTATGTATGCATGTATACGCTCATATGTATGTAGGTATGTATGCATGTATACGCTCAGCGCTTAGATTTGATTTTGTCAAGATTTTGCGCTATATAAATAAAATATATTATTATTATTATTGATGCCATGGATATATCATGGATGGTAATCGTAGAGTACACTCCTGTCACGTAGTCTGAAACGTAAATGGAACTCCATGGCTTCATATTTCTTATGCTTATCTCACCGTCCTGTTTGCATTGTAAAAAAAACTGTCCCAGTTTCTGTGACCGTTAAAGTGGCGTAGAAAATGGGACCAAAAACAAAAAACAAAAAAACAAACAAAAAAACAAACGAAAAAGACGAGCGTAAAGGAGACTGCATGAGGCAATGATCCTGAAAAGAGACACAGAGACAGAGAGAGGAGAGAGGGAGACACAGAGAGAGAGAGAGAGAGAGAGAGAGAGAGAGAGAGAGAGAATATGAGTGAGAGAGAGAGAAAGAGAGAGAGTGAGTGAGAAAGAGAGAGTGAGAGAGAGAAAGAGAGAGGCAGAAAGAGAGAGAGCGAGGGGGAGAGAGAGAGAATAGAGAGAAAGAGAGGGGGAGAGAAGAGATACAGAGAGAAAGAGACAGACAGGGAGAGAAAGAGACAGAGAAAGAGAGAGAGAGAAAGAGACAGAGACACAGAGAGAGAGAGAGAAAGAGACGGAGAGAGAGAAAGAGACGCAGAGAGAGAGAGAGAGAGAAAGAGACACAGAGAGAGATAGACAGACAAACAGAGACAGACAGACAGAGAGGGAGAAAGACACAGAGACAGAGACAGAGAGAGAAAGAGACAGAGACAGACAGACAGACAGACAGAGAGGGAGAAAGACACAGAGACAGAGATAGAGAGACAGAGAGAGATAGAGAGACAGAGAGACAGAGAAGAGAGAGAGAGAGACACAGAGAGAAATCAATCAATCGTAACACGACGAGAAGAGTGGTGGCACCTGTAAACCAATTTAGTCAGAGGGCAGCATAAAAGTCTTTGTCTGTCCAGGTCTCCATGCAAAACACAGTCTGAGAGTCGCTGACTTTTTTTTTTCATCATCATCACCTTCACCACGGGAAAGCTGGAGGGAAAGAGAGCACCAGGTAGACCCAGGGAGAGAATGCTGGACGGACTTGCAGAGTGGCTGGGGATCAGGAGGGTGGGGGAGATGCTAGGAGCAACGAGAGATAGAGATGGATGGAAGTCCATGGTCGCCAACGCCATGCGGCAGGGCACCTGATGATGATGATGATGATCACCTTCTTCTTCTCCCTCAGCTCTGTGAAGAATCATCGGGATGCCGCAGTAAAGAACTTGTCACCAGATTCCTCTACTACCTCTGTCGGTTGTGTGCCAATGCTTGGGTCTCTGTGAATGGTTTCTCCGCCCCCTCCCCCCCTTTTTTTTTTAAATGTTGTCAGCTGTCTTCCCTCCGTGGCATGCTTTCAACAGTTCCCTGAACAATACTTCTACGTAAAAACAGAAACACTTCTATGTAAAACCATACAACACTTCTATGTAAAAACAAACAACACTTCTATGTAAAAACAAACAACACTTCTATGTAAAAACAAACAACACTTCTATGTAAAAACAAACAACACTTCTATGTAAAAACAAACAAACTTCTATGTAAAAACAAACAACACTTCTATGTAAAAACAGACAACACTTCTATGTAAAAACAAACAACACTTCTATGTAAAAACAAACAACACTTCTATGTAAAAACAGAAACACTTCTATGTAAAAACAGACAACACTTCTATGTAAAAACAAACAACACTTCTATGTAAAAACAAACAACACTTCTATGTAAAAACAGACAACACTTCTATGTAAAAACAAACAACACTTCTATGTAAAAACAGACAACATATCTATGTAAAAACAAACAACACTTCTATGTAAAAAACAGACAACACTTCTATGTAAAAACAAACAACACTTCAATGTAAAACAGACAACATATCTATGTAAAAACATACAACACTTCTTTGTAAAAACAGACAACACTTCAATGTAAAAACAGACAGCACTTCTATGTAAAAACAATACAACACTTCTATGTAAAAACAATACAAACTTCTGAGCTTGCCGTTTTTGTACTTTGTATCTGCTTCTATGCTAGCTGAATGGGTAGCGTAAGCTGTGTTAGATTTGAGAAGTTCTATACAACATGGGAGATAATTCTCAAGAGTTGTGTCCTTTGATTATATTATAAAAATTCTCCCTGCTTCCCTCTTATTTCTTTGGTATTACCTATATGCCTTGGAAGCAATCATGTATATGTTCTGTCTTGTCTATGTGTGTGTTTGGTCAGTTCAAAAATAAAAGACTATGTCAATCTTGAACATAAGACCAATATATTGTATGTATTTCTCTCCTCTCTCATAGTTGTGTGTAGGGTAGTTGCAGAGTATAAAGGTAGGTTTGGGCGCTCCTTTTTTGAGGAGTGTTCTGAGCTTGCTGTTTTTGTACTTTGTATCTGCTTCTATGCTAGCTGAATGGGTAACGTAAGCTGTGTTAGATTTGAGAAGTTCTATACAACATGGGAGATAATTCTCAAGAGTTGTGTCCTTTGATTATATTATAATACAAACTTCATTCAAACACTTTCAGAGTTGTGACCCATAATCAGGTCACTATGATCGACTCACTAAACTTGTTAACAACATTTGCCACACATATGTACCCTTTTCCCTCCATGATTTTTTTTTAATTTTTTATTATAACCTTTTTTGTCATCATCATCATCATCAGGTGCCCTGCCGCATGGCGTTGGCGACCATAGACTTCCAACCATCTCTATCTCTCGTTGCCCCTAGCATCTCCCCCACCCTCCTCATCTCCAGCCACTCTGCAAGTCCGTCTAGCATTCTCTCCCTGGGTCTACCTGGTGCTCTCTTTCCCTCCAGCTTTCCCGTTGTGACCAGGTGCTCCAAATCCCCCTTCCTCATAAAATGGCCTATAAATGTCATACGGGGTGTAAATAGAACGAAATATACCGATCTCTGAATGGTACCATAACACTGATAGATTTGGGATAGCTGTGTTGATTTAGTTTCTCAGATGCGCGGAGATTTCCAATGAGAAATGCGTGTGTTGGAAACAAATGTTTGTATCGCTTTTATGAATATTAATCAAAGGCCATAACTCTGGAGAATTATCTCCCATGTTGTATAGAACTTCTCAAATCTAACACAGTTTGCGCTACCCATTCAGCTAGCATAGAAGCAGATACAAAGTACAAAAACATTAAGTTCAGAACACTCCTCAAAAAAGGAGCGCCCAAGCCTACCTTTATACTCTGCAACTACCCTACACACAACTATGAGAGAGAGAGGAGAGAAATACATACATTATATTGGTTTTATGTTCAAGATTGACATAGTCTTTTATTCTTGAACTGACCAAACACACACACATAGACAAGACAGAACATATAACATGGTTGCTTCCAAGGCATATAGGTAATACCAAAGAAATAAGAGGGAAGCAGGGAGAATTTTTATATTAATCAAAGGACATAACTCTTGAGAATTATCTCCCATGTTGTATAGAACTTCTCAAATCTATCACAGTTTGCGCTACCCATTCAGCTAGCATAGAAGCAGATACAAAGTACAAAAACAGTAAGCTCAGAACACTCCTCAAAAAGGAGCGCCCAAGCCTACCTTTATACTCTGCAACTACCCTACACACAACTATGAGAGAGGAGAGAAATACATACAATATATTGGTCTTTTATTAAGTTTTGTATAAAAAAAAAGAGAGAAAGCAAAGAATGGTTTGACCATCTATGGGGTTTGTTCCCCTGCGAAATATCGGAGAAGCTGGAGGTTTGTGGCTGCAGAATGAGACATCAGGACACAGGCTGTACATGATCGCTGATTAACGCTCTGATGAAGGGTGGGCAGTACTGTGGATGGTTGCCATCGTTCTTCTTTTTCTGTCTTTTTGGTGTCCGTTTGTATAGCGTTGTATTGTTTGTTGTGGTATGTTGTGTGCATCATTTTGTATTTGTAGGTTTTTGTATTATATCAGGTCGTAGTATATTATGAGGACAAACTGTCACCTGCTGCAGCAGAAAAGCGAGTTCGCAGAAAAGGAATGACAGCCAACAGACCAGCATCAGCATACACATGCGACCGCTGCGACAGAGACTGCCTCTCCCGCATTGGTCTCTACAGTCACAGGCGACGCTGCTTGGACCAAGCAGACAGCCCATCTAGACATTAGAACGGATGTACTTTGTCTATGGTCAGCCATGACCGAGGGAGGCCTACTACTTCTACTAGTATATTATATTATGTTGCATTGCATTCCGTTATATTGCATTGTATGTTATTGTGTTATGTTGTATTGTTTGTTATTGTGTTATGTTGTATTGTTTGTTATTGTGTTATATTGCATTGTATGTTATTGTGTTATATTGCATTGTATGTTATTGTGTTATGTTGTATTGTTTGTTATTGTGTTATGTTGTATTGTATGTTATTGTGTTATGTTGTATTGTATGTTATTGTGTTATGTTGCATTGTATGTTATTGTGTTATGTTGTATTGTATGTTATTGTGTTATGTTGTATTGTATGTTATTGTGTTATGTTGTATTGTATGTTATTGTGTTATGTTGTATTGTATGTTATTGTGTTATGTTGTATTGTATGTTATTGTGTTATGTTGTATTGTATGTTATTGTGTTATATTGCATTGTGTGTTATTGTGTTATGTTGCATTGTGTGTTATTGTGTTATGTTGCATTGTGTGTTATTGTGTTATGTTGCATTGTGTGTTATTGTGTTATGTTGCATTGTGTGTTATTGTGTTATGTTGCATTGTGTGTTATTGTGTATGTTGTATTGTATGTTTTGTGTTATGTTGTATTGTGTGTTATTGTGTTATGTTGCATGTGTGTTATTGTGTTATGTTGCATTGTGTGTTATTGTGTTATGTTGATTGTATGTTATTGTGTTATGTTGTATTGTATGTTATTGTGTTATTTGCATTGTGTGTTATTGTGTTATGTTTGCATTGTGTGTTATTGTGTTATGTTGTATTGTATGTTATTGTGTTATGTTGCATTGTATGTTATTGTGTTATGTTGTATTGTGTTTATTGTGTTATGTTGCATGTGTGTTATGTGTTATGTTGTATTGTGTGTTATTGTGTTATGTTGTATTGTATGTTATTGTGTTATGTTGTATTGTATGTTATTGTGTTATGTGCATTGTGTGTTATTGTGTTATGTTGTATTTGTGTTATTGTGATGTTGTAATTGTATGTTATTGTGTTATGTGTATGTTATTGTGTTATGTTGTATTGTATGTTATTGTGTTATGTTGTATTGTTCG
>JAPXFY010000026.1:27547422-27557422 GCA_030674185.1 Monoplex corrugatus
TTGGCTGTGGCTTCCATTGGCTCTAGCTTCCATTAGTTCTGGTTTTCACTGGCGTTTGTTTCCATTTGGCTCTGGTCGTTATTGGCTCTGGCTTCTGTTGGTTCTGGTTTCCATTGGCTCTTGCTTATATTAGACATGGCTTCCATTGCCCCTGGCTTCCATTGGCTCTGGCTTCCATTAGATCTGGTTTCCATTGGCTCTGGCTTCCACTGGCTCTGGCTTCCATTGGGTCTGAATTCTGTTGGCTCTAGCTTCCATTGGCTTGGCTTCCATTGGCTCTGGCTTCCATTGGCTCTGGATTCTGTTGGCTCTAGCTTCCACTGGCTCTGGCTCTGGCTTCCATTGGCTCTGGATTCTGTTGGCTCTGGCTTCCATTGACTCTGGCTTCCATTGGGTCTGAATTCTGTTGGCTCTGGCTTCCATTGGCTCTGGCTTCAAGAGGCTGTAAACAGATGCGATGACATTTTTCTGATTCTGTCTCTCTCCCTCTCTCTCTCTCTCTCTCTCTCTCTCTCTCTCTCCCTCTCTCTCTCCCTCCTCTCTCTCTCTCCCTCTCCCTCTCTCTTTTTCTCTTTCTCCCTCTCTCTCTCTCCCTCTCTCACTCTCTCCCCATATCTCTCTCTCCCTCCCTCTCTGTATCTGCCTGTTTCTCTCTGTCTGCCTGTTTGTCTGTCTACCTGTCTGTCTGTCTCTGTCACTCCCTCTCTCCATCTTCTCTCTTTTCTTTCTTTCTCTCTCCCCCTCTCTCTCTCTTTCTTTCTCTCTCCCCCTCTCTCTCTCTTTCTTTCTCTTTGCCCTTCTCTCTCTTTCTTTCTCTCTCCCCCTCTCTCTTTTTCTTTCTCTCTCCCCCTCTCTCTCTTTCTTTCTCTCTCTCTCTCAATCTGTGTGTGTGTGCGTGCGTGCGTACGTGCGTGCGTGCGTGCGTGCGTGCGTATGTGTGTGTGTGTGTGTGTGTGTGCCTCTGTCTCTCTCTCTCACTCACTCTCTTTCTCTCACTCTTTTTCACTATATTTCTCTGTCTCTCTGTCTGTCTCTCTGTCTCTGTCTGTCTCTTTCTTTCACTCTCTCTCTCTCTCTCTGTCTATCTGTCTTTCGATTTCTCTCTCTTTCTCGCTCTCTTTCTTTTTCTCTTTCTCTCTCTTTCTCTCTCTTTCTCTCTCTCTCTTTCTCTGTCTCTGTGTCTGTCTGTCTGTCTTCCTGTCTGTCTGTCTGTCTCTCTCTCTAGTATCTCTTTTCACTCACTCTCACTCTCTTTTTCCTTCTCTCTATTTCACGCTCTCTCTCTCTCTCTGTCTTTCTCTTTTTCTGTCTGTCTGTCTGTCTGTCTGTCTGTCTCTCTGTCTCTCTCTCTCTCTCTCTCTCTCTCTCTCTCTCTCTCTCTCTCTCTCTCTAATTGCCACTAGGAGAACGGCAGACGGACTTGAGTCTTTCTGGGTATGAATTGGGGGGTTGAGGTTTGACATTGTAAGCCTGAGGGAAATGGAATGGGAATCTTTCGATTTGCTCCATCTGGACCTGTGGGTGTATGCAGTACAGTGGAATGTGTGTTTGTGTACAGTACAGTGAAATGTATGGATGTATACAGTACAGTGAAATGTATGGATGTATACAGTACAGTGAAATGTATGGATGTATACAGTACAGTGAAATATATGGATGTGTACAGTACAGTGAAATGTATGGATGTATACAGTACAGTGAAATATATGGATGTATACAGTACAGTGAAATGTATGGATGTTTACAGTACAGTGAAATGTATGGATGTATACAGTGCAGTGAAATATATGGATGTATACAATACAGTGAAATATATGGATGTATACAATACAGTGAAATTATGGATGTATACAGTACAGTGAAATATATGGATGTATACAGTACAGTGAAATGTATGGATGTATACTGTACAGTGAAATATATGGATGTATACAGTACAGTGAAATATATGGATGTATACAATACAGTGGAAATATATGGATGTATACAATACAGTGAAATTATGGATGTATACAGTACAGTGAAATATATGGATGTATACAATACAGTGAAATATATGGATGTATACAATACAGTGAATATATGGATGTATACAGTACAGTGAAATTATGGATGTATACATACAGTGAAATATATGGATGTATACAATACAGTGAAATATATGGATGTATACAGTACAGTGAAATATATGGATGTATACAGTACAGTGAAATGTATGGATGTATACTGTACAGTGAAATATATGGATGTATACAATACAGTGGACTCTATGGCCTAGTGGTCAACGAACTTGTTAAGACTGAACAAAACCAGGTTTGAATCGCGGATCGGTCAGGTGCCTTTTCTCCATCCCCTTCCACCCACCCCCCCACCCCACCTCCCTCTCCTAATCTGTAGTGGTGGTCAAAGTGCTTGTTTTTGGGATCGAGACGGTAAGTCAAGGTCACCGGTGCAATACGCTTTTAACGCACGTTAAAGACCCCACAGCAACAATAGAGTTTTCCTTGGCAAAATCCACGTTTAACCCTTTTGACTCCCACACCCTATCCACCACCAGCAAAAATCTTAACACTTTGATTCCCTCACCCTGGTGGATAGGGTGAGGGAGTCAAAGGGTTAAGTTCTTGCTTTGCTAGCATGGTTGACAATGCAGGATGCTGGTGGACAGGGTGCGGGAGTCAAAGGGTTAAGTTCTCGCTTTGCTACATTGGTTGACAATGCAGGGTGCTTGTGGACAGGGTGCGGGAGTCAAAGGGTTAATTTCAAAAGTTGTCTCCTTTCATCATGTAAACATTAAAACGCGCGGAGAAAAAAAAAAAGAAAAGGGGGCGCTGCATCGTGGCGCTGTGTTCTGTCCGGGTAGAATTACCCGAATTTGACATGGTGCGTCGTTGTGGCAAACAGAAATGTCTGTAACAATGTTTTCACAGAATTGGATTTTTCCTCTCGATCTTACTGCTATCTCTTTTTGTCAACAACTCAAACGTCCCTTTATCGCCAAATTCACTGTTTTTGCTGGCTAGAATATCAACGGGAAACGGGAAAACTGGAGGGAAAGAGAGCACCAAGTAGACCCAGGGAGAGAATGCTGGACGGACTTGCAGAGTGGCTGGGATGAGGAGGGTGGGGGAGATGCTGGGGGCAACGAGATGATAGAGATGGTTGGAAGTCCATGGTCGCCAACGCCATGCGGCAGGGCACCTGATGATGATGATGAGAATATCAACAAGGCAATTCATGATAACTGAACGGAAAAAATCAAAAGAAAGATAGAAACACCCCAGCAACCCAAAACACACACACACACACACACACACAAAACGCGCGCGCACACACAACCACACACACACACACATACACACACACAGCGCACACAGTACCACACACACAGACACACAGCACACACACAAACAAAACACACACACAACAACACACACACACACACACACACACACACACACAACACACACACACACACACACACACACACACACACACACACACACACACACACACCACAAACACCACACCACACAAACATCAGTTTTTCTCAAGATCAAAATTGACAATTTTCAAACCTTCTTCATCTCTTATTCCCCCCCCCCCCCTTTTTTTTTGTTTTGTTTTTTTTTTGTTTGTCTAAAATCACTTTAGTGAATAGACATTAAATCGAAGACCACCACACAAACATACACACAACGCGCGCCACACACACACACACACACACACACACAACACACACACCACACACACACACACACACACACACAACACACACACACACACATACACACACACACACACACACACACAACACACAAAACACATCACACACACCACACACACACACACAAACAAACACAACTAACAGTAACAAAAAAAAAACAGCTATGGAGTTGGAGGGAGGAGAGTAAAATACGGGACGAGGAAAAAATCATTTTATGACATTAGTCATAATGGAAGTTGATGGTGCCTGGTGATACGTCATAATCCTGATATACACGATGATGGAGTCTTCCGTCCATTTGACGGATGAGTATTAGCCATTACTGTATCTTTATCGCTGGGTATTGGTATGATGTAGGATATAACATACATGTACATGATCGAGCCTTGAGGCAGGTGTTCTTCTGCATATGGCCTTGGACGCTGCTTTCGCCAGCGTTTATACTGTAGTCTTTATTGTTTGGTATTGGTATTGATATCATGTAGGATATATATACATATATACAGGGGGGGGGGGGTGCAAAAGTAGGTATACATAAGTATCACATCATTATTATAATGCTTAATTCATTAAAAGTTTTAGCACATTAAGTTAGTTGGCCTTATTTTCGATATTGTCAGTGTCATTAATTATATTTTATCGTAACTAATAATATGCATGTACTTTTATCCTAACTTTTAATTTTTTTTTTAATTTTTTTTCAGGTAAGCGGCAATTTAATTTAGATCTAAGCGGCAATTTAATTTAAGCATGGCTGGTAATTTGACGGACGAGGAGCGCAAATGGATTTTAAAACGATTCTGGAAGACAGATGGACTTCTTTTGGGGGGATATGTAAAGGAAAGGGTTTTCGCACGCAAGCCGCGCATGTTAATGACATGATTCAGTTCATCTTGCAGGCTTGTCAAGAAAGTGATGCTGATAAAGATCTTTGTGCTAGAGTGTGCATGAGTGTCCGCTCTCGATTAGAGGAGTGTGTGAATACCGACGGCAAGCAGTTTGAGTATCTGAGGGATTAAGGCTGTGCTTGTTATTACATGTATATGCAATATTCATTTGTTTATATAATAAATGCAATGAGTATTGTACGTGTTTTCTTTTTTCATAATTGTATACCTACTTTTTGCACCCCCCTGTATTTTTATATATACATATGATCGAGCCTGAAGGCAGGTGTTCTTCTGCATATGGCCTTGGACACTGCTTTCGCCAGCGTTTGTACTGTAGTCTTTATTGTTTGGTATTGGTATCATGTAGGAAATATATATCCTCTCATTTTTCGCTTTCCACGCACTAAGCTCAATACCTATGGTCCACGAGCCTTCTCTGTTTCTGGTCCACTCTCCTGGAACAAACTTCCTCTCTCAGTCCGTCAGCAACCTACTTTCGTCTCCTTCAAGTCCGCTCTCAAAACTCACCTTTTCTCTCTGCATAAAATCCTGACCTCACCCAACCCCCTCTGCAGCCTGTCTCCACTCGGCGTGGAATCACATTGTAATATATATTTGTATATAATATGTTCTCTATAATTTTCCATTGCTTTTCTTCTTTTTCCCCATTTATAGCCATGTGTATGTGTGTGCGTGCGTGTGTGTGTGCGTGCGTGCGTATGTGTATGTTCAACGCTTAGATTTGATTTCTATTCAAGATATTTTGCGCTATATAAATATTGTAATTATTATTAATTATTATTATATATATGATCGATCCTGAAGGCAGGTGTTCTTCTGCGTGTGGCCTTGGATGCTACTTTTCGCCAGCCTTTTTTCTGTTGAATAGCAACTGTTCTGGGCTGTTCCAAGTTCTACCTGTGGCCTTGCGTGCACTGCTGTCACTTATTTACTCTGACAATGTCTTTCCGGGTGGGTGGTGGTGTTGTCACAGCTGATACTGTTAGTCTTCACAGTGTCCTTGTGTCGCTTTAGAGGGAGAGGTGTGGCAGAATGGTTCAGACGTTCGCTTGCCAATAACTAAACTCGAGGTTCCAGGAACCAGAAAAAAAACACGAAAGAAAGAATGATAACGCGTATATTAATACAACCAGACAAGACAGGCGCAAATTTTCGGCCAACTGGCGTTTGTCCAGCGTAAGATCACAAACAAACAAACACCAAATACAAAATTTAGGAGAAAAAGACAAATTTCCCTGTTTGAGTCCTTTTCTCACAAAGGAGCAGGGACGTTTCAAGCTTTTTCTCCTAATTTTTGTATTTGGTTTTTGTTTATTTGTTTGTGATCTTACGCTGGACAAAGGCCAGTTGGCCGAAAATTTACGCCTGTCTTGTCTGGTTGTATTAATATACGCGTTCTTGTTCTTTTTGCGTGTGTTTTTTTTTCTGGTTCCTGTTTGCTTGAACGCGGGCAGTCACACTTGTTTTAGATTTCGAGGTTCCAGGGTTCACTCCCCGTAAAGGCCTTGACTTTTCTCCTCAGTTTGACTGGAAAATCGAACTGAACGTCAAGTCCTTGGGAAGGGGGCGAAAAACGAGTCGGACTCCTGTGTGCCTTCTGGCTGCGCATGCTAAAGATCCCACGGCAGTTGAAAATCGTGAAGAGCAGGGCATTGCAGGGCTGCTTTGGTATAAAACGTTGGAGAGATAGGTTGATTTCCTAGGTCCTGCCCCTCGAAGACCAGTTACCTTCTTGCCTTTTCTGAAGTTATGGTTAAAAAAATATGAATATGAATATGAATATGAATTTGAAGCGAGGGGAGGGGATGGGCTCCACCCTCGTGGTGCTGGCCTCGAGAAAAGTTGAGGTCTCTGCCACCTCACTCCCATACGATCCCAGGGTTATGGAACTATAAGGTAGGATCTCAGGACCTGGCCAGCTCATGGGCTTATGTGCAGGCTTAAGGTTTGCGCCATGATCATTCTGGACCTTCTCCATCACATGGCACCTGTGACGTTAGTGTATATGGAATTCATTCCGAGTGCGGAGACTTCATCTTGAGAAACTGAAACTGAAACTATGGCAGTGTCACTGTTTGATAATTCGAGCAGAATGCTCTTGGACTTCACACATCGATTTCACACAATAAAGTGATAGACATAGGTTGTGATTGCTGGAACAAATTCCAGTTTTAAAAGGAAAAGTACTGACCTGATAAAACACTATGTTAAAAACACACTGAGTAAAGTTGCATCACCAAAGCACGATGGATGAAATTTCCTTTCGGCTCATCGCCAGCCATTTCACCAAATTATATGTTTCTATCAAAACATCAAAGAACTGTCCCGAAACGAAAATCTACGATCAATTCATTCTAACCACAGTCACCTACGGTGCAGAAACGTGGAATCTTAACTAAAAAGAAAAACTCCCTTTGAAACTAAGAATCATACAGCAAGCACATGAAAGAATCATGCTCGGATCACCTGGAAAGATCGCAAAACGGTTCAATGGATCAGAGAGAAAACAGAAGTAGCGAGACATCCTGGAAACCATCAACAAACTGAAACGGAACTGGGCAGGACATCTCACCCGGAGTCTAGACAATCGTTGGACAACAAAAACCACGTTCTGGATACCAAGAAACGGCACTCGCAATACAGGAAGACAGAAAACTAGACGGAGAGACGACGTAGATGGATTTGACAAGAACTGAAGAGGAAAAGCGCTGGAACGAAGTGGATGGAAACAGCTGGGGAAGGCCTACGTCCAACAACGGACTTTCGATGACTTAGAGAAGAATCTAAACATCACTATTTTTGTTTTCATAACGATACAAGATGACATATTGCAGCTGGAAAAAAAATTAACAATAAATGATTGGGGAACAACCAGTCGCCGTGGTGTAGTACTTAACACAACGGACTACCGACTGGAAGTTTGTGAGTTCGATTCCCCATCAGCCCTTTCAAAAATCTTTGTGGGATTTTTCGGCTCTAACCGGCTCCTACCCAGAGTTGGGCGTGCTATGGGCTCATTGCGAAGACTGGGACCACACAGTCGAGTCTCATCCACTTCACGGATGCGTCATTGAGGGTGTTGCTCAAATCTTCTGACCAGCGCCGCAGGTGTCTGTATTTCTCGGGCCTGGTTGACGCCAGGATATATTATGATAGTAAGCGTAGAGAACAGCCCTGTCACGCAGTCTCAATCCTAGATGGAACTCCATAGCATCATGATTATCATCCTGATCGGCATCATCATCATCGCATTATAAAAGCTGTTCCAGCTTCTGTGGCCATTAAGGTGGCGTAGAAAATGGGACCTAAAAAATAAAAAAAATAAAAAAAGAACGTGAGCACAAAGCTAACCTCCATGAGTGCAATGATTCTAAAAAATGATAATAATAATTGGGGAGCATAATCAAACAGAAATTCACAGCCTGCTGGGTTTGCATGTGCGCCAGGCCAGCACAAGCAATGTTTAACCCTTTCACCCCTGCAGCCTGTCCATAAACTATAAAAACTTAACCCTTTCATTCTCTCACCTATCCACTAGCTTCCTCCTGCAGGAAGATCCAAACTGATCACGGCATAAGCCTTAACCCTGCACGTAAACCCAAAGCGTGGGCGAGATGTTGAGGCCCTACTAGCGTATGGGTTTTTATATCTTAATTTTGTATCAATCTGTCACTGGAACATATTTGGGTCCCCTAGTATAAACTTACCTCGCCAACAGCCTGTACAATCTTTTGTCCCCTAGTATAAACTTACCTCGCCAACATCCTATACAATCTTTTGTCCACTGGCATAAACTTACCTCGCCAACATCCTATACAATCTTTTGTCCCCTAGTATAAACTTACCTCGCCAACAGCCTGTAGAATCTTTTGTCCCCTAGTATAAACTTACCTCGCCAACAGCCTGTACAATCTTTTGTCCCCTAGTATAAACTTACCTCGCCAACAGCCTGTACAATCTTTTGTCCCCTAGTATAAACTTACCTCGCCAACATCCTATACAATCTTTTGTCCACTGGCATAAACTTACCTCGCCAACAGCCTGTACAATCTTTTGTCCCCTGGCATAAACTTACCTCGCCAACATCCTATACAATCTTTTGTCCCCTGGCATAAACTTACCTCGCCAACAGCCTGTACAATCTTTTGTCCCCTATATAAACTTACCCCGCCAACATCCTATACAATC
The DNA here is from genome assembly GCA_030674185.1 of Monoplex corrugatus. Lineage (NCBI taxonomy): Eukaryota > Metazoa > Mollusca > Gastropoda > Littorinimorpha > Ranellidae > Monoplex > Monoplex corrugatus. Next base: position 27,556,249 of record JAPXFY010000026.1, read on the forward strand.
TTTTGTCCCTAGTATAAACTTACCTCGCCAACAGCCTGTACAATCTTTTGTCCCCTAGTATAAACTTACCTCGCAACAGCCTGTACAATCTTTGTCCCTAGTATAAACTTACCTCGCCAACATCCTATATAATCTTTTGTCCACTGGCATAAACTTACCTCGCCAACAGCCTGTACAATCTTTTGTCCCCTAGTATAAACTTACCTCGCCAACAGCCTGTACAATCTTTTGTCCCTAGTATAAACTTACCTCGCTAACATCCTATATAATCTTTTGTCCACTGGCATAAACTTACCTCGCCAACAGCCTGTACAATCTTTTGTCCCTAGTATAAACTTATCTCGCCAACATCCTATACAATCTTTTGTCCACTGGCATAAACTTACCTCGCCAACATCCTGTACAATCTTTTGTCCACTGGCATAAACTTACCTCGCCAACAGCCTGTACAATCTTTTGTCCCCTAGTATAAACTTACCTCACCAACATCCTATACAATCTTTTGTCCACTGGCATAAACTTATCTCGCCAACAGCCTGTACAATCTTTTGTCCACTAGTATAAACTTACCTCGCCAACAGCCTGTACAATCTTTTGTCCCCTAGTATAAACTTACCTCGCCAACAGCCTGTACAATCTTTTGTCCACTAGTATAAACTTACCTCGCCAACATCCTATACAATCTTTTGTCCACTAGTATAAACTTACCTCGCCAACAGCCTGTACAATCTTTTGTCCCCTAGTATAAACTTACCTCGCCAACAGCCTGTACAATCTTTTGTCCACTAGTATAAACTTACCTCGCCAACATCCTATACAATCTTTTGTCCACTAGTATAAACTTACCTCGCCAACAGCCTGTACAATCTTTTGTCCCCTAGTATAAACTTACCTCGCCAACAGCCTGTACAATCTTTTGTCCACTAGTATAAACTTACCTCGCCAACAGCCTGTACAATCTTTTGTCCATTGGTATAACATACCTCGCCAACATCCTATACAATCTTTTGTCCATTGGTATAAACTCTATACAATCTTTTGTCCATTAGTATAAACTTACCTCCCCAACAGCTGTACAATCTTTTGTCCATTGGTATAAACATACCTCGCCAACATCCTATACAATCTTTTGTCCATTGGTATAAACTCTATACAATCTTTTGTCCATTAGTAT
>JAPXFY010000026.1:27572422-27574922 GCA_030674185.1 Monoplex corrugatus
TTTTTTTTTTGTTTGTTTGTTTATTTTCCTTTTTTTTGTTTGTTTGTTTGTTTTGTTTTGTTTGTTTGTTTGTTTTTTGTTTGTTTTGTTTGTTTTTGTTTTGTTTTGTTTTGTTTCTTTCTTTCTTTGTGTGTTCTTGTTTGTTTGTTTGTTTGTCTTTGTTTGTTTGTTTGTTTGTTTGTTTGTTTGTTTTGGTTGGTTGGTTGGTTGTTGGTTGGTTGGTTGGTTGGTTGGTTGGTTGATGTTGTGGTTGGTTGTTGGGTGATTGGTTGTTGTCTGTTGCTTGTTGCTTGCTTGCTTGCTTGCTTCTTTGTTTGATTGGTTGCTTGTTTGTTTTTGTTTGTTTGTTTGTTTGTTGTTTGTTTGTTGTTTTGTTTGTTTGTTTGTTTGTTTGTTTTGTTTTGTTTGTTTGTTTGTATTCCGGCAGTAAGGCACATCTACTCTGTTGTCGGTCATGTTCATACTTGATGTTTCATAAACCACCAAACATGACATGGATCACAAGACTTTTTGTTGTGTGTTGAATGTTATTATGATCTTGCATTTGGTTCATGGACATGAAACCATAAGCCGATCTGGATTCCTCTGTGGGAAAACAGAGAAACGTAGATGAAATTTACGATACACATCACTCCGAAAAACCTGTCCTTGTCTTCAGGGGAAATTCTTTGTTTCTTTGTTTCTTTGTTTCTTTTTTCTTACTTACTTTCTTTCTTTCTTCTTTCGTTTGTTTCGTTTGTTTCGTTTGTTTGTTTCTTTTGTACTAAAATATGATTTCTTGAGCAAAGGAAGTTTAAGAGCTTTTGTTAAAATCAATAACATGATTTAGGGTTGTTCGTCTGTTTGAATCGGGGTTGTCTTTGTGTTTAATTGTTTGCTTAGTAGCTGTTTAAGAGAGTGATTTTTTATAAATATTTAGAGTGCTATTTTTCTGTTTTAGGTAGACTTGTCTGTGTCTTGAATTTTGTTTGTTTGATAGATAAATAGATAGATAAATAAATAAATAGATAGATAGATAGATAGACTGATAAATAAATAGATAGATAGATATATAGATAGATAGATAGATAAATAGACAGATAGATATACATATAGATAGATAGATAGATAGATAGTAGATATATAGATATATAGATAGATAGATAGATAGATATATAGATAGATAGATAAATAGACAGATAGATAGATAGATATATAGATAGATAGATAGATAGATAAATAGACAGATAGATAGATAGACAGATAGATAGATAGATAGACAGATAGATAAATAGACAGATAGATAGTGATAGATAGATAGACAGATAGATAGATAGATGTGTGTGTGTGTTATGTATGTATGTATGTGTGTGTATACATGTGTGTGTGTGTGTGTGTGGTGTGTGTGTGTGTGTGTGTGTGTGTGTGTGTGTGTGTGTGTGTGTGTGTTAGTGCGTTGCTGCGCGTGCGCGTGTGTTTGAACGAAAAATCAATGTATTAGCAAGAATTCCCCAACCGCATCTGAATGGGTCTTCGCCAAATTTGCTTCAAAGATGTAGAACTTCAAGGAGTCGCGAATGCTTTAAACTTGGAAGGTAATGGCGCCAAAGTCAAGGTCACATAGTCCAAAATTGCCTAAAATGTGCACTTTTCGAAGACTGTGTATGGACAGCATTTTCTCAGAAACTTTCTGGCAAAGTTCACATTCTGCTTGAAATGTTGTGACAGTCTGCCGTAGTTCTTACTTACTTGATGTAAACTTTTAATTCATCTAATGCTTCTTCAAGGTCACAGTGACTTGGACAAAATAAAAAATCTGGATATTCCAAACTAACTAAACAAGAGAAAATAAGATAAGATAAGATAAGATGAGATATGAGGGATAGGATGGATGGGATAGGATTGGATAGGATGGGATAGGATGGGATGGATAGGATAGGATTGGATAGGATGAGATAGGATAGGATTGGATAGGATGAGATAGGATAGGTAGGATAAGATAGGATGAGATAGGATAGGATAGGATGAGATAAGATAGGATAGGATAGATGGATAGGATGGATAGGGTGGATAGGATAGGATGAGATAGGATAGGATGAGATAGATAGGATGAGATATGATAGGATGAGATAGGATAGGATGAAATAGGATAGGATGAGATATGATAGGATGAGATATGATAGGATGAGATAGGATAGGATGAGATAGGATAGAATAGGATGAGATAGGATAGGATAAGGATGAGATAGGATAGGATGAGATAGGATAGGATAGGATGAGATAGGATAGGATAGGATGAGATAGGGTAGGATAGGATGATAGATAGGATGAGATAGATAGGATGATGGAGGAGGATAGGATAGGATGAGATATGATAGGATGAGATGATAGTGATGAGATAGGATGATAGATAGGATAGATAGAGAATAGGATAGGATAGGATGAGATAGGATAGGATGAGATATAGGATGATTAGGATAGGATAGGATAGATGATAGATAGATGAGATAGGATAGATGAT
>JAPXFY010000026.1:27584922-27592422 GCA_030674185.1 Monoplex corrugatus
TGTGCTACAAAGGCCTCAATAACGCAGCCCCCGATTACCTGTCAAGCCTACTTGAGATCTATCTTCCCTCACGTACCCTCCGCTCTGCCTCCGATCCTCTGACTTTTCGCTTTCCACGCACTAAGCTAATACCTATGGTCCACGAGCCTTCTCTGTTTCTGGTCCGCTCTCCTGGAACAAACTTCCTCTCTCAGTCCGTCAGCAACCTACTTTTGTCTCCTTCAAGTCCGCTCTCAAAACTCACCTTTTCTCCTCTGCATAAAATCCTAACCTCACTCAATCCCCTCTGCAGCGTGTCTCCACTCGGAGGGGAATCACATTGCAATATATAATTGTATATAATATGCTCTCTATAATTTTCCATTGTTTTTATTCTTTCTCCCCATTTATAGCCGGTGTGTGTGTGTGTGTGTGTGTGTGTGTGTGTATGTGTGGGGTGTGTGTGTGTGTGGTGGTGTGCGTGTGTGTGCGTGCGTGCGTTGTGTGTGTGTTTCAGCGCTTAGATTTGATTTTATCAAGATTTTGCGCTATATAAATATTGTAATTATTAATTATTAATTATTATTATTATTATCTGTCTCTATCTCTCGTTGCCCCTAGCATCTCCCCCACCCTCCTCGTCCCCAGCCACTCTGCAAGTCCGTCCAGCATTTTCTCCCTGGTCTACCCGGTGCTCTCTTTCCCTCCAGCTTTCCCGTTGTGACCAGGTGCTCCAAATCCTTAGATTATGTCCACGAAAGTATTGATATGTGTACTTAAGTTTCTTTTCCAGGTTGATCGTTTTTTTTCTAGCGAGGTATGGTGTACCGGTTGAGATGATTATGACCCTGATATCTCTCAGCGCAGTCGGCTGGGCTATTAACAACAACAATGATAAGAAGTAATTTCATTTTATTGATGAAATGTGCGGATGACACCGCCGTTACAGACTTAACCATTTCTCATAGCAATTTACTTCTAAAAAGATAAAAGGTTCACATCTAAGTGTGACAAAAACCACCTGGATCTTAATGTTTTTATAACAAAGGAATTCTTGACAAATTTAGAAAGTCCAAACAGGTGTGACTGCCCGCGTTAAAGCAAACAGGAATCAGAAAAAACACGAAAGAAGAACAAGAACGCGTATTTGATACAAGACAAGACAGACGCAAATTGTCGGCCAACTGACCTTTGTCAAGCGTAAGATCACAAACAAACACCAGGTACAAAAATTAGGAGAAAAAGACTGAAACTTCCTTGCTGCTGTGAGAAAAGGAATAAACTCAATTTGGGAAGGTTAACCAGTCGCCGTGCTATACAGTAGTTACCTCAACGGACTTTCGACAGAAGGTTGCGGGTTCTAATTCCCATCAATCCCGTCAAAATTATTATGGGATTTTTCGGCCTCACCGCCATCTGACTCCAACCAAAGTTGAGCTTGCTACGTGTTCATTGGGAAGACTTTTGACCACACAGTTGAGCCTCATTCACTTCACGGATACGTCACTGAAAGCCTTGCTCAAATCTCCTGACCAACGCCCCAGGTGCCTGTATCTTTCGGGCCTGGTTGACACCAGGATACATTATGATAGTAAGTATAGAGTACAGCTCTGTCACGCGGTCTCAAGTTCTAGATAGAAATCCATAGCATCAAGATTACCATCGTCATCGTCATCGTCATCATCATGATCATCATCATCATCATCATCATCATCAGGTGCCCTGCCGCATGGCGTTGGCGACCATGGGCTTCCAACCATCTCTATCTCTCGTTGCCCCCAGCATCTCCCCCACCCTCCTCATCCCCAGCCACTCTGCAAGTCTGTCCAGCATTCTCTCCCTGGGTCTACCTGGTGCTCTCTTTCCCTCCAGCTTTCCTGTTGTGACCAGGTACTCCAATTCCTATTTCCTCATAAAATGCCTATAAATGTTGCCTGTCTTTTCCTAATCTTCCTTATCAATGATCTTCTTGTGTCTGCCTCCATCAAGACTGTCTCGTTTGTTTTCTTTGCTGTCCATGGAACTCTCAACATTCTTCTTGAGAAACCACATCTCGGCTGCCTCGACCCTTGCTCTGGCTTCTGCTTGCTGACTGTCTACCTCGCAACCGTATAATAGTTATTGTTTATACAACATTCAAGAACTCTCTTCCTGATGTAATTGATAGGCATTTGTTGGTAAGAATGCTTTTCATCTTCTTGAATGCTGTTTTGGCTTGGCCGATTCTGCTGGCTATTTCTGATGTGCATCTGCCGTCAGGTGAAATGATCGTTCCCAGTATTTAAACTTATCAACCTGTCTCAAGGTTGTGTAGTTTGCTGTTATTTTGCATGAGGGGATTTCATGTTTTTTACTGATCATCATGCTTCAGTCTTCTTGCTGTTTAGTTCCTACCCCTTACCTTTGCTTTTTATTTCTAGTATATTCACAAGGTTTCGTAAGTCCCTGCATTTTCTGCAATTAGCACATCATTGAAAGTGTTGTCAAATCTTCTGACCAACGCAGCAGGTGCCTGTATATTGCTGTCCATGGAAATCTCAACATTCTTCTGAGAAACCACATTTCGGCTGCCTCAATCTTGCTCTGGCTTTGTTTGCTGACTGTCCACGCCTCGCATCCGTACAACGGTATTGGTTCTATAAACATTCAAGGACTCTCTTTCTGATGTTAATTGATAGGCATTTGTTGGTAAGAATCATCATCATACTTTGGAAAAAACTGTCCTACATGTCGCACTCTGACCAATTACGAATGCATTCAAATGTGCCTAGTTGCTTTATTCATATACTGAATTTGTTGTATGGTGGTGGTGATTTTGGTGGTGGTAATGATAGTGGTGGTGGCGAAGTGGTAGTGATGTCGATAGTGATAGTGGTGGTGGTGGTGGTGGTGTGGTGTGTGTGTGTATGTGTGTGTGCGTGTGTGTGTGTGCGTGCGTGCGTGAGTGGTAGGGATATGCACATTTGCATTTATATAATTTTGTTTTGCATGCAAAATAATAAGCTGAAAAATCTACAACTAGCGAACACACATACACTACACATACAAGACACACACATGCACAGCAAAACGTAAACACACACAGCACACACAACACCTTCACTCACACCACCAAGCACACACTCCCCCGCACAGCACACACACAGCAGCACGAGACATATACACACAGTACACACCAAACACACACACACACTCTCACCACACAACACACACACACCAGCGCGCGACGCACGCACACACACGCACACAACACACACACACACCAACACACACACACACACACCACGACCACCACACACACACACACACACACACACACACACACACACACACACATCCCAGTCAATATAAATAGTTTTCCCCGTGTTAAATATTTTTCTTAAGACATGTGGAAAAGAAGAGAAAAAGAAAATGCTTCAATTAATTTATATTATCGGATGACGTAGGCACCAATGATGATGACGTAAAACTTGCACCCAAAGAAGGAAAGGCTAGATCTAAAAAGGATCAGATCACTGAACTTTATTCTTAAAGAAAATGCATGCAAGTTGAAAAGATGAGAAAAATCGCTGGTGTTATTTTTGACTCTTCATTTTAAAAAAAATATGCTTTGCACTAAACAGACATGCCTGTCTCCATGTCTGCAGGTTGAAAACAATGATAAAAAGAAAAAAAAAAGGGGAAAAAAAAGGTGAGCACAAAGGTAACTCCCTGAGGTCAATGATCTTTTTAAAAAAGTGTGTTTTTTTTTTTTAAATGACGTCATTCGCCTCGTGTTTGAAATGGGATCAGTCCCTGAACCTTGGATTTTCAACGCTTTAAAAATCTATGGCCGCCCGTCGAGTCAAAAGTTGCCAAGTTAAGTTAAGGCAAGTCAACATTGTTTATTTCGAAAGAAAGAGCACAGGTCTTCGTCGACAAGAATGCAACGCACATACAGAAAACATTACGTTGAAATATCTTAACATACAAAATAAACTCAATCTCGCACGCAAAATAAAATCATATGGTAGCAAATGTGCACGTCTTCTTTTTTTTTTTTTTTTTTTTTTCTTTTCCTTTCTTATTTTCTTTCATTTTTTTCTTTCTTTCTTTCCTCCTTTCTTTCTTTCTTTTTTCTTCATTTTTTCTTCTTTTCTTTTCTCCTTTTTTTTTTTCCTAGCATCATCGCACTCAGGGAGATTTCTTTATGCTTTCTCACCTTTTCCCCATTTTCTAAGACTACCTCAATAGCCTCAGAAACTGACAGGTGTTTTCTTTTTTTTTTTCTTTTTTTTTTTTCTTTGCAATGATGATGAGGATAAGGATGATAATCATGATGCTATAGAATTCCATACAGGACTGAGAATGCGTGACAGGGCTTACTCTACGCTTACCATCATAATATATCCCGCCGTTAGCCAAGCCCGACAGATACAGATACCTGCGGTGTTGGTCAGCCGATTTGTCTTTCCAGATGTTTGTGAGGTCTATCATCAGTTTCTCTACCCTGCCAGTTCTGGAAAAAAAACGGCTTCTTATTTCGAGTTTCTTACATAAATAAAGGGGCCAATGATTTTTACGCTGTTTTCATTCACCGACATCCTTTATGGTGAGCTTGCCACAGGGCAGAGAAACATTGGCCGCCCACAGCTGAGATACAAAGACGTTTGCAAACGTGACATGAAGGCGCTTGAGATCAACACTGAGTCCTGGGGGACCTCGCAGACGACCGCAACAGCTGGAGAACCACTCTCAAGAAACAGCTGCGGATTGGTGAGGACAAACTGTCAGCTGCTGCAGCAGAAAAGCGAGTCCGTAGAAAAGGGATGACAGCCAACAGACCAGCATCAGCATACACATGCGACCGCTGCGACAGAGACTGCCTCGCATTGGTCTCTACAGTCACAGGCGACGCTGTTTGGACCAAGCAGACAGCCAATCTAGACATTAGAACGGATGTACTTTGTCCATGGTCAGCCATGACCGAGGGAGGCCTACTACTACTACTACATTCACCGATAGCAGTAATACAATTACCTCTAACAACCAGTCGCCATGGTGTAGTGGTTACTACAAACGGACTACTGACTGGAAGGTTGTAGGTTCGAATCCCCATTCATCATCATATCATCATCATCATCATCATCATCATCATCATCAGGTGCCCTGCGCATGGCGTTGGCGACCATGGACTTCCAATCATCTCTATCTCTCGGTGCCCCTTGCATCTCCCCCACCCTCCTCATCCCCAGCCACTCTGCAAGTCCGTCCAGCATTCTCTCCCTGGGACTACCTGGTGCTCTCTTTCCCTCCAGCTTTCCCGTTGTGACCAGGTGCTCCAAATCCCCCTTCCTCATAAAATGGCCTATAAATGTTGCCTGTCTTTTAGTAATCTTCCTTATGAGTGATCTACTTGTGTCTGCCTCCATCAAGACTGTCTCGTTTGTTTTCTTTGCTGTCCATGGAACTCTCAACATTCTTCTGAGAAACCACATCTCGGCTGCCTCAATCTTGTTCTGGCTTTGCTTGTTGACTATCCACGCCTCGCATCCGTACAACAGTATTGGTTCTATATAACATTCAAGGACTCTCTTCCTGATGTTAATTGATAGGCATTTGTTGGTAAGAATGCTTGTCATCTTCTTGAATGCTGTTTTGGCTTGGCCGATTCTGCCAGCTATTTCCGATGTGCATCTGCCGTCTGATGACCGTTCCCAGGTATTTGAACTTATTAACCTGTGTCAAGGTTGTGCCTTTGCTGTTATTTTGCATGAGGGGATTTCATGTTTTTTACCACATCTCGGCTGCCTCAATCCCCATTAATTCGGTCAAACTCGTCGTGAAATTTTTTTCATCCCTAACCGCTTCCTACCCGGAGTTGATTGTGCTATGAGCTCATTGGAAAGATTGGGACCACACTGTCGAGTCTCATCCACTTCAATGATGCGTCATTGAAGGCGATGCTCGAAGTTCCTGACCAACACAACAGGGTGTCTGTATATCTCGGGCCTGGTTGAGGCCAAGATATATGTTGTGATAGTAAACGTAGAGTACATCATCCCTGTCACGCGTAGTCCCAATCATAGATGGAGCTCCATAGCACCATCCCCATCACCATCATTATAGAAAATCAGAACATTATAGAAAATGTCTCAGATTATACGGTCATTAGGCTGGAATAGAAAATGCAATGAGAGAGACAGAGAGAGAACAGAGAGACAGAGAGAGAAAATGAGAGAAGACAGACAGACAGACAGACAGAGAGACAGACAGACAGAGAGAGAAGAGACAGAGAAACAGAAAGACATACAGATAGAGACAGACAGACAGATAGACAGACAGACAGACAGACAGAGAGGGAGATAAACAAACAAACAAACAAACAAAACAAACAAAACAGAAAAGGGTGAACACACAAAACATAATGCCTAAGTGGAGTGATCTCTGATAGACTAGAAGGAATTGTTCTCCAACCACCATCCTTTAGGAACTGGCCAAGAAAGAACGAAACGAGCATCATCTTCCTATTATTCTGGACACAATGGACAAAGTTGTTGTTGTGCTCATCGTCGTAGTTTGCAACAGAAGTAATGAAGGATTGCCATTTTTTTTTATCCTGTCCTATTTTTACGGCACATTAAGCGCCACAGATCCTGGCACTATTGTTCATTATGCCATGATGATTATGGCCGTGGGGATAATAGCATGGTGCTGGGGAGTTCCTGATTATGATGTCTGAGAGAGGGAAAAGAAACCTCTTCAGATACGTTTTAGATATCCATCAGAACTTATCAACAAATACAGAGCCAGGGGGAAAGAGAGAGAGAGAGAGAGAGAGAGGAGGGAAAGAGAGAGGGGAGGGAGGGAAAGAGAGAGAGAGACAGACAGACAGACGGACAGAGAGACAGACAGACAGACTGACAGATATACAGACAGAGAGACAGACAGTCAGACAGACAGGACATGACAGACAGACAGACAGAGACAAGAGAGACACAGAGAGACAGAGATAGACAGACAGGAAGGATATGGATAAGATATGATATAGATAGGGTAGAATGAATAGACAGATAGATAATAGTAGATAGATAGATATAATAGATAGATAGATAGATAGATAGATAGATGACAGGCAGACAGAAGACAATAGATAATAGATAGATAGATAAGAAAGATAGATAATAGATAGATAGATAGACAGACAGACAGTAGATAGATAGATAGATAGATAGATAGACAGCAGACAGATTATAGAATATAGATAGATAGATAGATAGATAGATAGATAGACAAGACAGAGACAATAGATAGATAGATAGATAGACGACATAGATAGTTAGTAAAAGATAGGATAGATAGATAGATAGGATAGATAGATAGATAGACAGACAGACAGACGGGACAGACAGACAGACAGACGACAGACAGTGAGACAGAAACAGAAAGACAATGATAACAATACGTTCCTTTGTTCTCCAACGGTAGAGGTTAGTACTATAAACCATTTTTTTCCTAAAAAAAATTGCCATCACTTGCGTC
>JAPXFY010000026.1:27594922-27604922 GCA_030674185.1 Monoplex corrugatus
CGTTGTTGGACGTAGGCCTTCCCCAGCTGCTTCCATTCACTTCGTTCCAGCGAGTTTCTTCTCCAGTCCTTGTCAAATCCATCTAGGTCGTCTCTTTATCTAGTTTTCTGTCTTCATGTATTGCGAGTGCCGTCTCTAGATTTTTGGTGTCCAGAACGTGGTTTTTTGTTAGTCCAACGATTGCCCATTCTCCGGGTGAGATGTCCTGCCCAGTTCCTTTTCAGTTTGTTGATGGTTTCCAGGATTTTTCCCACTTTTGTTCTTTCTCTGATCCACTGAGCCGTTCTGCGATCTTTCCAGGTGATACTAAGCATGATTCTTTCGTGTGCTTGCTGCATGGTTCTTAGTTTCAAAACGAGTTTTTTCGTTTTAATTTTACGTTTCTGCGCCGTAGGTGACTGTGAGCAGAATGCACTGATCGAAGACTTTTCTTTTCAGGACATTTGGAATTTTGTCATTCTTGAAAACCGAACTTGCTCTTCGAAACGCTTGCAAACAACCAAGGGTTATCCTACGCTCAATTCCTTCCTCTTTGGAGGAGGATTCTTCAGAGATGTGTCGGCCTAAGTAGATGTAGTGGCCGAAGATTACTAGCTCTTCATTTTCGATCATTACTTTTCCTTCTAGGTCTTCGATGTAGCTGTTGACCATCATTTTTGTTGTTGACTAAACACAAAAGGGCCGTTTCGGTTGGGTCATCGGGTAGCAGACATAAGTAGGTGCAAACCGGTTGATACATTAGTTTGCAGAACGTGCCGATTTTTCATGAGATTCTTCGCGTAACAGACAACTAATGAAGAAAATGTATCGAGAGAATGACAAGAGAGTGTACCTAGAGAGAGAGAGAGAGAGAGAGAGACGGGACAGACAGACAGACAGACAGACAGACAAACAGACACAGAGAGAGAGAGAGACAGAGAGACACAGAAGAGAGAGACAGAGACAGACAGACAGACATAGAGAGAGATTTTATGCATATGTATAAGTTCTCTCCTGGTTTTCCGCTCGTCGAGTATAAAAACCCATCTGCTGGATAAGAATTGGAAATTTTGCCAGCGCGTACGGCGTACACATGGGCTAATGGCTTATACCATGATCAATTTAGACTTTTCTGTCACATGGCCTCTGTGGTGTCATTGATTATGGGATCTATTGCGAGCGCCCAGATTTCATTTCACTCCCTCAAATTTCTTCTTTTTCTTCTTCTTCTTCTTCTTCTTCTTCTTTGGAATTCTTCTTTTTCTTCTTCTTCTTCTTCTTCTTCTTCTTCTTCTTCTTCTTCTTCTTCTTCTTCTTCTTCTTCTTCTTCTTCTTCTTCTTCTTCCTTCTTCTTCTTCTTCTTCTTCTTCTTCTTCGCATTCTTCTTCTTCTTCTTCTTCTTCTTCTTCTTCTTCTTCTTCTTCTTTTTCTTCTTCTTCTTCTTCTTCTTCTTCTTCTTCTTTCTTCTTCTTCTTTCTTCTTCTTCTTCTTTTCTTCTTCTTTCTTCTTTTCTTCTTCTTCTTCTTCTTCTGCATTCTTCTTCTTTGCATTCTTCTTCTTCTTCGTCTTCTTCTTCATCTTCTTTGAATTCTTCTTCTTCTTCTTCTTCTTCTTCTTCTTCTTCTTCTTCTTCTTTCTTCTTCTTCTTCTTTTCTTCTTCTTCTTCTTCTTCTTCTTCTTCTTCTTCTTCTTCTTCTTCTTCTTCTTCTTCTTCTTCTTCTTCTTCTTCTTCTTCTTCTTCTTCTTCTCTTCTTCTTCTTCTTCTTTCTTCTTCTTCTCTTCTCTTCTTCTTTTTCTTTCTTCTTCTTCTTTCTTCTTTCTCTTTTCTTCTTCTTTCTTTCTTTTCCTTCTTTTCTCTCTTCTCTTCTCATTCCTCTTCTCTTCTTCTTTCTTTCTTCTTCTTTCTTTCTTCTTCTTCTTCTTTTTCTTCTTCTTTCTTTTTCTTCTTTTCTTCTTCTTCTTCTTCTTTTCTTTCTTTCTTTTCTTCTCTTCTCTTTTTCTTTCTTTCTTCTTCTCTTCTTTTCTTCTTTCTTCTTTCTTTCTTTTTCTCTTCTTCTCTCTCTTCTTCTCTTCTTCTTCTCTTCTTCTTTTTCCTTTCTTCTTCTCTTTCTTTCTTTTCTTCTTTTCTTCTTTTCTTCTTTTTCTCTTCTTCTTCTTCTTCTTCTTCTTCTTTTCTTTCTTCTTCTTCTTTTCTTTCTCTTTCTCTTCTTCTTTTTTCTTCTTCTTTCTTCTTTCTTCTTCTTCTTTTTCTTCTTTCTTCTTCTTCTTCTTCTTCTTCTTCTTCTTCTTCTTTTTTCTTCTTCTTCTTCTTCTTCTTCTTCTTCTTTCTTCTTTCTTTTCCCTTTTCTCTTCTTCTTCTTCTTCTTCTTCTTTGCATTGTTCCTCTTCTTCTTCTTCTTCTTCTTTGCATTTTCCTCTTCTTCTTCTTCTTCTTCTTTGCATTGTTCCTCTTCTTCTCTTCTTCTTCTTCTTTGATTTTCCTCTTCTTCTTCTTCTTCTTCTTTGCATTGTTCCTCTTCTTCTTCTTCTTCTTCTTTCTTCTTCTTCTTTTCTTCTTCTTCTTCTTCTTCTTCTTCTTCTTTCTTCTTCTTCTTCTTCTTCTTCTCTTCTTCTTCTTCTTCTTCTTCTTCTTCTTCTTCTTCTTCTTCTTCTTCTTCTTCTTCTTCTCTCTTCTTCTTCTTTCTTTCTTCTTCTTCTCTTCTTTCTTCTTCTTCTTTTCGCATTCTTCTTCTTCTTCTTCTTCTTATTATTATTATTAAATATTGTTCTTCTTCTTCTATTAGTTCTTCTCCTTCGTATTCTACATCTTCCATCTCGTCCACATAATTATCTCCTTTACCTTTCCTCCCCGCCCCCCCCCCCTTTTTTTTTTTATATTATTTTTGTTGTTTGTTGTTGTCTTCCTTCTCCTCTACCTCCTTCTCCTCCTCGGCACTACAGTACAGTGGTCATTCACCCTGAAGCCTGCCACTAAGCAGAAAATATGTCCTGTGTCGTTGAGCATTTAATACCCACTGATTATCCATCGTTGTCTACTTCAGTCGATAAAGAAATAGCGCTGGAATCAAGTGGTGAGAAGCCCTCAACGGCCTCAGAGCGTATGGAATTTATTCCAAGCGTGGAACAGCTTAGAAACTAATTTTCATTATTGTAATTACTGTTTGAAACCCCGCTGCGTTGAACTTATAGCATGACTCCACCCCATCTGAAAACATACATAGCACCAAGCTGACCTTAATCTAAATAGAAAAGATAAATAATTGGGAAAGAAAATGAAGTACTGAAAAAAGTATTTGGGAAAGAAAATGAAGTACTCATATCAGTGCATTCTCGCCCATGATCTAAGGATATACCCCCTGAGCGTTGACCATTCCGCCTAGTTTATCTCCAGAGGGTTTGAAGAAAAATGATATATCGGGTACAAATATAAACGTGATTAAGTTCACCAAAACACATGGAATAAAAGCTACCCTCCACTGTGAGAAACTGAAGCTAAAAATGAAATTTATCCTCTGTTTTCTTCTTCTTTTGTTTATTTTCTTCTTTGTTCACCTCCTTTTTCTTTGTCTTCTCCTCCTCCTGTTTTGACTTTTCGTCTTTGTTCACCTCCTTCTTCTTTGCCTTCTCCTCCTCCTGTTTTGACTATTCTTCTTTGTTCACCTCCTTCTTCTTTGCCTTCTCCTCCTCCTGTTTTGACTATTCTTCTTTGTTCACCTTCTTCTATGTCTTTTCTTTTTCTTTTTTCTTCTTTTCTTCTTTGTTCTCCTCCTTTTTTTCTAAGTCTTGTCTTCTTCTCCTACTGTTTCTTCTTTTCTTCTTTGTTCTCTTCCTTCTTCTATGTCTTCTCTTTCTTCTCTTTGTTCTTTTCTTCTTTGTTCTTATCCTTCTTCTTTGTCTTCTCCTTTTACTGTTTGTTCTTGTCTTCTTTGTTCTTCACCTTCTTTGTCTTCTTCTCCTCCCTATTTCTTCTTTGCTTCTTTGTTCTCCCCCTCCATGCGTTCTCCTTCTCCTGTTTCTTCTTTGTTCTCCTCCTTCTTCTATATCTTGTCCCATTCTCCTGTTTCTTCTTTGTTCTCTTCTTCTATGTCTTCTCCTTCTCCTATTTTTTCTTTTCTTCTTTGTTGTCCTCCTTCTTCTAGGTCTTATCTTCTTCTCCTGTCTCTTCTTATCTTCTTTGTTCTTCCCCTTCTTCTCTGTTTTCTCCTGTTTCTTTTTTTTTCTCCTTCTTCTTCTTTGTCATCACCTTTTGCTGTTTTTTGTTTGTTTGTTTATTTGTTTGTTTGTTTGTTTGTTTTCCTCCTTTCTTCTCTTTTTCTTTGTTCTCCTCCTGTTTCTGTGTCTTCTCCTTCTCCAGTTTCTTCTTTGTTGTACTCCTTCTTCTCTGTCTTCTTCTTTTCTTCTTTGTTCTCCTCCTTCGTCTATGTCTTCTTCAGTTGTTTATTCTTTTTTCTTTCTTCTCCTCCTCTCTTCTCTTCTTCTTTGTTCTCCTCCTTTTCCTATGTCTTCTCATTCTCCATTTTTGTTTGTTTGCTTGTTTGTTTGTTCTTTTGTTTGTTTGTCTGTTTTGTTGTTGTTGTTGTTGTTGTTGTTGTTTTTTACTCCTATCTTCTCTTCTTCTTTGTTATCTTCCTTCTTCTATGTCTTCTCCTTCCTCTTTCTTCTCTTCTTCTTTGTGTTCTTCCTTCTTCTATGTCTTCTCCTTCCTCTTTCTTCTCTTCTTCTTTGTTATCTTCCTTCTTCTATGTCTTCTCCTTCCTCTTTCTTCTCTTCTTCTTTGTGTTCTTCCTTCTTCTATGTCTTCTCCTTCCTCTTTCTTCTCTTCTTCTTTGTGTTCTTCCTTCTTCTATGTCTTCTCCTTCCTCTTTCTTCTCTTCTTCTTTGTGTTCTTCCTTCTTCTATGTCTTCTCCTTCCTCTTTCTTCTCTTCTTCTTTGTGTTCTTCCTTCTTCTATGTCTTCTCCTTCCTATTTCTTCTCTTCTTCTTTGTGTTCTTCCTTCTTCTATGTCTTCTCCTTCCTCTTTCTTCTCTTCTTCTTTGTGTTCTTCCTTCTTCTATGTCTTCTCCTTCCTCTTTCTTCTCTTCTTCTTTGTGTTCTTCCTTCTTCTATGTCTTCTCCTTCCTCTTTCTTCTCTTCTTCTTTGTGTTCTTCCTTCTTCTATGTCTTCTCCTTCCTCTTTCTTCTCTTCTTCTTTGTGTTCTTCCTTCTTCTATGTCTTCTCCTTCCTCTTTCTTCTCTTCTTCTTTGTGTTCTTCCTTCTTCTATGTCTTCTCCTTCCTTCTTTTTTTTCTCCTCTCTTCTTCTTTGTTATCTTCTTCTTTATGTCTTCTCCTTCCTCTTTCTTCTCTTCTTCTTTGTGTTCTTCTTCTTCTATGTCTTCTCCTTCCTCTTTCTTCTCTTCTTCTTTGTTCTTCCTTCTTCTATGTCTTCTCCTTCCTCTTTCTTCTCTTCTTCTTTGTTATCTTCCTTCTTCTATGTCTTCTCCTTCCTCTTTCTTCTCTTCCTCTTTGTGTTCCTCCTTCAGAAAGAAAACAACGTTGCATGAAACGGTACAAAAATAAATGAAATGGAAACAAACGAAAAAAGAAAAAGAAAAGAAAGAAAGAAAAGAAAAGAAAAGAAAGAAAGAAAGACATAAATGGAAAGAAAGAAAGTGAGACAGACAGACAGAAATAAAGAAAGTAAGTAAGTAAGAAAAGACAGAAAGAAAGAAAGAAAAGAAAAGAAAAGAAAGAGAAAATCGATCAATACAGGAAGAAACTTGTCTGTTCAAACAAAAAAATAAAAGAAAGAAGAAAAGAAAGACAGAAAGAAGGATAGAAAGAAAGAAAAGAGCAGAAAGAAAGGAAGAAAGAAAGACAGACAGACAGACAGACAGAAAGAAAGAAAGACAGAGCAGACAGACAGACAGAAAGAAAGACAGACAGACAGACAGAAGAAAGAAAGAAAGAAAGAAAGAAGACAGACAGACAGAAAGAAAGAAAGAAAGAAGAAGACAGACAGAAAGAAAAGAAATTAGACAAATCGATCAATACAGCAACAAACTTGTCTCTTCAAACAAGGGAGGTAAGCTGTACTGCTTGGTCAGCGTTCAAGCCGCAAAATCACAAGCAGTTTCCTTTTACCTTCGATAAATCAATAAGGACGACAGCAGGGGACCCCTCTTGGTATCCAGACAAGGGAAGCTATAAAAGGGACAACCTGGCATAGTTATTTCCCATGTCGCTCAGTTGGTTTCGTGTATATTTGGTGTCTTTCTGAACATACATACATACACGAGAGAGAGAGAGAGGAGAGAGAGAGACAGACAGACAGACAGACAGACAGAAAGACAGACAGACAGAGAGAGAGACAGAGAGAGAAACACAGAGAGAGGCAGAGAGAGACTGTGAACAGAGAGAGAGAGGGACAGAGAGACAGACAAGACAGAGACAAAGTGAGAGAGAGAGAGAGAGAGAGACTCACACACACACAGATACACAGACAGACAGAGATAGAGATAGACAGATAGATACACAGACTGATAGACTGACAGAGACAGACAGAGACAACAGACACACAGAGACATATACAGACAGATAGACAGACAGACAGAAAGACAGAGACGGGCTCACAGACAGACAGATACACAGACAGATACACAGACAGACAGACAAACACAAACACAGACAGACACAGAAAGATATGCAAGCAGACAAACAGGCAGCCAAACAAACACAGACAAGGAGAGAGAGAAAGAGAAAGAGAGAGAGAGAGACTTCAGACTACAGACTACAGACTTCAGACTTCAGACTTCAGACCTTCAGACTTAAGACTTAAGACTTCAGACTTTTTATTCAAGAAAGGCCATATCCCCTACTGATGGGGTGCTTATAAGTACAATGAAATAATCATTGTGTGTGTGGTGTGTGTGAGTGTGTGTGGTGTGTGTGTGTTGGTGTGGTGTGTGTGTTCGTTCGTTGCTTGATTTAACGTCTTTTCACTATAAGTGATATTAGACGAGGAAAAATGGCATGGAGGATGAAATAAGGGGGGGGGGGGTGTGGAGGGGAGAGGGGACCAGAGTAAGGGACGTAAAAAAATTAAAAGGAAGCGGCAAGGTCTTAAGAAAAAGGATATGGATGAACAGAGAAATGAAACTAGAACAACGCTAATATCAATAATGTAACAGAAAAATCGTCATAAAAACAAAACAAAACAAAAATAATCATAATTATAATAATAATCTTAAAGTAACGCATTAACAGGACTGTGAACCAATGATTCTGAAATTTTAACTAACAAAACTTGATCCGATACTACTTCTTTAAAATGCGTTTCAAGATAGTTTCCTTGTGTAAACGTCTTTGGTAAAAAGGAACGAAGCTTTCTGCAGTAAAACAAACAGTGATACAATGTGAATTGTTCGCCGCAAATACATAAAACGTTGTTACAATATTTTGTTTTCAAAGCGTTCAGTTGAATGCGAAAATATGTCATAACAATTAATCTCCAATGATATAACGAGGAATACTGCAAGTTTTTACAGATATTTTGAACTGAAAGTTTGATTCTTTTTTGAGACACAAATTTTTCATTTAAATGTTCATGAAATCGAATCCATGATGCTAATTCTAGCGAGTTGTAAGCTTCTTTTACCGAGGTGTTAACATGTAATTCTATGGAATTTTCAGAATGGAGGGCACCGGATTTAGCTGCTCTGTCAACTACGTTGTTGCCATGAAGACCAACATGAGAAGGCACCCAGCATAAATTGATTTCCGAGCCATTTATCTTTGAACAATGTATTAGATGATTTGCCTCAATAATTAAGTCAGGTCTTGTGTCTGTATCAAAAGACTGTAAGGCATATAATACAGATTTTGAATCAACAAAGAGAACTACTTTGAATGACACAGGCCGAAGGCTTATTAAATAATGCAACGCTTGAACAACAGCGACCAATTTTGCTGTATATATAGATACATTTGCCCCAATGAAAAAAGACTTTTTAATGTTAAATTTTGGAACATAAAAGGCTGCTCCAGCGCTCTGATTTGCTAAGACTGACCCATCGGTAAAAATGTGGAGGTGGGTACGGTACTTTTCAACGATGTGTGCACAAGCTGTGGATAGCGTAATGTTGACATTATCATCTTTTTTAACTTTTGCATAATCGAGATCAAATGTGGCCTTTAGCATTTCCCATGTAGGGATAGGCGTTATCGTTGGTTTCTCGGCTATTTCATCCATTGTTATGTTGGACTGTTTGATCAGGCCAGATATGTAAGTTGCGGCAGTAATTTGTGATGAAATGTTTTTTGCTCGTTTTGGAAAGTCAGTATCAGACCTGATCTTAATTTCTTTGCTCACAAAATTATCCGCTTGTGAAGTAGTTCTAATTGCAAACTTTGCTGTAGCTAACTCACGATGGTTGTTTAAAGGTAGAATTCCAGCAACTTTGTACGTTTCCAGAGTAGAAGCATGAGTTGGTACACCTAGTGCAATTTTAAGACTTTTGCAGTCCAAGCTCTGAATCTTTTTTAGTAAATATTTGGGTGCATTGAAGAAAACTTCTTGCGCGTAGGATAATTTAGACCTGACCAGCGCTGTTGACAGATGAATCAGTACATTTGTATCCATTCCCCAGGGTAATTTGCTTATTATCTTTAGAAAATTTAAGGTTTTTCGCGCTTTTGTTAAAATATAATCAAAATGGACATTCCAGCTTAATTTGGACGTGATGTAAACTCCCAGGAATTTTACGACCTGTTTGTAATTTAACACTTCACCAAGCAATTTGAAAGTAGGCAAGTTATTTGAGTTACCACCAGGATCAAACAGCATCATGTTAGTTTTTTCTGCTGACAACGACAGCCCATTTTCTAACATATAGTTTCCAAGATTATCAAGATCAATTGATACAACTCTGATTAATTTCGCGTTCTCTGTGGATTGTTTTTTTTAAAGTGATATTCATCCAAGTGCATATATCATCAGCGTACTGTACTAAAACAACACGATTTGAAAGAGCTTTAGGAAGATCCTGTATAAGGATATTAAATAAAATAGGTGCTATCACTGAACCTTGTGGAATCCCCATGTCGAGGCATCGTGAAGAAGAATAACTAGCTCCCACTCTTGCCTGAATTGTTCTATTAGCTAAAAAAGATTTAATGTAATTGAACATATTGCCCGAATAAACCAAAAGATTTTAGCTTGAACAATAAACGTTTATGCCAAACTTGATCGTAAGCTTTTTTCACATCAAAGAAAGTAGCTAAAACACTTTTTCTGCGAGCAAACTGTTGTTTGATCTGAGTTGTAAATTTAACCAGGTGCTCAACTGCGGATCTTCCTTTTCTAAAACCTGCCTGGTTTACCGGAATAACGTTATTTTTATCACAGTAGTGTAAAAGTCTGTTTAAGACCAATCTTTCCATTAGTTTGCTTGTGTGGGACGTCAAAGCAATGGGTCTGTAACTGTTTTGATCGGTTTTCGATTTTCCTGATTTTAAGATTGGTATAACTATAGACTTTTGCCATATTTGTGGCACAGTTCCGCTAACCCAGCATTTCTGCAAAATTTTGTGTAGGAAAATAAGGTAGTTTTCAGGGAGATGTTTGATCATTTCAGTCGAAACTGCATCAACACCTACCGAACTCTTTTTGTTGTGTAGAGACAGTACTGTGTTTTTTAGCTCTTCTAAGGTGATTGGAGAATTAAACCAGAGATCATTCTGTGGTACTGGATCAGTGTAGATTGGGTTGTAATCTTCCATTTCTCTGTGATGTTTGCAGTCAGGAGATAAACCTTCAACTTTACTGTTTTCGGCAAACAGATCCACAAAAGTTTCTGCTTTGTCCATGTCTGAAGGAAATGTGTTACATGTTTCAATCATTATCAGACACCTAGGTAAGTTGGTTCCATCCCTCATTTGTTTCATTTTCGTCCAGACTTTATGGAAATCTTTGAAATCTGAAATTTCTTTTGTGCAGAATGATGCCCAATAATCTTTCTTTGCTTCAGCAATGATTTTGTTA
>JAPXFY010000026.1:27612422-27614922 GCA_030674185.1 Monoplex corrugatus
AAAAAAGAAAAAAAAACTACTTGCTGCGTAGCTTTCATCGGCGATCCAGCCGACTTCTTCAGCGCAACTGCTGGGTTGAGAACTGGCTTCATGCGCACCGCCGTGAGCGAACTCACGACATGCGACTGAATAAGTGAGGAGTACACCGATGGCAGGTTGTGTCGGCCCCGGTCGGTATGATCTGAAAGTTAGATCATGTCAAAAATGAGGTGAGGGCCCTAACTGATCAATATAAGTCTTTACAGGAGGAAGTTCAGAACCTCTGAGAGGAAGTAGAATACTTGCGTAACAAGCACTTGCTGAACTTGCAAACACTAATTCTGAGCTCATAGACAAAGACAAACTTGAGAAAAAGTCTGACGATTTTAGAAGGACGTCAGAATGCCATCGCTATGGACTACAGCGGAAGGACAATGAGACTAATGAGGACCGTGAAAAATAAGTGCAAGATCTCATTTCAAAGAAAAATAGGGTAGGAAGGGATGGTGGCTTTTAATAGGGTCATCATCATCATCACCAGGTGCCTTGCCACATGGTGTTGGCGATTATGGACTTCCATCTGTCTCTATCACTTGTTGCCTCAAGCATCTCTTCCACCCTCCTTGTCCCCAGCCACTCTGCGAGTCCGTCTAGCATCTTCTCCCTGGGTCTACCCAGTGCTGTCTTTCCCTCCAGCTTTTCCGTTGTGACCAGGTGCTCCAATTCCCCTTTCCTCATAAAATGGCTATAAATGTTGCCTGTCTTTTTCTAATCTTCCTTATGAATGATCTACTTGTGTCTGCCTCCATCAAGACTGTCTCGTTTGTTTTCTTTGCTGTCCATGGAACTCTCAACATTCTTCTGAGAAACCACATCTCGGCTGCTCAATCTTGTTCTGGCTTTGCTTGTTGACTGTCAACGCCTTGCAACCGTACAATAGATAGGCTACACAGATTAAATGCCAAACGTGACTCCCTATCCCTATGAGGTGTACCTTTTATAAGGAAAGATTCACATCCTCAGAGGCAAGAGGAAATTCAAGGGGAGTAACATTTTTGTTGGAGAAGATTTCTCCAGCAGGTACGTGAACCAAGACACAAATTGACTCTTAATCTAAAAAAAAAAAAAAAAAAGGCCGGGTCTGAAGGAAAGAGAGTGGCCATGGTTTTTTTTGACCATTTTGTTACTGACAGGAAAAAGTTCAGGCTTAATGCCCTTGAACAGTTGGTGGAATTGAGCTAGGTCACTGGCCAGCCCGTTCGAGATAAAATGAATGTGTTCTTTTTTTCAAAGGGAACGATCAAAAACTAACACCAGTACACACCTTCACGGACGACAAAAGAAGGCATATTGGCAACCGTCACTCAAGTCATTTTCAAAATGCATGTGGTGAAGGTTTGAATGAAAGCGTTACTCCTGAGTTTGACACGGCATTTGAACGATGCACAGAACAGATACAAATCTGATGCCCTGTTAGAATTGAAAAGAAACGACAGTTTTCATATTCGAGATCATCACCATGTGCATAGTCGTGACTCAGATGCGTACCCATGATTGAATAAAACGTTCTCTTTCCTCTCTTGATACGTTAACGGTTTGTCTTGTAAAGTTTCAGAAAAGGATTTTGTCTCGTATCGTAACGGATTTCATTTCATATTTTCGAGAAACAGTCACGGAAAAATGTCACGCAGATTTTTTTGTTGTTGAGTATACTGTATTTTGCAAACCTGCAAGGGAGACAATCTTGAGATTTAATTTGTTTAATATAAAAAAAACAGTTGGTTCTATCGTAACATGGATTGATATTGAACAACGTGCATTTGTTATGGGTGAAAATACTCTTGTTATTTCAAAAAATGTTTTTGTTTGTGCTTATGTTTAACCTTAAGGTTCGCCTTGATATACACACATATACACACAACAACACACACGATACACACAAATACACACCACATACACAACAACACACACCACACACAACACAACACACACACACACACACACACTACACACACACACACACACCACACACACACACACACACACACACACACACACACACAACACACACACACACAACTACAACACACACACACCCCACACAAACACAACACACACACACACACACAACACACAAACACACAACACACACAACACACACACACACACACACACACACACACACACACACACACACACACACACACACACACACACACACACACAACACACACACGAACACAAACACACACTCCCTTTTTTTTAACCTCTTGTCTCTCCATTCCTTCTGTTTCTCACTTTCTCTTTTATTCACTCACTGTCTTGCTGTCTCTCATTTTCTCTTTTCCAAGAATATAGAAAGGCAAGAAAGGTAACTGGGCTTAACAGGGAAGGGCCTCGAAAAGAAACCCATCTCTCCAATACCAAAGAAATAAGAGGGAAGCAGGGAGAATTTTTATAATTTTAATCAAAGGACATAACTCTTGAGAATTACTTCCCATGTTGTATAGAACTTCTCAAA
>JAPXFY010000026.1:27634922-27644922 GCA_030674185.1 Monoplex corrugatus
GCTTTAATCACTGTTTATGGAACAAGCTTTGACCGCTGTTTCTGAAACAAGCTTGACCACTGTTTTCAAAACAAGCTTTGGCCAGTTTCTGGAACAAGCTTTGACCACAGTTTCTAAAACAAGTTTTGACCACTGTGTGTAAAACAAGCTTCAAGCGCTATTTCTGGAACAAGCTTCGACCACTATTTCTAGAACAAGCTGTGACCGCTGTTTTCAAAACAAGCTTTGACCACTGTTTCTGAAACAAGCTTTGACCACTGTTTGTGGAACAAGCTTTGATCACTGTTTCTAAAACAAGCTTTGATCACTGTTTCTAAAACAAGCTTTGACCACTGTTTCTAAAACAAAGTTTGACCACTGTTTCTAAAACAAGCTTTGACCACTGTTTTTGAAACAAGTTTGATCACTGTTCGTGGAACAAGCTTTGACCACTGTTTCTAAAACAAAGTTTGACCACTGTCTCTAAAACAAGCTTTGACCACTGTCTCTAAAACAAGCTTTGACCACTGTTTCTAACAAAGCTTTGACCACTGTTTGTGGAACAAGCTTTGATCACTGTTCGTGGAACAAGCTTTGACAACTGTTTCTAAAACAAGCTTTGACCACTGTCTCTGGAACAAGCTTTGATGACTGTTTCTGGACAAGTTTTGATCACTGTTTGTGGAACAAGCTTTGACCATGTTTCTACAACAAGCGTTGACCACTGTTTCTATAACAAGCTTTGACCACTGTTTCTACAACAAGCTTTGACCAGTTTCTACAACAAAGCTTTGACCACTGTTTCTAAACAAGCTTTGATCACTGTTTCTACAACAAGCTTTGACCACTGTTTGTGGAACAAGTTTGACCACTGTTTCTACAACAAGCTTTGACCACTGTTTCTACAACAAGCTTTGGGCCACTGTTTGTGGAACAAGCTTGACTAGTTTCTACAACAAGCTTTGACCACTGTTTCTACAACAAGCTTTGACCAGTTTCTACAACAAGCTTTGACCACTGTTTCTAGAACAAGCTTTGACCACTGTTTGTGGAACAAGTTTTGACCACTGTTTGTGGAACAAGCTTTGACAACTGTTTCTAAAACAAGCTTTGACCACTGTTTCTAAAACAAGCTTTGACCACTGTTTGTGGAACAAGCTTTGATCACTGTTCGTGGAACAAGCTTTGACCACTGTTTCTAAAACAAGCTTTGACCACTGTCTCTGGAACAAGCTTTGATGACTGTTTCTGGACAAGTTTTGATCACTGTTTGTGGAACAAGCTTTGACCAGTTTCTAAAACAATCTTTGACCACTGTTTCTAGAACAAGCTTTGACCACTGTTTCTAGAACAAGCTTTGATCACTGTTTCTACAACAAGCTTTGACCACTGTTTGTGGAACAAGTTTTGACCACTGTTTCTACAACAAGCTTTGACCACTGTTTCTAAAACAAGTTTTGATCACTGTTTGTGGAACAAGCTTTGACCAGTTTCTGAAACAAGCTTTGACCATTGTTTTCAAAACAAGCTTTGACTGTTTTCTGGAACAAGCTATGACCACTGTTTCTGGAACAAGCTTTGACCACTGTTTCTAAAACAAGCTGTGACCACTGTTTTCAAACAAGCTTTGACCACTGTTTCTAAAACAAGCTTTGACCACTGTTTCTAGAACAAGCTTTGACCACTGTTTTCTAAAACAAACTTTGACCACTGTTTCTAGAACAACTTTGATCACTGTTTCTACATCAACCTTTGACCACTGTTTCTAAAACAAGCTTTGACCACTGTTTCTGAAACAACCTTTGACCACTGTTTCTAAAACAAGCTTTGACCACTGTTTCTACATCAACCTTTGACCACTGTTTCTGAAACAAGCTTTGACCATGTTTCTACATCAACCTTTGACCACTGTTTTCTAAAACAAGCTTTGACCACTGTTTCTACATCAACCTTTGACCACTGTTTCTAAAACAACCTTTGACCACTGTTTCTACATCAACCTTTGACCACTGTTTCTAAAACAAGCTTTGACCACTGTTTCTACATCAACCTTTGACCACTGTTTCTAAAACAAGCTTTGACCACTGTTTCTACATCAACCTTTGACCACTGTTTCTAAAACAAGCTTTGACCACTGTTTCTACATCAACCTTTGACCACTGTTTCTAAAACAATCTTTGATCACTGTTTCTACATCAACCTTTGACCACTGTTTCTAAAACAAGCTTTGACCACTGTTTCTACATCAACCTTTGACCACTGTTTCTAAAACAAGCTTTGACCACTGTTTCTAAAACAACCTTTGACCACTGTTTCTAAAACAAGCTTTGACACTGTTTCTACATCAACCTTTGACCACTGTTTCTAAAACAAGCTTTGACCACTGTTTCTACATCAACCTTTGACCACTGTTTCTAAAACAACCTTTGACCACTGTTTCTAAAACAAGCTTTGACCACTGTTTCTAAAACAAGCTTTGACCACTGTTTCTAAAACAAGCTTTGACCACTGTTTCTACATCAACCTTTGACCACTGTTTCTAAAACAACCTTTGACCACTGTTTCTAAAACAAGCTTTGACCACTGTTTCTACATCAACCTTTGACCACTGTTTCTAAAACAAGCTTTGACCACTGTTTCTACATCAACCTTTGACCACTGTTTCTAAAACAAGCTTTGACCACTGTTTCTAAAACAACCTTTGACCACTGTTTCTAAAACAAGCTTTGATCACTGTTTCTAAAACAAGCTTTGACCACTGTTTCTAAAACAAGCTTTGACCACTGTTTCTAGAACAATCTTTGACCACTGTTTCTAAAACAAGCTTTGACCACTGTTTCTAAAACAACCTTTGACCACTGTTTCTGAAACAAGCTTTGACCATTGTTTTCAAAACAAGCTTTGACTGTTGTTTCTGGAACAAGCTATGACCACTGTTTCTGGAACAAGCTTTGACCACTGTTTGTAGAACAAGCTTCGACTGCTTTTTTCTAGAACAAGCTTTGATCGCTGTTTTTGGATCAGATACTACCGTCAGAAACTATCTAAAACTGTGTCTAACTTACGATATAATGCACTGTATTCCACGCCTGTTGATATAAAAAAAATTATTGTTGGGTGTTTCGTTATCAGATACTATTCAACTGTCTAGTGCGTGTGTGTGTCTGTGTCTGTGTCTGTGTCTCTCTCTGTCTCTCTGTGTGTCTCTCTGTTTCTCTGTCTCTCTGCCTCTGTCTGTGTGCGTTTTCAATCTCTCTCTCTCTCTCTCTCTCTCTCTCTCTCTCTCTCTCTTTCTCCCCCCTCTCTCTCTCTTTCCCTCTCTCTCTCTCTCCTTCCCCCTCTGTCTGTCTGTCTGTCTCTCTCTCTCTCTTTCTCTTTCTCTCTCTCTTTCTCTCTCTCTCTCTCTCCGTCTCCCTCACACACACATACACACGCACACACCATCCTCCCCCTGCCCCCACCCAGATTTTAGATATCAAATGCATGACATTTTCTTCTTTATTGAGAAATTCCTTAAAAAAGTTTCAGTCTCCTTATTCATTACAGAGAATTTCCCTGAGTTATCATCAATCTCCTGCTTCCGTCTGCTTGCTGTTGTCTGTCTGTCTGTCTGTCTATCTGTATGTCTGTGCGCTCTCTGTCTCTGTCTCTCTCCCGTCCCCACTCTCTCTCTCTGTCTCTTGTTGTGTGTGTGTGTGTGTGTGTGTGTGTGTGTGTGTGTGTGTGTGTGTGTGTGTGTGTGTGTGTGTGTTGTGTGTGTTTCTCTCTCTCTCTCTTCTCTTACTCTCTTCTCTCCCCTCTCTCCCTATATCTCTCTTTCCCTTCCTCTCTCTCTCGTCTCTCTCTCTCTCTCTCTCTTCCTTCCCACTCTCTCTCTCTCTCTGTCTCTCTCTCTCTTCCTTCCACTCTCTCTCTCTCTCTCTGTCTCTCTGTCTGTCTACTGTCTCGCTCTTTCTCGCTCTCTCTCTTTCTTCTGTCTCTCTCTCTCTCTCTTTCCTTCTCTCTCTCTCTCTCTCTCTCTTTCTCTCTCCCTCTCTGTCTCCCTCACATACACACACACACACACACACACACACCACACACACACACATCCCCGCACACTCACACACACACATCCACACACTTACACACAAACACCCTCCAACCCCCACCCAGATTCTAGATATCAAATGCATGACATTTTCTTCATTATAGAGGAAATTCCTTTTAAAAGTTTCAGTCTCCTAATTCATTACAGAGAATTTCCCCGAGTTATCATCAATCTCCTGCTTCCGCCTGCTTGCTGCTTGCTTCTAGATGACATTACAATCGTAGGAATGGCTTGTCCGATTTTTTTTTTTGGTTTTTTGTTTTTGTTTTGTTTTCTTATAATGAGGCACAATCAGGTTGCCATATATGGCCTTTTCCTTTTAAAATTTAAAAGTTCACATGTCTTCCAGGAATACATTAGTGCTTGTTCAGCAGCCTTTCAGAAACCATTTTTCTGGCTTCTCTTCTCTCTGGCAGAAGGCGGGCGGGGGAGGGGAGGGTGGCGGAGAAGTGGAGTGGTGGAGTGAAGGGGGTGGGGGGAGTAGAGAGGGTGTGGGTTTGTGGTTATGGGGGCGGAGAGTTACTGAGGAAAGAATCCGGACAGTCATTAATTAAAATAAATAAATAATAAAAATAAGAAAGAATACGCTGAAAGTGGTTAGGTATGCGTTCCGCAGACAGAAGAAGGAAAATGAGACGAAGAAATTAGTTGTGGGCGATGAAATAAAAGGTGTATGTGTGTGTGCGTGTCTGTGTGTGTCTGTGTGTATGTGTGTGTGTGTGTGTGGTTGGTGTGTGCGTGTGTGTGTGTGATGTGGTGTTGGTGTGATGTGTGTGGTGGTGTTGTGTTGTGTGTGTAGTGTGTGTTTGTGTATGTCTTTGTGTGGTGTGTGTGTATGTGTGTGTGTTGTGTATGTCTTTGTGTGGTGTGTGTGTGTGCGTGTGTGTGTGTGTGTGTGTGATGGGGTGGGGTGGTGGGGTGGGGGAGTGAGAGTGGGGGGTGGATGAGTGGAAATTCAAGCCGTACCAATTAGTTCCCTTTCGTTTGTGGTGTTGTTGTGTGTTGTGTTGTGTGTTGTGTGTGTGTGTGTGTGTGTTGTGTGTGTGTGTGTGTGTGTTGTGTGTGTCGTGTGTGTGTGTGTGTGTGTGTTGTGTGTGTGTGTGTGGTGTGGTGTGGTGGTGTGTGTGTGTGTGTGTGTGGTGTGTCTCTGCTCTCTCTCTCTCTCTCTCTCTCTTCTCTCTCTCTGTCTCTCTCTGTTCCTCTTCTCTCTGTTCTCTCTCTCTCTCTGTCTCTCTGCTCTCTCTTCCTCCACTGTGTGTATGTGTGTGTGTGTGTGTGTGTGTGTGTGGTGTGTGTGTGTGTGTAAGTGTGTGTGTGTGTGTGTTGTGTGTGTGTGTGTGTGTGGTGTGTGTGTGGTGTGTGTGTGTGTATGTGTTTTGTGTGTGTGTGTGTGTGTTGTGTGTGTGGTGTATGTGTGTGTGTATGTGTGTGTGTTTTGTGTGTGTGTGTTTGTGTGAATGTGGGGTAGTTGTGTTTGTTGTTGTTGTTGTTGTTGTGTGGGTAAGTGTATGTGTAGTTGTGTGTATGTGTGTGTGTGCGTGTCTGTGTGTGTCTGTGTGTGTGTGGTGTGTGTGTGTGTGTGTGGTGGTGTGGTGTGGTTGGGTGTGGTGTGGTGTGGTGTGGTGTGGTGTGGTGTGGGTGTGTGGTGTGGTGTGTGTATGTGTGTGTGTGTCTGTGTATCACTGTTCGTTCGTTCGTTCTTTGATTTAACGTCTTTTCACTATGAGTGATATTAAATGTGTATCACTGTATTGTGTGTGTATGTGTGTGTTGTTTGTTTGTTGTTTTTGTTTGTTTGTTTGTTTGTGTGTGTGTGTGTGAGTGATTGTGTGTGTGGTGGTGTGTTTGTGTATGTGTCTTTGTGTGTGTGTGTGTGCGTGTGTGTGTGCGTGTAGTGCGTGCTTGCGTGTGTGTATGTGTGTGTGTAGAGTGTGGTGTGGTGCAGTGTAGTGTAGTATAGTGTAGTGTAGTGTAGTAGTGTAGTGTAGTGTAGTGTAGTGTAGTGTAGTGTAGTGTAGTGTAGTGTAGTGTAGTGTAGTGTAGTGTGAGTGTAGTGTAGTGTATGTAGTGTGGTGTAGTGTAGTGTAGTGCGGTGCGGTGCGGTGCGGTGCGGTGCGGTGCGGTGCGTGTGGTGTGGTGTAGTGTAGTGTAGTGTAGTGTAGTGTAGTGTAGGGTAGGTGGGGTAGGGTAGGTAGTGTAGAGAAGTATAGTGTAGTGTGTGTGTGTGTGGTGTGTGTGTGTGTGTGGTGTGTGTGTGTGTGTGTGTGTGTTGTACGTGTGTGCGCGTGCAGGAGTATGCATATGCGCGCGCGTGTGTGGATGTCTGTGAGTATGTGCCTATATATGTGTGTGCGCGCGTCTGCGTGCGAGTGTGCGTGCTTGTGTGTGTGTGTGTGTGTGTGCATGTGCGTGTGTGTGTGCGTGTTTTTTTTTTTTTACTCAAAGTACATTTACCATGTAAAGTGTGAACCGCAGTGCAAGGCGAGCAGATTCGGTGGAGCGTGCATGGAATGTCTGAATGCGATGAATACCTCTTGAAAAAAAAGTATTCGTCTTCGTGATGAGTGCATGCGGGATATGATCAGGTTCCGACAAGCCACCAAACACTTGATGTGCTTTATGGGATCTTTAACGTGCGTATGTGCTTATACGTACATACATACGAAGAGGGCTCAGGCACCAAGAGGTGTGCAAGAAATAATGATGCCATGTCTCACCTGTCGGTGTCACCGGGTTCGGTGTTGGCCGCTGCACTTTTTGACACCACCATCTCCCTCCAGGCCGCTCTGTCTTTGACTTTTGAGGACAATTTCTGGAATATTTAGGCCACTGATGTTGGTTATGTTCTCGATGTATGAGACTGGAGGTCTGCCTTTCTTCCTTTTTGCCACTGTTTTTCCTTGAAAGATGGTTGCCACGAGGTCCGTGTTTTTGCTGCGTGTCACATGGCCGATGTATCTTAGTCTTCTGTTGTTGATGTCTGTGAATAGTTTTCTGGTGGTATCAAGTTCTTCCAGGACACTTTCATTAGTTGTCCTATCTGTCCATTTGACACGTAGTAGTCTCCGATAAAACCACATCTCTGCTGCCTCAATTTTTCTGCGGTCAGTTTTTTTCAGAGTCCAGGCTTCGCAGCCATAAATCATGACTGGCCAGATCAAACGTTTTAGAAGTCTAATTTTCTGGCCATTTGGTATGCCTCTTTTCTTTCCAGATATTGTTGAGTTGGACCATTTTTTCTTTTGCTTTGCCATTCCAATTAATATTTTGATATCTTTGGAGCAGGTTCCATCGTCAGTTTTTACAAAACCAAGATATTTGAAATCCTTAACATTTTCTAAAGAAACTTTGTTAATTAAGATGCCATGACTGTTTTCAGTGTCTTTGCCTTTGATATGTAGCACTTTTATTTTCTTGGCGTTCAAATTTAGGCCAGCCTTTTTGCCTGTTGTATCTTACCCTGTATAGAATTCTTTTTACGCTGGTAATGTAGTCTATTTTATGAGGAAAGGGAAGTTGCAGCGCCTGGTCACAACAGGAAAGCTGGATGGAAAGAGAGCACCAGTAGACCCAGGAAAAAAATATTGGACAGACTTGCAGAGTGGCTGAAGTTAGAGAGGGTGGAAGATGTGCTTGCGGCAACAAGGGATAGAAACAGATGGAAGGCCATGATCGCCAACGTCATGTGGCAAGGCACTTGATGATGATGAATGTTGTCTGCTAACGGCGCAGTATCATCAGCATTAGCGCAGGTTTGTAAGATTATTTTCCTCCCATCTTTATGCCCATGCCTTCTATATCAGCATCTCTCATGTCTTGTTCCGTGTGGTACGGTGAGAGGATATGCTGACATGATAGATCAGAAACAACCTCCACCCTTCAACCTAATGGGCGCAAGAGTAGAACTCCGTCGTTCTGATCACACACAAAGTCCGACATCCTGACCAATGAATGAATGAATGAATCTTTTATTTAATGTCTGTTCACAATAGTGATTTTAGACACACACGCACGCACGCGCGCGCGCACACACACACACACACACACACACACACACACACACACACACACACACACACACACACACACACACACACACACACAAAGGTGGGGTGGAGGATGAGTATGGGGAAGGGTAATAGAAGTTTGAATGTAAGAAGGGAAACAAGTACAATTAATAATTCAGAACAATGAATTAACAGTGTCAAATAATAACATACAACAATTAATTAACTCTTCATAACAATCTGCCAACAGGGGATCTGAGAATCAGCTGGACTAGCAGGATAATATCATTATTTTTGTTGTAAAGAATATCTCTAGCGTCAGTACATGAAAAATCAAGATTGTTATTTCTATATGTCGTAAGTAAGATAGGACATTCAAAGAGTAGATGGTGGACTGATAATATTTTTGAACAAATACATACATTCTGTGTATATTTCGTTTCCTGACCAACTTGGCCTTTCGCGTCCATCGTTACATCATCATCATCAGGTGCCTTGCCACATGGCGTTCTCCATTATGGCCCTCCATATGTTTCCATCCCTTGTTGCCGCAAGCACATCTTCCACTCTCTCTGTCCTCAGCCACTCTGCAAGTCCGTCCAATATTTTTTCCATGGGTCTACCTGGTGCTCTCTTTCCCTCCACCTTTCCTGTTGTGACCAGGTGCTCCAATTCCCCTTTCCTCATAAAAATATCCGATAAATGTTGCCTGTCTTTTCCTAATCTTCCTTATGAACGATCTTCTTGTGTCTGCCTCCATCAAGACTGTCTCGTTTGTTTTCTTTGCTGTCCATGGAACTTTCAACATTTTTCTTAGGAAGCACATCTCAGCTGCCTCAATCTTGTTCCGGCTTTGCTTGTTGACTGTCCACGCCTCACAACCGTATAACATTATCGGTTTTGTATAGCATCCAAGAACTCTCTTTCCTGATGTTAATTGATAGGCAAATCATGGTAAGAAATCCATCGTTACAGTAAGTTCAAAATGTAGCACTGACTTTTACTACTCAGTGCTTATCTCCATCAGTACGCAGAGCACGAAAGTTTTCCATCCCCTCTCTTACCTGTTCTGGGCCAGCTTCTGTATAAGTAGTAGTAGGTAAGTACTCCAGGTGTGTTTCAGGACCTTAAAGTCTCTTTCTAAAATTGCTCGTCGCCCAAACGGTAGACGGACCAGCGCCGAGAGACATAATAATAATGATGCGCAATTTTGTCTCGCAGTAGACGCGGGGGCGAGGTGGGGGTGCGCATGGGGGGGGGTGTGGAAGGAGAGAAATAAAAGAAAAAAGAAGAAAAAAGAAAAGAAAAGGAAAAAAAGAGCGCAGCGACTGCGCATTGCGGGTGGGTGGAATTTCTGGCGCCTCAGACCTTGACTGGAAACGGTGGGCTTGTATGTAGCCCTCCAGGGACCCGTTAGAGACGCCCACGCAATCTTGTCCGCGTCTGATTCTGGTCACAGCAAACGCCACCGCCTCCCTCCCTCCCTCCCTCCCTCCCTCCTCTTCCCTCCCTCTCCACCTACCTGCCCACCCCCCACCCCTTCCATTTTCTCTCATCCTCTCCCTGCCCGCAACTTGGCGTCTGTATTTATTGACGGGGGGCCCCTCCCCCCACCCGACAACCTCAATCACCCACTCTCCTCAACCCCCCGCTCCATTCGACTTTCTGGTCGCAGAACTCTGTCTCTGTCTCTGTCTCTGTCTCTGTCTCTGTCTCTATCTATCTATCTCTCTCTCTCTCTCCCCTCACTCTCTCTCTCTCTCTCTCTCTGTCTCTCTCTCATTCCCTCTATCTCTCTCTCTTCCCCCTCTCTGTCTGTCTGTCTGTCTGTGCGTTTCTCTCTCTACCACTCTCCCTCTCTCTCTCTCTTCTCTTTGTCAGTTTCTCTCTCTTTCTCTCTCTTTCTCTCACTCTCTCTCTCTCT
>JAPXFY010000026.1:27647422-27657422 GCA_030674185.1 Monoplex corrugatus
TAGAGTTGAGTGTCCTTGTGACTACATAGTTAGAGTTGAGTGTCCTTCTGACTACATAGTTAGAGTTGAGTGTCCTTTGACTACATAATTAGAATTGAGTGTCCTTCTGACCATTGACTTAGAGTTTAGTGTCCTTTGACTACATAGTTAGAGTTTAGTGTCCTTCTGACCACATAGAGTTGAATGTCCTTCTGACCACATAGAGTTTAGTGTCTTTCTGACCACATAATTACAGTTTACTGTCCTTCTGACACACAATCAGAGTTCAGTGCCCTGATCACATAATTAGTTTGGTGTCCTTCTGACTTCACAGTTAGAGTTCCAGAACTGTGACCACGTGTGAGAGTTTTCTTATTATGATAGGGTTATGAGTGTGGTTTACCATCTCCTACAAACGATACGTATGTTAACACATGATCACAGGTATTGAGTGTTCGTTTTGAGCAAACAGTACCAATGTTAAGACATCATTAACAGGTATTAAATTGCCATGAGTCATATAAACTGTATAGGTTTTAATACGTTATCATTGGTATTTACTGTTATATAAATTTCATACAAACGATACAAGTTTTAATATATAATCACACGTATTTAGTATTTTGATTTTCATCCGAATGATACAAGATTTATTATATAACAACAGGTATTTAAGTGTTTTGATTTCGCATGCGAGTGATACACGTTTTAATACATAATTACAAGTATTTAGTGTCGTGAGTCATACAAACGATACAAGTTTTAATACATAATCACAGGCATTTAGTGTTTTGATTTGAAACAAGCGATACAAATTTTGATGCGTGATGGTAGGTAAT
This sequence comes from Monoplex corrugatus, assembly GCA_030674185.1. Lineage (NCBI taxonomy): Eukaryota > Metazoa > Mollusca > Gastropoda > Littorinimorpha > Ranellidae > Monoplex > Monoplex corrugatus. The sequence continues at coordinate 27,648,241 of JAPXFY010000026.1, forward strand.
CAGTGTGGTTGTCATTTCAAACGCACGATAGAAGTTTTAATTTTCTCGGTAACGGTAGGTGGGTTGTGGATTGTGAGCGTGTGTGTGAGTAATTCTTGTTTCGTGATAGTTCTAATGGATATTTTCTGTCTCTCTCTGTCTGTGTCTCTCTGTCTCTCTGCCTCTCTGTCTCTCTCTCTCTCTCTCTCTCTGTCTGTCTCTCTTTCTCTCTTTCTCTCTCTCTCTTTCTTTCTCTGTCTGCCTGTCTGTCTGTCTGTCTCTGTCTCTCCTTATCTGTCTGTCTGTCTCTCTCTCTGTCTCTGTCTCTCTCTTTCTGTGTCTCTGTCTCTGTCTGTCTTTCTCTTTCTGCCTCTGTCTCTCTCTCTCTCTCTCTCTCTCTCTCTCTCTTTCTCTGTCTGTCTCTCTGTTTCTGTCTCTGTCTGTCTCTCTCTTTCTGTCTCTGTCTCTCTCTGTCTCTCTCTGTCTCTCTCTTTCTTTCTCTCTGTCTGTCTGTCTGTCTGTCGCTGTCTCTGTCTGTCTCTGTCTCTCTGTCTCTTTGTCTCTCAGTCTCTCTCTGTCTCTCTCTGTCTCTCTGTCTCTGTCTCTATCTCTGTCTCTCTGTCTCTCTCTGTGTCTCTCTGTCTCTCTCTGTCTCTCTCTCTCTGTCTCTCTCTCTCTCTCTCTCTCTCTCTCTCTCTCTCTCTCTCTCTCTCTCTCTCTCTCTCTCTTAACAGCAATCCGATTTTCTTGGCGGTGAAGTAGGGGAGTGCATTGGATTGTTAACGTCTGGGTAATTCCTGCTTTATGATAGTTCCAACAGGTACTTAGTTTCTGTTGTTGTCGGTTTTTTTGTTGATGTTGTTTTTGTTGTTTTTGTTGTTCTTGTTATTGTTGTTGTTAGGCGTTCCGATATTTCTTGGATGCGTGTGTACGCGGTGTTTTCTCTCTGAGTACCTTGTTTTAAATCCATTTTGAACAAAGTAATACAGACAAATGGGAAACAAAAGAGCGAATCGTAATTGCAGAATCACATCGTTAGAAAAAAAAACAATCCAACCAATCCTTGTTCATGCAAAATAGTATACACAGCGTTTTGCCCATACTTCAATACTTATCATCATCATCATCATCATCATCATCATCATCATCATCATCATCATCATCATCATCAGGTGCCCTGCCGTATGGCGTTGGCGATCATGGACTTCCATCTGTCTCTATCTCTCGTTGCGTTGCCCCTAGCATCTCCCCCACCCTCCTCGTCCCCAGCCACTCTGCAAGTCCGTCCAGCATTTTCTCCCTGGGTCTCTACCTGGTGCTGTCTTTCCCTCCAGCTTTCCTGTTGTGACCAGGTGCTCCATTACACATACCATTACAATATGGCCTAGACTGTTCCAATGGCAGAATGATGCATACACATGCAGATGCACGGGTTTGATTCCCAGAGGAGGACAAATTTCAACAACAACAACAACAAAAGAGGGGCGTCCAGGAGTCATGACCTGGATATGGCCCAGGTCCCCTTAGAGTGTCATCAGGGCTGAAACACTTGCTTGACGGGGGTTCTCCTCTGAGGACCTTATGCTGTCCAGTTTTTTGTTTGTTTGTTTGGAGTTTAACGTCCGCACCCACGGCCACATAAGCGATACGGCAGACGGGTTCGTTATGAACCACTTAAAAATTGTACATAAAATTTTATGTATATTATTATTTCTGCTGTCCAGCTCTCCCCAGAGTTTCTTACTATTCATCATCGCCATCATGTGCGCTGCCGCATGGCGTTGGCGACATGGCCCTCCATATGCATATATCCCTTGTCGCCGCAAGTACATCTTCCACCCTCTCTGTCCTCAGCGACCCTGCAAGTCCATCCAATATTTTTTCCCTGTGTCTACCTGGTGTTCTCTTTCATTCTAACTTTCTTGTTGTGACCAGTTGCTCTAATTCCCCTTTCCTCATAAAATGGCCTATAAATGTTGCCTGTCTTTTCCTAATCTTCCTTATGAATGATCTTCTTGTGTCTGCCTCCATCAAGACTATCTCGTTTGTTTTCTTTGCTGTCTTTGAAACTCTCAATATTCTTCTTAGAAACCACATTTCGGCTACTTCAATCTTGTTCCGGCTTTGCGTGTTGACTGTTCACGCCTCACAACCGTATAATATTATCGGTTCTGTATAACATTCAAGAACTCTCCTCCTGGTGTTAATTGATAGGCATTTGTTGGCAAGAATGCTTTTCATCTTCTTGAATGCTGTTTTGGCTAGGCCGATTCTGCTGGCTATTTCTGATGTGCTGGAGGGAAAGAAAACACCTGGTAGACCCACGGAGAAAATATTGGACGGACTTGCAGGGTGGCTGAAGACAGAGAGGGTGGGAGACGTCTTTGCAGCGACAGGGGGATAGATCGGTGTGGAGGGCCATGATCGCCAACGCCATGCGGCATGGCACATGATGATGATGATGATGAGACACCTCGGCCTGGTGGGTAAAGGGTGGAGATATCTATTTCCAATCGCCTGAGTCAACATCTGTTGCAGACCTGCCTGTGTTTTTAAACCCTTCCTCGCGTGTACTTTAGATATGCACGTTAAAGATCCTCTAAGTCATGTCAGTGGTTGGCTTGTAGAAAGAATAGGAACCAGAAGAACAAGAAAACCAATGTAAGCGCGTATTCAACAAAACAAGACAAGACAAGCGCAAATTTTCGGCCAACCGGTCTTTGTCAAGCGCGAACGCACGGTCATAAACAGACCACAAACACCAAACGGATAATAAAAAGAAGACTAAAAACTTACCTGCCGCCTCGTCCAGTGGATAAAAAGGGACCAAATGGAATGCCCATATGTACATGACGAGGCGGCAGGTAAGTTTTTAGTCTTCTTTTTATTATCCGTTGTTTGGTGTTTGTGGTCTGTTTGTGACCGTACGTTCGCGCTTGACAAAGGCCGGTTGTTGGCCGAAAATTTGCGCTTGTCTTGTCTTGTTTTGTTGAATACGCGCTTACATTGGTTTTCTTGTTCTTCTGGTTCCTGTTTGCTTGGGCGCGGGCAGTCGCACTTGTTTTGGATCTTATAGAAAGAATGATAAAAAGCCCAGCAAGCACGCTCACCAAAAGATGCAGACAATGCAACAAACAAAGTAGTGGAGTGTGGTCAGATTACCTAACAGTTTCAGGTGGTGCTCCACTGAAAAGTCTGATTATCTGTAACATCCTGTAAGAATATTGAGAGTTCCATGGACAGCAAAGAAAACAAACGAGACAGTCTTGATGGAGGCAGACACAAGAAGATCATTCATAAGGAAGATAAGGAAAAGACAGGCAACATTTATAGGCCATTTTATGAGGAAAGGGGAATTGGAGCACCTGGTCACAACAGGAAAACTGGAGGGAAGGAGAGCACCAGGTTGACCCAGGAAAAAAATATTGGACGGACTTGCAGGGTGGCTGAGGACAGAGAGGGTGGAAGATGTGCTTTGTGGCAACAAGTGATAGATACATATGTCGGCCATGATCGCCAATGCCATGTGACAAGGCACTTGATGATGATGATGATGATGATGCGGTGAATTCACAGTAATGATTAATTGAGTATGTATGGAGAGTAGTGTTATACTAAAACGGTTTAGATCATGTAATAACAATCATTTGAATCATCTCTCTATCTTTGTCTGTCTCTGTCTGTCTGTCTGTCTGTCTGTTTGTCTGTCTGTCTCTGTCTCTGTCTCTCTCTCTCTCTCTTTCTCTCTCTCTCTCTCTCTCTCTCACTCGCTCTCACCAAACACATACAAATATACAACCACATATACACACACACGCACGCGCAGGAGGAATGTGAGCGTGAGAATGTTAGGAAAAGATGAACGGTTCTAACAGACACACACCACTCTCTCTCTCCTCTCTCTCTGTCTCTCTCTGTCTCTCTCTCTTCTCTCTCTCTCTGTCTGTCTGCCTGCCTCTCTTTCTCTCTCTCCCTCTCTCTCTCTCTCTCTTTGTCTCTCTCTCTCTCACACATACAAAACATACACACACACACACACACACACACACACACACAACACACACACACACACACACACACATTCACTCTGAGTCTGAGTCTGAATCTCTTTCTCTCTCACTGACACAGACACACAACAACACACACACACACACACACACATTCCTTCTCTCTCTCTTTCTCTCTCTGTCTCTGTCTCTCTGTCTCTCTCTCTCTCTGTCATTAAATGTATGTCTCGCCTCACATTCCGTCTATCATTGTGACAGTTGATGGTGTTTTTATTGTGTTAGCTGATCGATTTCCACGATAGTGTGTGAACTTCTCCCACAAACTGGGGGAACAGACAGCACATGGCCCAGTGGGTTAATTGATACACCCGTCTCGGATACGACAACTTCAGGTTCGAATCCTGGTGGGACAGGAATTTTTCTCCCGCCAACATTCTTCGCCTCGCCCCTCCCCTCTCCACCACCTTCCACTTTCACTCCCTTGAGTGCTCTGGTCTGGGTGATAGTCTTTTGAATGAAACGATAAACCCAACTCATGTGTTCTTCTCACCCAACCCCACTCCCTCCCGTGGAGATGCCGGGGGCTCTTTCAGTATAAATAGTATCCCCACCTTCTGAAAATTCTGTGCTAGAAAGTTCCTCTTTTTTGTCACTCTCTTTGTTTCTTTCTTCCTCCTTTGCTTTCTGTCATTTCTTCCTATCATTTTCTGCCTGGCTGGTCCATTCGCCTGTTACGTTACAGTAACAGTAGCTCATGAGTGCGGAGCACGCGGCATGCGCTTCTCCCACGTTAAAGAACCCGCGGCAACGAAGAAGTTATCCCTAGAAATTTCTTTGTATAAGTCCCAGTCATAGAGGTGAACAGTTGACACGTAAGACACGTAGACAGAAAAGATAGGTGGCGTTGTACATTGGCGATACGCTTTCCTCGTGTGAGAACCAGCCTGAACTTCACATGGGTAAATGCGTTATGTGAGAAAGATAGGAATCCTGTATAAAAAGGATCTGCGATATTGTGATCGTCGTCGTCGTCGTCATCATCATCATCATCATCATCATGCTACAGGCTACCACCAATTCGGTAGTGGGGCGACCATCCCCAACCCAGCGGGTCCACAGGTGGCGGATAGTGGGACGGCCTCCAGATATGGAGGTTAGCTGCGAAAGCAGCCCCGGACCAACTAGCGGTGTTCCTACCAGGGCGGGGTGGGTCAACAGGCGGCACTGTTGTCCTTATAAAATGCCTCATGTGCCCAAGGACGGGAACATCATGCGAGTAAGGGGCGCATCATAACCCCTAGCCCGGGGTGGGATCCCCGTCATCAAACCCCCCTGTGCTCCCAGGGCAGGGCGTACGGACCAGGAGCTAAGGGCGGGGTAACCCCGACGAAAAACCTCAAGTGCTGAAGACGGAGATGCCAGGCCAGACGGCGCACTTCAACGGACCATGACATCACGCACACACAGCCATATGAGACGTGGAGATAGATATCAACGAAATGGTGCTCGCCCTGTGAGGTCCCGCCAGGCAGGAGCAGCACCGGACTTCGAGCCTCAACGGAGTCCACCCCAGCGACTGGCGGTCCTCCCAGTCCGTCCTGTGGAGCCAGGGGACGGCGGAGAAATGCGACTGGCCACCACAACACCAGAACAAGACGAAAAGAAGAGACCAGTCTTAACATCATGCACTGGAATGCAGAAGGCATTAACACTAAGAAGACCGAGCTTGAACACTTCCTGCATGAAAACAGCATCCACATCTGTTGCTTACAGGAGACCCATCTGCAGGAAAGGGAAGAGAACGACAGAACAAAAACAAGAGAGTTCAAGGTCAGGGGCTACCAAATCCTCCAAAGTGGCCGCAGTGGCAAGACGAAAGGAGGAGTCATGACACTAGTGCGAAACAACCTCACCGCTAGTGAAACCAAGAGGTACATGGATGAAGCTGAATACATCCAGGTGAAGATCACCCTGAAAGACACCACACTAGAGGTGGTCAACTATTACTGCCCGAACAACAAGGCACTTTCCTTGGACACCATCGCAGTACCTGGCAGCGGCTTCCTCATCACTGGAGATTTTAACAGCCAGTCCCAGAGTTGGGGTTATAACACCATAGACAAGAGGGGAGAGGAAATAGAGGCATGGCAGGATGAAAACCACCTCATCCTTGTAAACGACCCAAACGACCATCCCACCTTCTACTCTCGCCGCTGGCATTCCACAACAACACCGGACCTGGCACTGTGCACAGATGATGTACACAAGAACATCACCAGAACAGTGGGACCTCAGCTCGGAGGAAGTGACCATCGCCCTGTCCTGCTCTCCCTAGATCAAGACCCGCCATCCGCCTCTCCACAACATCCAAGATGGAACTACAAAAAAGCCAAGTGGAGCACATTCAGCATTCGCACCAACGAACGTGCTGGAGAAATAGAGACAAATAACAGAAACATCAACAATGTTGTCAAGGACTTCAATGCATGTATCATCAAAGCTGCCAAGGAAACCATCCCAAAAGGAGTCCAAAAAAACTACATCCCGTTCTGGAACGAAGAACTTCAGACAGCGGAAGAAAAGCTCAACTGGGCGAGGGAAAAAGCAGAGCAAACTCCATCCCAAGAAAACCACCTGAGGCTACAAGAAACCAAGGCCAAGTACCTCAGAACCAAACTTGAAAACAAGAGAAAGAGCTGGAGGCAAAAGACAGCAAGCCTGAATATGGAGAAGGACACCACAAAGCTGTGGAGACTGACCAGGGCTCTAAATGAAGAAGATAGCAGAGGGCAGAAGATCACTCTAGAAGAAGATGGGAAAATTCTCACAGGCAAAAGAGCAGCCAACGCATTTGTAAGCTCATATGCTAAAGAAAGTGATCTTGAGATACAACCACAAGCCCAAAAAGAGTCAAGACAAGAACAGAAAGACAGAGCAGAAAGCAACACCACCCATCCTGCTATGACAAAAGAACTCACGCTGGAGGAACTGAGAACAGCCATCCAAAAGTTGAAGAAGAAAACATCGCCGGGCCCCGACGGCATTACAAACGAAATGCTTCAACACCTGGGGAACACTGCCATGAAGAAACTCCTGGACATTTTCAACCTCAGCTGGCGCACAGGAGAGGTACCACAATGCTGGAGAGACACACAAATGATCCCCATCCTGAAGAAGGGCAAGAACAAAAACAAAGTCCGAAGCTACCGCCCTATCAGTCTCACTAGCTGCATCTGTAAGACCATTGAGCGCATCATCAATCAGCGCCTGCAGTGGTACCTTGAGACAAACAGCATCATTGTCCCAGAACAAGCAGGATTCCGGAGGTACAGGAGCACCGAGGATCAGACTACCCATCTTGCCCAGGTGATCGAAGATGCCTTCCAAGGTCAAAGGGTTGTCCTGTCAGCCTTCATTGATCTACAGAGGGCCTTCGACAAAGTTTGGAAGGATGGCCTCCTGGTCAAACTGCTCCGAAGTGGCATACACGGGAACATGTACCAATGGACGAAGTCCTATCTCCACAACCGACGAGCAAGAGTTGTTGTGGACGGGTACAAAGGCCGAAGAGTGCTACTGAGACACGGAGTACCACAGGGAGGAGTCTTATCTCCGACGCTCTTCATCCTCTTCATCAACGACCTGACTGCAGAGCTCCCAAAGGGTGTCCATGCCGCCCTGTACGCCGATGATCTGGTACTTTGGAGCACTGAAGAGCATGTTACGACCGCTACCTACCGAATGCAGCTCGCCTGGACGGACTCGCAGATTGGGCCAACACCTGGTGTATCACCATCAATAAAGACAAGTCTGCGGCCACCCTGTTCTCCCTCTCCACCAAAGCCAAGATGCATAGACTGACTCTCGGAGGCGCTCCACTGCGGTTTGAAGACCAACAAACATACCTGGGAGTAACTTTCGACAAAAGGCTCACATGGAATGCACATATTCAGACAGCAGAAGCAAAAGCCCGGAGAAAGCTCAACATCATGCGGAAGCTGGCTGGAACACAATGGGGGGCAAACGAAAACATCTTGAAGACTGTGTATCAAGGCACCGTACGTCCACACCTCGAGTACGGCTCCAGCTCCTGGATGACGGCAGCACAGACCCACCACCAAAAGCTTGACAGGGTCCAGAACCAAGCACTGCGCATCATCACTGGTGCAATGAGATCAACACCCATTCAAAAGATGGAGGTGACTACGGGCATCCCTCCACTGAGCAAAAGAAGAGAGAAGAAAACCCTGACCCACCTCACCAAAGTCCAGGCCTCAAAAGAACATCCTATGAACAAAAGAATCCAAGAAGCGACATCTGGGAGACTGAAGAGATCCAGTTTCGTCAGAGAATCAAAAGCTGTGCAAAGAAAACACAAAGACTCCCTACCAACCAAGGTGGAACCACTCGACACCACCAGTGAACCACCACCTTGGGAGAGAAGACAGGAGCGCATTACCATCTGCACCTCAGTCCCCTACCTCGGCCACAAGGATGAACACAGTGATGTCAGCAAGAGGTCCTTGACACTAGCCATGATGGAGGAAAGGTACCCCAAAGCAGCGTGGATACATGCCTTCACAGACGGGTCTGCCACGGACGCTACCAAAAGAGGCGGAGCTGGCGTGAACATCCAACTCCCGATGGACGGCAGTTGACGAAGGCAGCACCTACGGGAATGCACTGCAGCAACTACCGAGCGGAAGTGGAGGCCCTGACTCTTGCTGCCGATACCATCAAGCAGATCACAGACGAACTAACACCTGTCGTCTTTCTGACTGATGCCAGATCTGTTCTTGAGGCCCTGCAGAACAACAAACAGCCCCGTCTGCAGGAAGCTCTACAAGACATCAAGAGCCCAAGAACAGTACTGCAGTGGGTGCCAGCACACTGCGGCATTGCTGGCAATGATGCAGCAGATAGAGCAGCAAAGGAGGGTGCCAGCCAAGAGCAGGAAGACAACCCTGTGACCCTTGCAGAGATGACCACCATCATCAGGTCCCTGCACAACCAGCCACAGGCGGAGGACAGTTACCACCAGCTGTCCAGGCAACAGCAAGTCACCATATTCCGTCTACGAACTGGACATAACCGGTTAAATCACCACATGTCCAGAAAGCTCCGCCTTGTACCCTCTCCACTCTGCTCCTGTGGACTGGCAGAGCAGACAGCCGAGCACATATTGCAGGACTGCCC
>JAPXFY010000026.1:27662422-27669922 GCA_030674185.1 Monoplex corrugatus
CTCCATAGAGTTTCGTAATCGATGGATGCTACTTTGTCATTTGCACGTCTGCACCAGACTAGGGACATGACAAAGACTCACTGGCAATATTTGTTAGAAGGCATTGTTGGATGATGATAAGTTGTAAAGATGTTTGTATTGTCAACTGGCATTCGAGTTAAATGCCAAAGACATAAGCAGCGACTTTTCTTTGGGAAGCAGCACATTTAATGGCCTATATTACCTTGTGTTAGAAGAGACTTCTTTTCTGAAAGTGTGTGTGTGTGTGTTGTATGTGTGTGTGTGAGAGAGAGAGAGAGAGTGTGTGTGTGTGTGTGTGTGTGTGTGTGTGTGTTTGTGTGTGTGTGTGTGTGTGTGTGTGTGTGTGTGTGTGTGTGTGTGTGTGTGTGTGTGTGTGTTTGTGTTTTGTGTGTGTTTTGTATGTGTGTGTTTTGTGTGTTTGTGTTTTGTTTTGTGTTGTGTTTTGTGTGTTTGTGTTTTGTTTGTGTGTGTGTGTGTGTATTTTGTGTGTTTGTGTGTGTGTGTTGTGTGTTGTGTGTATTGTGTGTGTTGTGTGTGTGTGTATATGTATTGTGTTGTGTGTGTGTGTGTGTGTGTGTGTGTGTTGTGTTGTGTTGTGTTGTGTTGTGTGTGTGTGTGTGTGTGTGTGTGTGTGTGTGTGTGTGTGTGTGTGTGTGTGTGTGTGTGTGTGTGTGTGTGTGCGTGTGTTATGGAGAGAGAGACAGAGTCAGAAGACAGATAGACAGAGAGAACAGCATTTGTTGTCTCTACTACGCTTCATCATCATCATCATCGTCATCATCATCATCGTCGTCGTTGTCGTCGTCGGTGTCGTTGTTGTCATAATATGACATCATCATCATCATCATCACCATCACCATCATCGTATCATCGTCGTCGTCATCATCATCATCGTCGTCATCATCATTATCATAATGATGTCACCAACATTTCCTTTTTTATTTCATCATTATGCCATCATTCTTATTGTCATCTTCTCCTTTGATTAATTCTTCTCCTTTTCTTCTTTTATCCACGCCACGTCTATCTATCCATCATCTACGTTGACAAAAAAGTCAGAGAGCTGAATTTGGCCATTTTGAGTTTCTAACCTCAGGAAAAACTGCACTTTCTTAGCTTTTATTTTAGCAAAGACTTATTACAGATTTTTTGCAAACACGATTCATAGAATAATTTGAGTCAGTTACTGTAATGCACTTTATGTTTACACATTAACACCAAGTCTCAACACTCACAGCGTGTTGAGTTTTATGCGTTAGGACATTGAAATAATTGCTGGCGATGACGAGTTTTGCTATTCTGAATAAAAAAAATGGCTTTCAAATTTGGCTGATCAGAAATGATCGAATATCCTTAGCAACGGGTTTTTTTAACCATCCATATTCAAAATTGGGAGATTTACAAATTATCGAATATCTTTAACAACAAGTTTTACAGTTCAATTTAATTTAAGAACTGAAACGTGACAATTAAGCTTAATACTAGCTGTTGTGTAATTCAGATACAAGTCGTTATAAACTCAACGAAAGCGGCAAAACTTGTTATCGTCAGCAATAATTTCAGTACCCTCATCATCATCATCAGGGGCCCTGCCGCATGGCGATGGCGACCATGGACTTCCAACCATCTCTATCTCTCGTTGCCCCCAGCATCTCCTCCACCCTCCTCATCCCCAGCCACTCTGCAAGTCCGTCCAGCATTCTCTCCATGGGTCTACCTGGTGCTCTCTTTCCCTCCAGCTTTCCCGTTGTGACCAGGTGCTCCAAATCCCCCTTCCTCATAAAATGGCCTATAAATGTTGCTTGTCTTTTCCTAATCTTCCTTATGAGTGATCTACTTGTGTCTGCCTCCATCAAGACTGTCTCGATTGTTTTCTTTGCTGTCCATGGAACTCTCAACATTCTTCTGAGGAACCTCATCTCGGCTGCCTCAATCTTGCTCTGGCTTTGTTTGCTGACTGTCCACGCCTCGCATCCGTACAACAGTATTGGTTCTATATAACATTCAAGGACTCTCTTTCTGATGTTAATTGATAGGCATTTGTTGGTAAGAATGCTTGTCATCTTCTTGAATGCTGTTTCAGTGCCCTAACGCTTAAAAACCCAACACGCTGAGAGCGTTGAGACTTGGTGTTAATGTGTAAGCTTAAAGTGCATGCGGTAGAACAATGGTTGTCTCATCGTCATCATCAAGTGCCTTGCCTTGCATGGCGTTGGCGATCATGGCGTTCCACCTGTTTCTATCCCTTGTTGCCTCAAGCACCCCTTCCACCCTCTTTGTCTTCAGCCACTCTGCAAGTCCGTCCAATGTCTTCTCCCTGGGTCTACCTGGTCCTTTCTTTCCCTCCAGCTTTCCTGTACAATGGTTGTATACATGTATACTCATCATCATCATCATCATCAGGTGCCTTGACGCATGGCGCCGGCGACCATGGACTTCCAACCATCTCTATCTCTCGTTGCCCCCAGCATCTCCTCCACCCTCCTCATCCCCAGCCACTCTGCAAGTCCGTCCAGCATTCTCTCCATGGGTCTACCTGGTGCTCTCTTTCTCTCCAGCTTTCCCGTTGTGACCAGGTGCTCCAAATCCCGTTTCCTCATAAAGTGGCCTATAAATGTTGCTTGTCTTTTCCTAATCTTCCTTATGAGTGATCTACTTGTGTCTGCCTCCATCAAGACTGTCTCGTTTGTTTTCTTTGCTGTCCATGGAACTCTCAACATTCTTCTGAGAAACCACATCTTCGGCTGCCTCGATCCTGCTCTGGCTTTGCTTGCTGACTGTCCACGCCTCGCATCCGTACAACAGTATATATGTATACTGAAAAAGCTAAAAGCTGAAAACGGTAGTCATTGACCATTAGTAATGTTTTGAGCGTACTGTAGACAATGGGATGTGCAACTTGTGACCCTCTTTGTAAGAGATGGTCACACATTCAGACCTTCAACGAACAATGTTGTTGTTTTTTTTTCAAGGACCATCGCACTTATGGAGGTTACCTTTGTGCTCACTTTTTTTTTCTTTCTTTTATCTACGCCACCTGAATGGCCATAACAGCTGGCACAGTTCTTACGATGCGATGATGATGATTATGTCGATGAGGATGATAATCGTAATGCTATGGAGTTCCATCTAAGATTCAGACTGCGTGACAGGGGCTGTACTCTACGCTTACTATCGTAATATATCCTTGCATCAACCAGACCCGAGAGATACAGACACCTGCGGTGCGGGTCAGAAGATTTGAGCAACATCATCAGTGACGCATCCGTAAAGTGGATGAGACTACGACTGTGTGGTCCCAGTCTTCCCAATGAGCCCATAGCACGCCCAGCTCTGGGAATGAGCCGGTTAGAGCTGAAAAACCCCACAATGATATATTTTCGAAAGGACTGATGGGGATTCGAACCCACAACCTTCCAGTTGGTAGTCCGATGCGCTAGCCACTACACCACAGCGACTGGTTGTGAACAATGTTATTAATGTGAGAGGAAACAACAGAAGGAAAGACAAGGGGAACAACTGATGTGTTTAATAAGGAGCGATTGATGTGTTCCAGCAATAATGACTGATTAACATTATTTAATGTTTAACCCTTTGACTCCCACACCACCAACAGCTAACCCTTTGAATCCTCACCCTATCCACCAGCTTCCTGCAGGAAGCTGGTAGACAGGGCGAGGGAATCAAAGGGTTAAGTTTTTGCTTTACTAACATGGTTGACAATGCAGGATGCTGGTTCACAGATTGCGGGATTCAAAAGGTTAATATTTACACAACCGTTTAAAAATGTTTATTCTCATTTACAAATAATGTTAATCGCCCTTATGTTACAAATAATATAAATCCACGCTTGTTACAAATTGTGTATAGTCATACGTAAATTTAAATAATGTTTATGCATATTTACAAATAATTTTATTCACACTTCCGTTAAGTTTCGAATCTTTAACAATCAAACTTGCACTAGACTGCAAATAATGTTTAATCAAAACTGCAAATAGACAATGTTTATGTAGACTTTATTTGTATGCAAATAGACAGTTTTTGACTTACTTTAACATGCAAATGCACAATGCTTATTCAGACTTACATTAGCGTGCAAATAGACAATGTTTATTCAGATTTACATCAATGTGCAAATCATCATCATCAAGTGGCGTTGGCGTTGGCGATCATAGCCCTCCATGTGTTTCCATCCCTCAATGCTGCAAGCACATCTTCCACCCTCTCTGTCCTCAGCCACTCTGCAAGTCCGTCCAATATTTTTTCCTGGGTCTACCTGGTGCTCTCTTTCCCTCCAGCTTTCCCGTCGTGACCAGGTGCTCCTAATCCCGTTTCCTCATAAAATGGCCTATAAATGTTGCCTGTCTTTTCCTAATCTTCCGTATCAATGATTTTCTTGTGTCTGTCTCCATCAAGACTGTCTCGTTTGTTTTCTTTGCTGTCCATGGAACTCTCAACATTCTTCTTAGAAACCACATCTCGGCTGCCTCAATCTTGTTCTGGCTTTGCTTGTTGACTGTCCACGCCTCACAACCGTATAACAATATCGGTTCTATCTAACATTCAAGAACTCTCTACCTGATGTTAACTGATAGGTATTTGTTGGTAAGAATGCTTTTCATCTTCTTGAATGCTGTTTTGGCTTGGCCAATTCTGCTGGCTATTTCTGATGTGCATCTGCCGTCTGGTGAAATGATCGTTCTCAGATGCTTAAACTTAACAACCTGTCTCAAGGCTGTGCCATTTGCTGTTATTTTGCTTGAGGGGATTTCATGTTTTTTACTGATCACCATGACTTCAGTCTTCTTGCTGTTTTAGTTCCAACCCCTTACCTTTGCTTTCTACTTCTAGTATATTCACAAGGTTCTGTAAATAGACAATGTTTATTCAGATTTACATTAACGTGCAAATGTTTATTCAGATTTACATTAACGTGCTAATAGACAATGTTTATTCAGATTTACATTAACGTGCTAATAGACAATGTTTATTCAGATTTACATTAACGTGCAAATAGACAATGTTTATTCAGATTTACATTAACGTGCAAATAGAAAATGTTTATTCAGATTTACATTAACATGCAAATAGACAATGTTTATTCAGACTTACATTAACATGCAAATACACAATGTTTATTCAGATCACATTCACGTGCAACTAACCAATGTTTGTCCAGACTTACATTAACGTGCCAATAACTAATGTTGATTTAGACTTCATGAATGGCAAACAGACGGCAGTACAAAGAAACTCTGGGGAAAGCCAGACAGCAGAAGGTCCTCAGAGGAGAAACCCCTGTCAAGCAAGTGTTTCGGCCCTTAAATCCTGACACTCTAAAGGGGGCCGGGCCACATCCAGGTCATGACTCTTTATATGTATTATATTATCGACTTGCGAAACGCTGTTTATTCAGATTTCAACAATGTGTTTACAAAACAAGAACTTAGCAACAGTCTTTATATAAAGATTTAGGCCTCACTGATAGGTACACAACCAATTGTGTGTTGTACTTACCGTACCGTTTTCCCTTTTTACGCTGTATAAGATTTTACTGCCTGTTGTTTCGTCGTGCTTAAAGGGAAGATTATTAGCATAGCTTGACCATCGCCCTCTTTTCTCACACGCGGGCACGTTGGATCTTTGGGGAGTAAAGCTGTGGACTCAAAGAGCTAATGTCCTGTGTTCAAACCCAACCCCCAACATCCCTCATCATCATCATCAGGTGCCCTGCCGCATGGCGTTGGTGACCATGGACTTCCAACCATCTCTATCTCTCGTTGCCCCCAGCATCTCCCCCACTCTCCTCATCCCCAGCCACTCTGCAAGTCCGTCCAGCATTCTCTCCGTGGGTCTACCTGGTGCTCTCTTTCCCTCCAGCTTTCCCGTTGTGACCAGGTGCTCCAAATCCCCCTTCCTCATAAAATGGCCTATACATGTTGCTTGTCTTTTCCTAATCTTCCTTATGAGTGATCTACTTGTGTCTGCCTCCATCAAGACTGTCTCGTTTGTTTTCTTTGCTGTCCATGGAACTCTCAACATTCTTCTGAGAAACCACATCTCGGCTGCCTCAATCTTGCTCTGGCTTTGTTTGCTGACTGTCCACGCCTCGCATCCTACAACAGTATTGGTTCTATATAACATTCAAGGACTCTCTTTCTGATGTTAATTATAGGCATTACAACAACAACAAAAACTGGCCTGTTTGCTGCCCATCTTAATGTTCCATTATTCTAAGTGGTGTCAGTCAATGTTTCGTTTCATTATCTTATAGATTTTAAAAAAGCATATAACACCGTACCGTGAATAGAACGTTTAATGTCTGTATCATCACGAATGGGTATCAAGGGAAGATGTTCAAATTATCCAAGCACTGTAAGCAACAGTTAAAGCATGTGTATTATGTTATAGTAAAACGGATATTACCATTTATTTGAATGCCTTCAAGACCTAAGGCCCCCATCTCCCATTTTAAGACCTTGAGAGAGCGTAGCGATTAGCGCTGGCCGAAGGAGTGCCAGATAATTGCTGGCAGATTGGGTGGAGCACATATGGAATCGTTCGAATGCGATGAATCCTTCTTGAACAAACTCCAAACTCTAAACTCTTCCCAACACCCTTTTTTTTTTTTTATCTTGTGCACTTGTCTCCCGTTTCGGTGGAAAAAAAAAGGGAATTGTCTGAGTACAATGGATTCTTCTTGAACAGAGGGAGAAGAGTGGCAGAATGGTTCAGACGTTCATATGCCAATAACTAAACTCGAGGTTCAAGGGTTCACTCCCCATACAGGCCTCGACTTTTCTCCTCAGTTTGACCGGAAAATCGAACTGGACGTCTGGTCCTTCGGAAGGGGACGAAAAACGAGTCGGGCCCGTGTGTCTTCTGGCCCGCGCACGATAAAGATCCTACGGCAGTTGAAAGTCTTGAAGAGCAGGCCATTGCCCGGCTGCCTTGATATAAAACACTGGAGAAATAGGTTGATTTCCCAGGTCCCACCCCTTGAAGACCAACTAGCCTTCTTGCGTTTCTGAAGTCTTGGTGAAAAAGTTAAAAATGGGTGGCGCTGCAATGCGGCGACGTGCTGTGGAAAAGAAGAGCAGCCCGAGTTTCACGTGGTAAATCCACTGTGACAAAAGAAATGAATATGGATATGGATATGGATATAGATATGGATATGGATGTGGATGTGGATGTGGATATGGATATGGATATGGTATGGTACGGATATGGATATGGATATGGATATGGATATGGATGTGGATGTGGATGTGGATATGGATATGGATATGGATGTGGATGTAGATATGGATATGGATATGGATATGGTATGGATATGGATATAGATATGAATATGAATATGGATATGGATATGATATGGATATGGATATGAATATGAATATGAATATCCCTTTGACTCGCACACCTTATCCACCAACTGCAGAAACTCAGCCCTTTGAGTCCCTCACCCTATCCACC
>JAPXFY010000026.1:27672422-27674922 GCA_030674185.1 Monoplex corrugatus
TCTCTCTCTCTCTCTCTCTCACTCTCTCTTGTTGTTCTGTCTTGCCCTAAACCCTAGGGCCCATTTGGCTTGAGAAGCAGTGGCGTCTTCAGTTTTTCTTTCCTTCCCCTCTTTACCTATGCTTTGTTGGACATCAGAGTCAACGCCTTTCCGTGTCTTCTTTCTTTCTGTTTTCTTCCTTTTTTCTTTCCTTCTGTCTTCTACAACTTTTTCTTCTTTTTCTTTCTTTCTTTCTTTGTTTGTTTGTTTGTTTTCTTTCTTTCTTTCTTCTACAACTTCTTCTTTTTCTTTCTTTCGTTCTTTCTTTCTTTCCTTCTTTCTTTCTTTCTTTCTTTCCTTCTTTCTTTCTTTCTTCTTTCTTCTTTCTTTCTTTCTTTCTTCTTTCTTTCTTTCTTTCTTTCTCTTCTTCTTTCTTTCCTTCTTTCTTCTTCTTTCTTTCTTTCTTTCCTTTCTTTCTTTCTTTTTTCTTCCTTTCTTTCTTTCTTTCTTCTTCTTTCCTCTTTCTTCCTCTCTTTCTTTCTTTTCTTCTTCTTTCTCTTCCTTCTTTCTTCTTCTTCTTCTTTCTTTCTTTCCTTCTTTCTTTCTTCTTCTTTCTTTCTTTCTTTTTCTTCTTTTTTCTTCTTCTCTTCTTTTCTTCTTCTTCTTCTTTCTTCTTTCTTCTCTTCTTCTTCTTCTTCTTCTCTCTTCTTCTCTTCTTCTTCTTCTTCTTTCTTCTTCTTCTTCTTCTTCTTCTCTTCTTCTTCTTCTTCTTCTTCTTCTTCTTCTTCTTCTTCTTTTCTTCTTTCTTCTTCTTCTTCTTCTTCTTCTTCTTCTTCTTCTTCTTTTCTTCTTTTCTTCTTTTCTTCTCTTCTTCTTCTTCTTCTTCTTCTTCTTCTTCTTCTTCTCTTCTTCTTCTTCTTCTTCTTCTTCTTCTCTTCTTCTTCTTCTTCTTCTTTTTTCTTCCTTCTTCTTCGCATTCTTCTTCTTCTTCTTCTTCTTTCTTCTTCTTCTTCTCTTCTTCTTCTTCTTCTTCTTCTTTTCTTCTTCTTCTTCTTCTTCTTCTTCTTCTTCTTCTTCTTCTTCTTCTTCTTCTTCTTCTTCTTTCTTCTTCTTCTTCTTCTTCTTCTTCTTCTTCTTCTTCTTCTTCTTCTTCTTCTTCTTCTTCTTCTTCTTCTTCTTCTTCTTCTTCTTCTTCTTCTTCTTCTTCTTCTTCTTCTTCTTCTTCTTCTCTTCTTCTTCTTCTTCTTCTTCTTCTTCTTCTTCTTTCTCTTCTTCTTTTCTTCTTCTTCTTCTTCTTCTTCTTCTTCTCTTCTTCTTCTTCTTCTTCTTCTTCTTTTCTTCTTCTTCTTCTTCTTTTTCTTCTTCTTCTTCTTCCTTCTTCTTTTCGCTTTTTTCTTCTTCTTCTTCGTCATTCTTCTTCTTCTTCGCTTCTTCTTCTTCTTCGCATTTCTTCTTCTTTCGCATTCTTCTTCTTCGCATTCTTCTTCTTCGCATTCTTCTCTTCTTCGCATTCTTCTTCTTCGCATTCTTCTTCTTCGCATTCTTCTTCTTCTTCTTCTTCTTCTTCTTCTTCTTCTTCGCATTCTTCTTCTTCTTCGCATTCTTCTTCTTCTTCGTATTCTTCTTCGCATTCTTCTTCGCATTCTTCTTCGCATTCTTCTTCGCATTCTTCTTCTTCTTTCGCATTCTTCTTCGCATTCTTCTTCGCATTCTTCTTCGCATTCTTCTTCTTCTTCGCATTCTTCTTCTTCTTTCGCATTCTTCTTCTTCTTCTTCTTTCGCATTCTTCTTCGTCTTCTTCTTCGCATTCTTCTTCTTCTTCGCTTCTTCTTCTTCTTCTCATTCTTCTTCGCATTCTTCTTCTTCTTCTTCTTCTTTTTCTTCTTCTTCCATTACTTTACTGGCTAAGAAAATCAATCTCTACTAAATAGGAAAGTGAATATCTTACTTGCTAGAAAGGTTAACCATTTGCTAGCTGGGAAAAAGTCGAGTTCCTAACTTGCCAGAAATGTCAATGTTTTACTTGCCAGAAAGGCCGATCTCTCATTATTGGCTAGAACATTCCATTCCATGTCGTGTCTGTTTACAAAGTCTAAACGCAAATAATGATTGTTGTGCATAAAACTCCAAGCGGGCACTAATGTTTCTAACACCTAGATATGTCTGATAGGGACAGACAGACAGAAAGCGAGTGAAGGATGGAGATTTAATCCTTATGCCAGAGAGAGAGAGAGACAGAGAAAGAGAGACAGACAGAGTGAGAGACAGACAGGCAGAAAGAGAGAACAGAGAGAGAGACAGACAGACAGATAGACAGAGAACGAGAGACAGACACACAGAGAGTGAGACAGACAGACAGATAGACAGACAAATAGACAGACAGACTGACAGAGAGAGACAGACAGACAGACAGAGAGTGAGACAGACAGACAGAAACAGACAGAGAGTGAGACAGACAGACAGAGACAGACAGAGAATGAGACAGACAGACAGAGACAGACAGACAGATGGGGAGGAAGGG
>JAPXFY010000026.1:27704922-27734922 GCA_030674185.1 Monoplex corrugatus
TTTCTCTCTTCTTTTTCTTCTCTCTCTCTTTCTTCTCTTCTTTTTTCCTCTTCTCTTCTCTTCTTTTCTTCTTCTCTTTTTATTCTCTCTCTCTCTTTCTTCTCTTCTTTTTTCTCTTCTCTCTCTCTCTCTTCTTTCTCTCTTTTTCTTCTCTCTCTCTCTTTCTTTCTCTTCTTTTTTCTCTCTCTCTCTCTCTCTCTTTCTCTCTCTCTCTTTTTCTCTCTCTCTCTCTCTTTTTTCTCTTCTTTTTTCTTCTCTCTCTCTCTTTCTCTCTTCTTTTTTCTTCTCTCTCTCTCTTCTTTCTCTCTTCTTTTTTCTTCTCTCTCTCTCTCTTCTCTCTTCTTTTTTCTTCTCTCTCTCTCTCTCTTTCTCTCTTTCTTTTTTCTCTCTCTCTCTCTCTCTCTTTCTCTCTTCTTTTTTCTTCTCTCTCTCTCTCTCTTCTCTCTCTTCTTTTTCTTCTCTCTCTCTCTCTCTTCTTTCTCTCTTCTTTTTTCTTCTCTCTCTTTCTTTCTCTCTTCTTTTTTCTTCTCTCTCTCTTTCTCTCTTCTCTCTCTCTTTTTTCTTCTCTCTCTCTCTTTCTTTCTCTCTTCTTTATTCTTCTCTCTTCTTTTTCTTCTCTCTCTCTCTCTCTCTTCTTTTTTTTCTTCTCTCTCTCTCTTTCTCTCTTTTTTTTTCTTCTCTCTCTCTCTCTTCTTCTTTCTCTCTTCTTTTTCTTCTCTCTCTTTCTTCTCTCTTCTTTTTTCTCTCTCTCTCTCTTCTTTCTCTCTTTTTTTCTTCTTCTCTCTCTCTCTCTCTTTCTTCTCTCTCTTCTTTTTCTCTCTCTCTCTCTCTTTCACATCTTTTGTTTTTGTGCTTGTACACAATTGTACGTTTATACAATAGAAAGGTCTAGCTGTAAAATAATCCAACGGGAACCAGTCATACCATCTGAGTAATTATTTGTTTTGATTTTGATATCTCTCTCCCTCTCTCTGTATTTCGCTGTCTGTCTGTCTGTCTGTCTGTCTGTTTCTCTCTCTGTCTGTCTCTCTGTCTGTCTCTCTCTCTCTCTTTCTCTCTCTCTCTCTGTCTCTCTCTCTCTTTATGTTATTCTGTCTGTGTGTCTCTGCCCTCTCAGTGTTTCTCTCTCTCTCTCTCTCTCTCTGTCCTCTCTCTCTCTCTTTCTCTCTTTTTTTCTCTCTCTCTTTAATAGTTTTGTTTGTGTGCTTGTACATGTATACAATAGCAAGGACGAGCTGTAAGATAATCCACCGGAACCAGTGATACTATCTAATTGTTTTCAATTTTGTTTTCTCGCTCTCTGTCTCTCTGTGTCTGTCTCTGTCTCTGTCTCTGCCTCTGTATATATCTCTCTCTCTCTCTCTCTTTCTCTGTCTGTCTCTGTCTCTCGCGCTCTCTCTTTCTCTCTCTCTTTGTTTGTCTCTCTCTATCTCTCTCTCTCTCTGTCTCTCTGTCTCTTTGTCTCTGTCTCCCCTTCTGTGTGTGTGTGTGTGTCTCTCTCTCTCTCTCTCTCTTTCTCTCTGTCTCTGTCCGCTCTCTGTCTGTCTGTCTGTCTGTCTGTCTCTCCCTCTCTCTCTCTCTCTCTCTCTCTCTCTCTCTCTCTCTCTCTCTCTCTCTCTCCTCTCTCTTCGGAAGGGATCGGTGTCTCCGGGGGGAAGAAGACGTGTTGGCATGGGCTCTGTTTTCTCAGCAAAATTTTGGATGTAGTAGTGCCACGATGTCCGAGATTTTTGGCGGAGATATTGATGAGTGGTGTGTGCATCTAGAGATGACTATCAATGACTGGAATAGTTGGTGGTTTCAACGTAATTGATACGATAATAATTAGTAGGCTTCAAAGAAGAAACATTTTGTGTTAGATTTTTGAAAAGCCGTTGCGGTGAAGTTCATGTGCCTGTATTACAAATTGTGATTGCACGTGTATCGGCTGGAATTAAATCAGTGCAAAGGTTGTGTGTTTCTGTTGGGTGTGCATATTCACAAACAAGACTTGGTAAGTCCGTGAACTATTGCATACTTGTAACCTCACTGCGTATTCATTCAATTACGAGGAAAAATAGGCGCATGAAAAAAATAATATCGTATGATAACAATACGTTTTCTGCGCAAACTTTATGCAGTTCATAGACTGGCAGGGACTTCATGTTCATTCGATTGGTATCAAAAATTCTATGGACGAAAAATTCAAAACTTTGGAAGATAGCATCGCTTGTTTTTGCACAGAAGTTACAAAGCTGAAGGAATGTGTGGTTAAAAACAAAGCAGATATAGAAGAGGTACAAGAAGATCAGAGAATCATTTTAGAAAGGCTTGAATTATTAGAGAAGAAATTACAGCATACAGAACGAGATACAAAAGCCTGCAATTTAATTTTTTTGAATGTGGAAGAACTGGAAAGAGAATATGACCACACAACTGCCCTATATATAATGGAAATATTGAATGAGCATTCTTCCACCCCAACCTGGCGGTACGAAGACATTACCAGTGTAAGCTTGCGATAGCTCAAAATACACTAGATAATGATATAAATAGTGCTTTAGAAATATTTATTGAATGTTTACAAGAAGCTAGCATGTGTATGTACAGTCAGAATCGCAGTGGGAAAAAGAAACGTTTCAGAATGGTTTGGAATGAGTGTATACAAGGCAAAAAGGAAACAGGAGAACTCTTAATCGTTTCAGAAGAACCAGAGAAGAAGAGGATAGGATTATTTATGTTCAAACGAGGAAGAAATACAAAAAGTTACTGAAAACAAAAAAGTATGAGTTGTATGAACAAAAAACAGAGTCGTTAACCAGAATTATTTTCAAATCATCACAATTTTGGCTGCCCAGTTAGTGTGAGACAAGGGTGTGTCTTAAGTCCTACCTTATTCTCAGTATTCATCAACCAACTAGCTAATCGATGGATGTGAGAGGGAGACTCGGTGTCCGTTGCTTCCAGGAATAATGGAATTGTTTATTTTACTCTTTGCAGATGATGTGGCTTTATTATCAACAACACCACACGGTCTACAAAACCAATTAAATGTATGACAGTCTTGCTGCGATAATATGAAATTAATTGTCAATATTGAGAAAAACCAATAAGAAAACATGAAAAGTGGTTTATCATGGAGCACGATTAGAAGTGGTCAATAAATATTGCTATTTAGGGTTTAGCTTCGCAACAAAGATTAGTGCCAAGATAGGAACAGAACATTTAGTAACAAAAGGCAAGAAAGCAACCGTATTGTTAAGCAGGGCATTTCAAAAGTATAAGGACATGAACACGGATATTTTCTTCAAAATATTTGACGCTAAGATTCAGCCCATCTTGTTGTATTCTTCCGAGATATGGGGGATGGTCAGAATGGAACATATCGAGAAAGTAACACATGTTAGCGTGTAAAAGATTTTGGGTATACCAACAAAAACATCCTAACAAAATGGTGTATGGTGATTTAGGAAGATTCACTCTGTATGTTAATTCCTCATGAATTGTCTGAGATACTGGTTTAAAGTATTGCATATGTTCCAGACAGATTACCTTTCAAAGCGTACCATATGTTGATTAAAATTTGACAGATCTGGGAAATAATGCTGGGTTTCCAAAATAAGGGAAATTTTGTGTGAGACTGGATTTAACATTGTATGGGTGCAACAAGGTGTGGGAAATGAGAAAGCAGTTCTTGCATGAGTTAAACAGAGACTGTTTAGATGTATTCATCCAAGAATGGTCGAGCACACTTAGAGATCGAGATAGATATAACAGTTACAGATCATTTAAGACCATTTTTGAGAAGGAAAAATATGTGTACCGTATAGATGCCTACTGTTTCAGGGTTGCTATTTCACAGGCGCGATTTAATGTTCTCCCAATTAACAGTAACATACACAGGTACAGTAAGTCTGATCAAGACAAAGCATCCTCATTTGGCAGTTCACAATACGAAAATGAACAGCACTTGTTATTTCAGTGTTTCATGTACACAGATCTTAGGAAAAGATTTTTAGGCAAGTTAGTTGACATGCCCATACACATTCTGTTTAAAACAACAAATGACAGCATGGACACAGTCTGTCAAGATATATTTTCCATGCCATCAATAGGAGAAATGCATAGAGGGAAATGGACATTGAAGTGTTGCAGAGTTTTTACTCTTAGCGCTTGGTCATCTGGCAATCTACTCAATTTACAATTTAAAAAAAGATCACAACAGAATTATTTGTTGGTTTCAGCCATTTATTGTTAGTAAACTGATTATTTTGTTGATTGCACTTTTGTGAATTGAATTAACTTGTTTTCTTGTTAACTGACATAATTATGTATGAATTCTTGACGCAAGCGATGGTTTAATTGATTAATAATTGTTCAGTGGGTTATATATCTGAGTGATTGATGGGTTAGTTGGTGATTGAATTGATTGAATGATTGATGATTGATTGATTGATTGAATTGATTGATTGATTGATTGATTGATTGATTGATTGATTGATTGATTGGTTGGTTGGTTTGGTTGGTTTGGTTGGTTGGTTGGTTGGTTGATTGTTTGATTGATTGATTGATTGATTGATTGGATTGATTGATTGATTGATTGGTTGATCTAGCGAGCAAATGACTAAGTGATTCATTAGTTGACTGATTCGTTCAGTTAAACGATTGGTGATTATTGTTAATACGTAATTTTCAAATTTTTGTGGATTTGATTGATTTATTCGATAATTGGTCAAATTATTGTTACCCTTCGATAAACCGTTGATTGGAGATTTGTTGAATTAAGCGGATTGATGGACTTACTGTAGAGTTAATCGATCGTTTGATTGAATGAGGGATTGTCAACTTGATGATATTCTGATTGACTGATCAGTCAGTAGATATTGATTGATTAATTAATAGGTTGGCAAATTTGACAGTCTGATACATTGTTGATTAAAAAATAGACTACATTGACATGAGGAACAGTCATATGGATAAATGATTCATACATTCATTAATTGATGGATAGATTGGTTCACTGATTGATTATATGATTGGTTATGTTCAATGACTGGTATACTGCTTGATATGTTACAGATTATCCAGTGATGATGAAAAATATATGAATAGTCATGAGTTGAGCAATGGATTTACAGACATGTTGATCAACTATCTATCGACGAAAATCGTATTTCTATGAAACCATTATGATGTTGAAGAGATGATATAGTTAAACAGGTGTTGTAAATGTATTACTATGTATCACGGATGAATTACCTTTGGGATTACTTCAGACTGTGGATTACATCGAATTGTAAAATACGCTGGAAATGAGCAAAATGCCAGTCCCATCCCCCCACCCTCATCATCATCATCATTATCATCAGAAGAGAGAATAGATGAATGTATGAATCATTTATCCACATGACTGTTCCTCATGTCCATGTAGTCTATTTTTGATGATGATGATGATGATGATGATGATGAATGATGATGATGATGATGATGATGATGATGATGAATGATGATTGATGATTGATGATGATGATGATGATGATGATGATGATGATGATCCCCACCCATCCCATTGTTGTATTGTGGCCCAAGGCCGATGTACCTTTAACTGTCTGAATCTGAGTCTGAGTCTGAGACTCTCTCTCTCCCTCTCTCTCTCTCTCTCTCTCTCTCTCTCTCTCTCTCTCTCTCCTCTGTCTTTGTCTGTCTTTGTCTGTCTGTCTGTCTGTCCTGCCTGTCTGTCTGTCTGTCTGTCTGTTTGACTGTCTGTCTCTCTTTCTGTCTCTCTGTCTCTCTCTCTCTCTCTCTCTCTCTCTCTCTCTCTCTCTCTCTCTCCCTACTCTCTCTCTCTCTCCACCACCCCTCTCTCTCTGTCTCTCTGTCTCTCTCTCTACCACCCTCTCTCTCTCCCTCTCCCACCTCTCTCCTCCCCTCTCTCTCTCTCTCTCCCTCCCTCTCTCTCTCTCCCACCACTCTCTCTCTCCCACTCTCTCTGTGTCCTCTCTCTCTCCCCCTCCCTCTCTCTCTCTTCCACTCTCTCTCTCTCTTCCCTCCCTCTCTCCCTCTCTACCACTCTCTCTCCCACTCTCTCTGTCCCTCTCTCACTCACTCCATCTCTCTCTCCCTCCCTCTCTCTCCCTCCCTCTCTCCCTCCCTCCCTCCCTCCCTCCCTCCCTCTCTCTCCACTGTCTCTCTCCTCCCCCTCTCTCTCTCTACCACCCTCTTTCTCCTCTCTGTCTCCCTCTCTCTCTCTTCTCCTCTCTCTCCCTCTCTCTCTCTCTCTGTCTCTCTGTCTCCCTCTCTCTCTCTCTTTCTTTCTCTCTCTCCTCTCTCTCTCAGTCTCTCTCTCTCTCAGCTAGTACTTGTTGTTCCCTAATGGGCAGGGTAGTCAGTCCAGTCAGTATAGGTCAGGCTGTCAGGCTGTCAGTGGTGAAGATCCTGGATTCGATCGGCCTAGACACCTCCGGCGGGTGGGTCAAGGGTTATGTTCAAAACAAATGTAACATTTGCAAGAAAGGCTGCAATCCAATGATTATAGAAACATAAACATAATGCTTGCAATAGATAAAAAAAAAACAAGAGCGCAATCCAGTGATATGCAAAAATAAACACGATGCTTGCAACAAAGAGCGGAATCCATCGGTATGAAATAAATAATGAATAACTAAATGATAAATAATAATAAATAATGAATAAATAAAATATAATTTAATAATAAATAAAAAATAAACGCTGCTTGCAATAAAGAACATAATCCAATGCATACAAAATAGACATAATGCTTGCAATAAAGACGTAATCCAATGATACGCATAAATGAATAAATAAAAAATAATAAATAAATAAATAAATAATAATAAATAATAAACGCTGCTTGCAATAAAGAACATAATCCAATGGCATACAAAAATAGACATAATGCTTGCAATAAAGAGCGTAATCCAATGATACGCAATAAATGAATGAATGAATAAATAAAAAAATAAATGAATAAATAAATAAATAAAATAAATAAATGAACACTGTTTGCAATGAAGAACAAAATCCAATGATATACAAAAGTAGACATAATGCTTGCAATAAAGAGCGTAATCCAATGATATGCAATAAATGAATGAATAATGAATGAATATGAATGAATAATGAATAATGAATGAATAAATGAATAAATAAATAAATAAATAAATAAATACATGAATAAATAAATCATGCTTGCAATAAAGAGGGCAATCCAATGACATGCAAACATAAACGTAATACTTGCAATAAAAGCACAACCAATGATATACAAAAATAGACATAATGCTTGCAATAAAAAGTGAAATCCAATGATTTGCACACACAAAAATAATAAATAGATAAATAAATAAACGCTGCTTGCAATAAAGAGCGCTATCCAATGATTTGCAAAAATAAACATACTGCTTGCAATACAAAGCACCATTTAATGATATGTTTACAGACATAACATGATCCTTGCAAGAAAAGCGCATCCTACTGAAATGCCAAAAGAAATATTGCGCTTGCAAATAAAGAGTACACACATTTGTTGCAGATGGGTTGCCATACCTGATAATCATCGTGACCTTAGTGTTGTGCTCGTTGCTATTGGCAACCATCGCCCTCATCATCGTCGTCGTCGTCATTCGACAGAAAAGAAGAAAATCGTGAGTAGGATGGATTCTGTCTGTCTGTCTGTCTGTCTGTCTGTCTGTCTGTCTGTCTGTCTGTCTGTCTGTCTGTCTGTGTCTGTTTCTGTCTGGCGAGCTGGCTGGTTTTCTCCACTCTCTCTCTCTCTCCATCTGTCTCTCTGTATCTCTCTCTCTCTCTCTCTCTCTCTCTCACTTGCTCGCTCGCTCGCTCGCTCCCAAGCACTCAAACACACGTACACACACTCACACACATACACACCAGCGCGCACATGCATCCACATATTCGAATGTGTATGTACACTTTTATGATTTCATGATATTTTTTTTCTTGTGTTTTCTTTTATCTGTGTTCTTTAAATGTTAGTTCTTGTGCAGTATCTTCTTACTCTCTTTCTTTTGTTTCAATATCACAAAGTTAGCAAGGCAGGATATGTTACTTGTCTTTTGTGCATGACATATCATCATCATCATCATGTAGAGCTTGCTCGGCTATCCATGACACGTTTCTTCCATCCTTCTCTGTCAGACATTGCAGTAGGCAGTTCATCATACTGACAGCCCGTATCATCGATCAGTTGGTCGATTGAAGGTCTTCTTTGGACGTCCTGGTCTTTGTTTGCGTGACTGGGTCTCCATAGTAGAACATCCCCCACCAGTTCTTCTTTGCTACGCCAGCAGTGTCCCGCGAAGCGCAGTCTTTGTTGACGTATGATTTACTGATTGGTGGGATCTTGCCATAAAACTCTTTGTTAGTTGGATGTTCTCTCCAGGATTTGTTCAGGGCTGCACGCGTGCAGCATTCGTGTGTATGCTCCATCAATCTTCCTCTCCAATGTCGTTGTTAGGGTCCAAGAGATTGAGCCATATGTAAGAACGGACTCTACTGCGCTCGGAAGAAGTTCCGAGCATCACCTATACCATTAGGAAATACAGAAATATTCTATTTCATGTCCTTTTCATGCAGCACTCAGTACAAAAAATTGAACATCAGTACTATTGAGAGAGAGAGAGGGGGGGGGAGAGACAGACAAACAGACAGACAAAGAGAGAGAGAGGACAGAGAGAGAGACAGAGAGAGAGCCCATGATGAATAGTGCAGCAACCACAAAGTAATGATAGCAAATGTGTATGAAAAGCTCGTACCTCGTAGTAATGATATAAATGCTGTTACGACTCTCGCCATTGGTCGTTCGTTTTTGTGTCATTCACCCTGATTGGCCGCTGTTGTTAGCGCGCCAATATTAGCCGCTTTCGTTAATTTACCCATTCACTGCCCATTACGCCATGTTATGTGGGCAGCAACGAAGGTTCTCCAGTCCGATTTGTTTTGGGCCAGCCTCTGTATAGTACTCCGTGAGTTTCAGGGCCGTAAGGTCTTGCTTTGTCTGACCGTGATCTTACCAACAAATGCCTGTCAGTTAACATCAGGAAGACAGTTCTTGAATGTTATATAGAACTGATACTGTTCTACGGTTTGTGAGGCGTGGACAGTCAACAGCAAAGCCAGAACAAGATTGAGGTCAGCCGAAACGTGGTTTCTAAGAGAATGTTGAGAGTTCCATGGACTGCAAATGAAACAAACAAGACAGTCTTGACGGAGGCAGACACAAGAAGATCATTGATAAGGAAGATTAGGAAAAGACAAGCAACATTTTTAGGTCATTTTATTAGGAAAGGGGAAATAGAGCACCTGGTCACAACGGCATCAGAAATAGCCTGCAGAATCGGCCAAGCCAAAACAGCTTTCAAGAAGATGACAAGCATTCTTACAAACAAATGCCTATCAATTAACATCAGGAAGAGAGTTCTTGAATGTTACATAGAACCGATAATGTTATACGGTTGTGAAGCGTGGACAATCAACACGCAAAGCCAGAACAAGATTGAGACAGCCAAGATGTGGTTTCTAAGAAGAAAGTTGAGAGTTCCATAGACAGCAAAGAAAACAAACGAGACAGTCTTGACGGAGGCAGACACATGAAGATTATTGATAAGGAAGATTAAGAAAAGACAAACAACATTTATAGGCCGTTTTGTGAGGAAAGAGGATTTAGAACACCTGGTCACAACAGGAAAGCTGGAGAAAAAGAACACCAGGTTGACCCAGGGAGAAATATTGGACGGACTTGCAGGGTGGCTGAGGACAGAGATGGTGGAAGATGTGCTTGCAGCGACAAGGGTTAGATACATATGGAGGGCCATGATCGCCAACGCCATGCGGCAGGGCACATGATGATGATGAAGATCTTGTGTTGTGTCGTCAGGTGTTCTTGGGTCTACCCCTGCAGGAAGACATTTTTAATTTATTCATCGTCACGTGCCTTGTTTGCCTTAGGTGGTCATTGACGTTTTTATTTTGTTTTGTTTTTGTTTTTGTTTAGTCTTTGTTTTGGTTCATTTATGTGCTTTTGTTTGTTTATTTGTTTGTTTGTTTGTTTGTTTGTTTGTTTGTTTTTGTTTGTTTGTTGTTTGTTTGTGTTTCGAGCACAGCAGACGAAGAGGTGCATTTCCTTACAAGCAAGAGAAGTATTTCTTTACAAGGACACTTCTAGCACAGAATTACCAGAAGGTGGGGATATTTTTTATACTGAAAGAGCCCCCGGCATGCCCACAGGGGAGTGTGTTGGAGTGATAATTATGTGTTTGTGTGAATGTGTGTCTCTGAGTGTGTGTGTGTGTGTGTGCGTGCATGCATGCGTGTGTGTGTGTGTGTGTGTGTGTGGTGTGTGTGTGTGTGTGTGTGTGTGTGTGTGTGTGTGTGTGTATGTGTGTGTGTGTTTGTCTGCGCGCGTTAAAATGATGGTTAAGCGTTTTAGATGATGGTTATGTAGGAATGTTGGTGTTTTTGTATGTGTTTGTGTGTGTGTGTGTGTGTGTGTGGTGTGTGTGTGTGTGTGTGTGTGTGTGTGTGTGTGTGTGTGTGTGTGTGTGTGTGTGTGTGTGTGTGTGTGTGTGTGTGTGTGTTTCAGTGTCACAAACTGTTGCCACCGACTTTTCTTCAAAGTGACTGTCAGTAATGACCACTCTGTAACTGTCATTGAGAGATCAACAACAAATTGACTTGACTTAAAAAAAAGAATAAAGAAACTTTTTTTTTCTTAGAAACTGAAACTTCTCCTTCTCCCCCTCACACCTCACTCTCTTTTTCAGCCATTCTTTAACCTTTTGACTCCCACACCCCTTATCCAATAACTGCAAATACATAACCCTTTGACTCCCTCACCCTTTCCATCAGCTTCCTGCAAGGAAACTGGTGGATAGGGTGAGAGAGTCGAAGGGTCTTTTTTTTTGTTTTGTTTTGTTTGTTTTATTTTGGGGGTTTTGTTTGTTTTTGTTTTGTTTGTTGTGTTTTGTTGTTGTTTTTTTTGTTTTTTGTGTTTGTTTGTTGTTGATTTTTGTTGTTGTTTTTTGGGGGGTTATTTTTTGTGCAGCGTGCAGTCGTGGTACCAATCTGGAAAAAGAAAGGCAGCAAGAAAGACTGCAGCACGTATCGAGGTATATCCCTTCTGAGCCACACGGGAAAGATGTATGCAAAGATCCTTGAACAGCGCACAAGGTACAAGGTGGAACCTCTACTGAGTGAGGCGCAGATGGGTTTCAGAAAAGGAAGAGGATGCACTGACGCTATCTTCGCTCTCAGACAACTGAGCGAAAAGACTATCGAACACAATAAAGAACTGAACTTCGTGTTCGTGGATCAAGAAAAGGCCTTCGACAGAGTAAATAGAAACAAGTTGTGGAAAATGTTAGAAGAATATGACGTTAGGGGGCAACTTCTAGACAATATAAGAGCCATCTATACCAACAGCATGAGTGCAGTACGCACCCAAGATGGACTCACGGAATGGTTTGGGGTGACGTCGGGAGTGAGGCAGGGGTGTGTTCTATCACCACTGCTGTTCATTGTATATATGGACAAAATCACGAAGGAAGCAAATCCCAACCCTGAAGATCTGAACGAGATGCTGTTTGCAGATGATCAAAGCCTTGCACATGAAAAAGAAGGGGAACTCCAGGAGCACACGAACAACCTGAACACACAATGTGAGAACTTCGGCATGAAAATCAGTATCAGCAAAACCGAGACACTGAAAGTCAGTAGAACACCTGGCCGCCTCAACATCAACATCGAGGGGACAGCACTGAAACAAGTCAGCGAGTTCAAGTATCTTGGAAGTATCTTCACAGAAGATGGACTCTCAACAGAGAGATCGAGACAAGAGTTCAAAAGGCCAACAGCGTCAGCTACCAGCTTGCCCCACTCCTAAGACACCCCAACATCCCCATCGAGACCAAAGCCAAACTCATCGAGTCCATATTTAGACCAACCTTGACCTACCAGTGTCAGACATGGACCCTTACCAAAAGTCTTGAAAGAAAGATCACCACCTGCGAGATGAGATGTCTAAGGAGAGCAGTCAACAAAACCAGACATGATAAGATCAAGAACATCAAGATCAGAGAAATGATTGGAACAACACCAATTCTCCACTACATCCAACAGCAGAGAACCAGGTGGTTCGGGCACCCGACACGCATGGCACCTCACCAGCTTGCCAGTAAAGCTTACAACACAAAGGTGTCAGGGTACAAGGCAAGGGGTAGACCGAGGAAGACCTGGATCGAGGGTGTGAAAGAAACACTGAAGACCCACAACATCCCACTCAACCAGGCCTTCAAACTTGCCGCAGACAGAAAGCTCTTTCTCCCCTCGACGCCCAAGATGGTATAAGAGGACGGATAAAGTAAAGTAAGTAAGTGTTTTTTGTTGTTGTTTCTGTTGTTGTTGTTGTTGTTGTTTTTTGTTTGTTTGTTTTTTTTTTGCTTTTCTAGCATGGATGACAATGCAGGGTGCTGGTGGACAGGGTGCGGGGAATCAAAAGGGTTAACTTTCTATTTTTGCCATGCTTTCAGTGTGCTGCGAGAGTCAGAAGTGTGCTAACGTTGTATTTGCCCTGTTTCCAGTTTCCATCTCTCTCTCTCTCTCTCTCTCTCCTCTCTCTCTCTCTCTCTCTCTCTCTCTCTTCTCTCTCTCTCTCTCTCTCTCTCTCTCTCTTTCCCCTTTCTCTCTCTTTCTCTCTCTGTCTCTCTATCTGTCTCTCTTTCTCTCTTTCTATCTCTCTTTCTCTGTGTGTGTGTCTCTCTCTCTTTCTCTTCTCTCTCTTCTCTCTCTGTCTCTCTTTCTCTCTTTCTCTTTTCCTCTCTCTCTTCTGTCCTCTTTTCTCTGCTCTCTTTTTTCTCTCTCTCTCTTCTCTTCTATCTCTCTTTTCTCTCATGTGCGTCTCTCTCTCTTTCTCTTTCTCTCTCTCTGTCTCTCTTTCTCCTCTTCCTCTCTTTCTCTCTCTCTCTTCTCTCTCTTTCTCTCTCTCTCTCTCTCTTCTCTCCTCCTCTTTTCTCTCTCTTTCTCTCTCTTCTTCTCTTCTCTCTCTTTCTCCCCCTCTCCTTCTCTTTTCTCTCTTTCTCTCTCTTCTCTCTCTTCTCTCCTCTCTCTCTCTCTCTCTCTCTCTCTCTCTCTCTTCCCATGCCACAAGCCAAGGAAATGATATTATGGACTTGAGGGGTTTTTTAG
Organism: Monoplex corrugatus; assembly: GCA_030674185.1. Classification (NCBI taxonomy): domain Eukaryota; kingdom Metazoa; phylum Mollusca; class Gastropoda; order Littorinimorpha; family Ranellidae; genus Monoplex; species Monoplex corrugatus. The sequence continues at coordinate 27,718,120 of JAPXFY010000026.1, forward strand.
CGTACAAGAGTGGGTGGCGGGGGCAGGGAGAAATACCGGCCTGTGGAAGAGCCCCCTGGGCAACGATCCGCGAGCTCTGATCGGTTCAAGAGACTCGCAAGCTCCTTCACTGGACTGATTGCATAAACTAGTAATATCGGTTATCCCCCCTACCCCTACTTCTAATCCCACCCCCACCCAACGACCCACCCACTCCCTACCTGCACTTTTTTTGGGGGGGTGGTTCTTTTCTGGGATGTTTACTGCTTGTCTGCCTGTTGACCGAATTTCATTTTCTTCTCATCTTTTCTGTGTGTGTGTGGTGGTGGTCTTCGATTTAATGTCTATTCACTAAAGTGATTTTAGACAAACAAACAAACAAAAAAGGGGGGGGGAATACAGGAGGAGTGAAAAGGGTATCTGAAAATTGTCAATTTTGATCTTGAGAACAAATGATCCAGAAAACAATTATTTTTGAGGAGGGGAAGGTAAAGCTAATAAACAATGTGTGTGTTGTGTGTGTGTGTGTGTGTGTGTGTGTGTGTGTGTGTGTGTGTGTGTGTGTTGTGTGTGTGTGTGTGTGTGTGTGTGTGTGTGGTGTGTGTGTGTGTGCGTGTGTGTGTGTTTGTGTTTGTGTGTTAGTGGTTGGTCTGGTCTGGGTTGAGTTAGGGTTGGGTTGGGTTGGTTGGGTTTAGTTTGGTTTGGTTTGGTTTGGTTTGGTTTCGTCTGGTCTGGTCTGGTCTGGTCTGGTCTGGTCTGGTCTGGTCTGGTCTGGTCTGGTCTTGGTTAGGTTGGGTTGGTGGTTAGGTTGGGTTAGGCAGGGCAGAGTAGGATTTGGGTTTGGGTTTAGGTTTGGGTTTGTTTGGGTTTGGTGTTTGCTATGTAAAGTGCTAAAGGCATGTTTTGACGCGGACCGGTTGCGCAATACAAATGGAATTTTTATTATTATTATCATATTTATTGTTATTATTGTTGTTGTTGTTGTTGTTGTATTATTGTTATTGTATTTGTTATTATTATTGTTATTGTTATTATTGTTGTTGTTATTATTATTGTTATTGTTGTTATTATTATTATTGTTATTGTTATTATTATTGTTGTTATTATCATTATTATTATTATTATTATTTTCAGCAGCAGCAGAAAGCAGCAGCATAATTCTTGTTTGTTTGTTTCTTTGTTATTGTCATTATTGTTTCTTATTATTAATACTGTTGTTGTTGCTGTTGTTAATGTTGTTGTCGTCGTCGTCGTCATCGTTGTTATCATCATCATCATCATCATCATTATCATCATCATGATTGCTGTTGCTGCTGGTGTTGCTGTTGTCCTTATAGACAAACAGAACTCCCATTATCAATCTCCTTCAGAAAAGAATGGTGTCAGCTTAGCATTTCATGGGTCCCGCGTTCTTGACCCTCCCAGTTCCTTCCCTATTTCACAACCTTGCCAAGTACATATATAGTTTAGTAGTCGTCTCAGGGATTGTTTCCCTTTATTTTCGTATTCAACTATACGCTCTGAAAACACAAAACATTGTAAAAAAAAATTGTCGAGTGTATTTGAGGTGAACAATTCACACTGGTTATCACTATTTGTTTTACTGTACAGCTACGTTCTATTTTTTTTTTTTTTTTTTGGTTTTTTTTTGTTTGTTTTTGTTTGTTTGATTTTTTTGTTTGTTTGTTTTTTGTTTGTTTGTTTTTTGTTTGTTTTTTTACCAAAGACGTTTACACAAGAAAACTATCTCGAGACGCATTTTAAAGAAGTAACATCGGATCAAGTTTTGTTAGTTGAAATTTCAGAATCGTTGGTTCACAGTCCCCCGTTAATGCATTTCTTTTACGTTGACGAAGGTTTTTTTGTTTTGTTTTTTGTTGTTGTTGTTTTTTTAAGTGTCAGTTTTCCTTCGCATTATTGATGTTAGTGTTAAGTTTTTGTTCCATTTCTCTACCCACGCACATCTCTTTTCTTAAGACCTTGTCTCATCCATTAAACAAACTTTCTGTCTCTTATTCTGTCTCCCATCTGCCTCGCCCCCCCCCCCCCCCACTCTTCTTTTTTCTACCCTCCGTGCTTGCACCTTCCCCCACCCCCACCCCAACCCCCACCCCCCACCTCCCAGTCTAATATCACTCATAGTTAGAAGACGTGAAATCAATAAGTCAAAGAAAAACGATCTCAAGGAATCTGTCAGACAACAACTGATGGCAGAGTTAGGTGGAGCGCATATGGAATTGCCCGGGTGCCAGAAATTCTTCTTTTTTTTTTTTTTATATAAACAAACTCCTATTGTCTGTCCTTAATAAAACCTTTTGTTGGCCTGTTCGTGACGATGATCGTCACAAGATTAGTTTTTGCCTGTGTGTTTGACAGCGCGGATTTTGTGTCTGTTTCGTTGTTTGTCTGAATATTTGTCAACAGCTGCCAACAGACGACGCAGAATCCTTTTTTTTTTTAATGTGTGTGTGTGTGTGTGTGTGTGTGTGTGTGTGTGTGTGTGTGTGTGTGTGTGTGTGTGTGTGTGTGTGCATGTGTGTGTGCGTGTGCGTGCGTGCGTGTGCGTGCGTGCGTGTGTGTGTGTTCTAAGAGAGTGGGTGGGTCTTTTGATTGTGTGGCTAATAGACTTCATTGTTGAGGGAGAGAGAGAGATGAAGATGGAGGGAGGGAGGGAGGGAGGGTAAAAAAAGAGGCAGAATGAGAGCGAGCGAGCGAGCGAGAGGAAGAGAGAGAGAGTCAGACAGAGACAGAGAAAAACAGAGACAGAAACAGAAACAGAGATAGAGACAGAAAGACAGACAGAGACAAAGACAGAGACAGAGACCGACATAGAGACAAAGACAGACAGACATAGAGCAAGGGAGTGAGAGAGTGAGGGGGAGGTAGAAAGAGGGAAGGGAGAGAGAGAGATATAGTGAAAGAGGCAGAAAGAGAAGGAGAGAGGAGGGAGGAAGATGCGGATGATTTATTCATATTAAGGTCATTGAGGGAGGGAGAGAGAGGGAGAGAGAAGGACAGCCACAGAGAATGAGGGAGAAAGAGAGAGAGAGAGAGAAGGGGGAAGACAGACAGACAGAGACAGAGAAAGACAGACAGACAGACAGAGAGAGTAGGAGAGAGAAAGAGAGAGAGAGAAGGGGGAAGACAGACAGAGACAGAGACAGACAGACAGACAGACAGACAGAGAAGGAGAGAGAAAGAGAGAGAAGGGGAAGACAGACAGAGACAGAGACAGACAAACAGACAGACAGACAAAGAAGGAGAGAGAAAGAGAGAGAGGAGAAGGGGGAAAACAGAACAGAGACAGAGACAGACAAACAGACAGACAGAGACAGAGACAGACAGACAGAGAGAGAAGGAGAGAGAAAGAGAGAGAAGGGGGAAGACAGACAGAGACAGAGACAGACAAACAGACAGACAGACAGAGAAGGAGAGAGAAAGAGAGAGAGAGAAGGGGGAAAACAGACAGAGACAGAGACAGACAAAACAGACAGACAGAGACAGGACAGAAGAGAGAAGAGAGAGAAAGAGACGAGAGAGAAGGGGGAAGAAGACAGAGAAGAGAGAGACAGAGACAGGAGAGAGAGAGAGAGAGAGGAGAGAAGGGGGAAGAAAAAGACAGAGACAGAGAGAGAAGAACAGACAGACGACAGAGAAGGAGAGAGAAAGAGAGAGAGAGAGAGAAGGGGGAAGACAGACAGAGACAGAGAGAGATAGACACAGACAGAGAAGAGAAGGAGAGAGAAGAGAGAGAGAGAAGGGGGAAGACAGACAGAGACAGAGAGAGACAGACGACAGAGAGAGAGAGAAGGAGAGAGAAAGAGAGAGAGAGAAGGGGGAAGACAGACAGAGACAGAGAGAGAAGACAGACGAAGAGAAGAGAGAGAAGGAGAGAGAAGGGGGAAGACAGACAGAGACAGAGAGAGATAGACACAGACGAGACAGAGAGAGAAGAGAGGGAGGAGAGAAGAGAGAAGAGAAAGAGAGAGAGAGAAGGGGGAAGACAGACAGAGACAGAGAGAGAAGACAGACAGACAGAGAGAGAAGAGAGAGAAGAGAGAGAGAGAAGGGGGAAGACAGACAGAGACAGAGAGAGAAGACAGACAGACAGAGAGAGAAGGAGAGAGAAAGAGAGAGAGAGAGAAGGGGGAAGACAGACAGAGACAGAGAGAGACAGACAGCAGAGAGAGAGAAGGAGAGAGAAAGAGAGAGAGAGAAGGGGGAAGACAGACAGAGACAGAGAGAGACAGACAGACAGGAGAGAGAGAAGGAGAGAGAAAGAGAGAGAGAGAAGGGGGAAGACAGACAGAGACAGAGAGACAGACAGACAGAAGAGAGAGAAGGAGAGAGAAAGAGAGAGAGAGAGAGGGGGAAGACAGACAGAGACAGAGAGAGACAGACAGACAGAGAGAGAGAGAAGGAGAGAGAAAGAGAGAGAGAGAAGGGGGAAGACAGACAGAGACAGAGAGAGAAGACAGACAGAGAGAGAGAGAGGAGAGAGAAAGAGAGAGAGAGAAGGGGGAAGACAGACGACAGAGACAGAGAGACGACAGACAGAGAGAGAGAGAAGGAGAGAGAAGAAAGAGAGAGAAGGGGGAAGACAGACAGAGACAGAGACAGACAGAGAGAGAAGGAGAGGAGAGAGAGAAGGAGGAAGAGAAGAAGAAGAGAGAGAGAAGGAGAAGAGAGAAGACAGAAGACAGAGAGAGACAAGACAGAGAGAGAGAAGGAGAGAGAAAGAGAGAGAGAGAAGGGGGAAGACAGACAGAGACAAGAAGACAGAGAGAGAGAAGGAGAGAGAAAGAGAGAGAGAGAAGGGGGGACAGACAGACAGAGAGACAGAGAGAGAGAGACAGGAGCAGACAGAGAGAGAGAGAAGGGGGAGACAGACAGAGAAGAGAGAGACGACGAGAGAAGGGGAGAGAAGAGAGAGAGAGAGAAGGGAGACAGACAGAACAGACAGAGAAGGAAGGAGAGAGAGAAGAGAGAGAGAGAAGGGGGAAGACAGACAGAGACAGAGGACACAGAGAGAGACAGGACAGACAGACAGACAGAGACAGGCAGACAGACAGAGAGAGAGAGACAGACAAAAATACAGACAGACAGACAGACAGACAGACAGACAGACAGAGGAAACTTCAAAACCCTTTATTACTCTAGGATAGTAACATTAGATCCCGAGGAATAGCCAAAGGACCAGTGTTTAGGTTGCGGGCTGGGACTGAACTCGCGACATCAGATCTTTGAGCCCATGCTCCATCAACACAGCCAGTCAGCCTGATGAAATAAAAAGGCTCGATGATATCTATCCAGACTCAAAGTGGGCCCCATTAGCTCAGTTGGTTTCAGCGCGGTATTCACATGCTAGTAGTGGTTGTGGGTTCGAATTCCGAGATGCATCATCACCATCATCATCAAGTGCCCTGCCACATGGCGTTGGCGATCATGGCCCTCCACATGCATCTATCCCTTGTTGCCGCAAGCACATCTTCCACCCTCTCTGTCCTCAGCCACTCTGCAAGTCCGTCCAATGTTTTTTTCCCTGGGTCTACCTGGTGCTTTCTTTCCCTCCAGGTGCTTTAATTCCCCTTTCCTCATAAAATGGCCTATAAATGTTGCTTGTCTTTTCCTAATCTTCCTTATCAATGATCTTCTTGTGTCTGCCTCCATCAAGACTGTCTCGTTTGTTTTCTTTGCTGTCCATGGAACTCTCAACATTCTTCTTAAAAACCACATCTCGGCTGCCTCAATCTTGTTCTGGCTTTGCTTGTTGACTGTCCACGCCTCACAACCGTATAACATTATCGGTTCTATATAACATTCAAGAACTCTCTTCCTGATGTTAATAGATAGGCATTTGTTGGTAAGAATGTTACATTAAAACTGTCCTTCTCAACGTCCCATCTTAACATCATCGTCGTTCTGATGGTGTCAGTATAGGATTAGATAAGTCCCCTTTCCCCCACTTCCCAGGGATGGATATCCCCGTCGGGTCACATGACCTGAGGTGGATGTCGACGTAAAAACTGAACCAAATCGATCCATAAATCAATCCAGACTCATACTTATGTCATTTTACAGGGTTACGTTCTTGTTGGAATAAATTTTACAAACAACAAAATAGCGTGCAAACTCCGTGACAAATATATTACCTGCTCTTTCCATTATGATTTAGATAGTGGCGAAATGTTGTTACCTTGCATCCAGTCTGAAGCTTTTTTGATACATCACTCTTTAATGGCGCTATTCCCCAAAAATTATTTGGATTCACTGAGTATTACGTGGAGTCAGAGCAAGATTGAGGCAACTGACATGTAGTTTCTGGGAGGAGTGTTGGGTGTTCCATGGACGGCAAAGAAAACCATACGAAACAGTCTTGAAGGAAGCAGACACAAGAAGAACATTATGATAAAGAAGATTAGGAAAAGACAAGCGACATTTACAGGACATTTCAAAAGGCAAGAGAAATTAGAGCATCTGGAGGAAATTAGAGCGCCTGGAGGGATAGAGAGCACCAGGCAGACCCAGGGAGAAAATACTGGACGGACTTGCAGGGTGGCTGAGGACAGGGAGAGGATGGGAGAAGTACTTGCAGTGACAAGGTGTAGATTTGTGTGGAGGGCCATGATCGCCAACGCCATGCAGCAGGGCACATCATGATGATGATGATGATGATGGTGATGGTGATGATGGTGATGGTGATGATGATGATGATGATGACGACTACGACGACGATGGTGTGATCATGAAAAGACGAGCAACATTTATAGGATATTTCAAAAGGCAAGAGAAATTAGAGCACCTGGAGGAAAAGAGAGCTTCAGGCAGACCCAGGGAGAAACTACAGGACGGAACATGCAGGGTGGCTGAGGACAGGGAGAGGATGGGATAGCTTCCTATCGCCAACGCCATGCAGCAGGACACATGATGATGATGGTGATGATGATGATGATGATGATGATGATGACGACGACGACGACGACGATGGTGTGATGATGATGATGATGATGATGATGGTGGTGGTGGTGGTGGGGGTGGTGGTGGTGATGATGATGATGATGATGATGATGATGATGATGATGATGATGATGATGATGATGATGATGATGTGGTGGTGGTGGTGGTGATGATGATGATGATGGTGGTGGTGATGATGATGATGATGATGATGATGATGATGATGATGAATGATGATGGTAAATCACCAGCAAAGAGACCACAGATGAAGGCAGCATGCAAGAAGAAGGGCATTCTGATGATATGATTTTTTTGCATCAACGTTTTCAATCCCTCACCCTGTCCACCAGCGCTCTGCAAATCACCTCTTTCATTCCTTCTTGCGAGAAGCTGATGGCCAGGGTTTGGGAATGAAAAGGCCAAAATGGCGAACACAATACACGATATTCCCATCTCATCTCTGGATAATTGATAACAAAATTCCACGGCTATTGAGAACAGTAGCAGTTAGTTATAGTCTTTTCCTTTCAATGTTGTTGTTGTTGCTGTTATTGTTGTTGTTGTTGTTGTTGATGATGATGATGATGGTGGTGGTGCTGGTAGTGGTGGTGGTGGTGGTGATGATGATGATGGTGTTGTTGTTGTTGTTGCTGTTGTTGTTGATGATGATGATGATGATGATGATGGTGGTGGTGGTGGTGGTGCTGGTGGTGGTGGTGGTGGTGGTGATGATGTTGTTGTTGTTGTTGTTGTTGTGCTGTTGTTCATTTTCATATTTTGAGCAGGGATCGTTACAATACTGGCTTCTTCACATAGGGATGGTAACAGTTCTTAGCTTTTTGACACAGTCATTGATATAATTTAGTTTCTTCGAGGACGGGTTATCTCATGTCTTGATTACTTGAAACAGGGGTGGGTCATGTCAAGTGAGTTGCTTAGAGCGTTCTGTTGGTAAGACAGGTCGTAAATCCAACACACAGACGGACCCACAATTTGTTTTACTGTACGCTAGGAAGGACCTTTTCTCGTTGTTATTTTTGTTTAAAGCCCAGCTGACTGTGTAGAGCCATATCAGGGCTATAACCGTTTCATATAGAACCAATGCTGTTGTACGGATGCGAGGCGTGGGCAGTCAGCAAGCAAAGCCAGAGCAGGATCGAGGCAGCCGAGATGTGGTTTCTCAGAAGAATGTTGAGAGATCCATGAACAGCAAAGAAAACAAACGAGACAGTCTTGATGGAGGCAGACACAAGGAGATCACTCCTAAGGAAGACTAGGAAAAGACAGGCAACATTTATAGGCCATTTTATGAGGAAGGGGGATTTGGAGCACCTGGTCACAACGGGAAAGCTGGAGGGAAAGAGAGCACCAGGTAGACCCAGGGAGAGAATGCTGGACGGACTTGCAGAGTGGCTGGGGATGAGGAGGGTGGGGGAGATGCTGGGGGCAACGAGAGATAGAGATGGATGGAAGTCCATGATCGCCAACGCCATGCGGCAGGGCACCTGATGATGATGATGATGAACAGTTTCAAAACATACATTTTAACGGGGAAAAAAGGGAAAAAAATTAAGTACACGTATCAATGCCTTTCGCTCATAATCTAAGGAGATGCACGTGGCGTTGACCACTCGTCCAATTTATTACATAGGGGATTTTAAAAAACAAACCTGAATACAGATCTAAAGATAACTAAGGACACTAAAACATATATGTGACCTCCCACCACGAAATCAGTCTTAACTCGCAGTCAGTCGAACAGCACTAGGAGCTGAAAAGGTGACTGAGGGTCTATCTGGGGTGTTTTGACTTTTTCTCAAAATTGATTTCTGTAGACTATAATCTATCCCCCACAGAATTGTTTTCTTGAAAAATGTTATTAATCAATTTAAATCGGTATTTTAATGCACTGATCGTAGCAGAAAGAACACAATTTCCTACCAAAAGTACTTATTTTTGTCTCTAGTTGTGAACCGTAACCTGTACAGTACCCGCACAGGTAATATACTGATGGAAAGCTCTTTGGTGCAACTTTCAGATAATGACAGCGAAAATTAGAAACAAACTGGGTCAAAGCGACCAAATAAAGAAATTTAAGGAAAATGTGTAGGAGAGCACACAAAAACTTTAGAGGCCGTTTTCTCAAAATGGCCGTCATACAACTTAATGACTTTAAACATACATAACTTCTGCATTTTTTTTTTTTTTTAGTACAAGCTTTATTCAAGTATCAAAATAATCAGCAGAATGTACACTTTCCAGTGATATGTATATCTCAAAATACCCAAAATGCAGTTAAGACTGATTTCGTGCTGGGAGGTCACATATGAAAACGGGCCTGAATTACCTAAAATTGATTCAGCATATCTCATGTCCCTAGAGCCAAAAACCATTTAATACATATACCCAATTATCAAACCTAAGAGAAAGTATGTGAGACTTTATCAAACACATACAGGTGAACGGACCATGATAGGAAGAAATGACAGAAAGCAAAGGAGGAAGAAAAAAACAAAGAGGGTGACAGAAAAGAGGAAATTTCTAGCTCAGAATTTCCAGAAGGTGGGGATACTAGTTATACAGAAAGAGCCCCCGGCAAGTGGGTAGGTAGGACCTCTGGATCTTGCCAGCTCATCATCATCATCATCAGCAGCAGCAGCAGCAGCATGTGCTCTGCCGCGTGGGTGTTGGCGATCATAGCCCTCCTCGCTACTCCAACCCTCTCCACCCTCAGCCACCCTTCAAGTCCGGCCACTATTTTCTCCCTGGGTCTACTCGGTGCTCTCTTTCCCTCCAGCTTTCCTGTTGTGACCAGTTGCTCTAATTTCTCTTTCCCCATAAAATGGCCTATAAGTGTTGCTTGTCTTTTCCTAATCTTCTTTTATTAATGATCTACTTGTGTGTGCCTCGACTTTAAAGACTGTCTTGTTTGCTGTCCATGGAACCCTCAACATTCGTCTTAGAAACCATATTTCAGTTGCCTCAATTGTGTTCACTTACCAGCTCATAGGGTTTAAATGTGTAGGCTTAAGGCTTGTGCCATGATCGTTTTGAGATCTTCACCATCACAAGATACCAGTGCCCTGCCAGTGTACATGGAATTCATTCCGAACGCGGGGGAGGGAGACGTTATCTTGAGACATTAACGCTGAAATTGGAAGCAGGATTCGTATTTCGTTTACATTTTTCATCGGGGATCATATTGAACAGCGATCATCATCATCATTGCTGCAGCTTGAATAATACATGATACTGGAGGTTTCTAATCGGAAGATCTGCCAACAGCCAGCCTGGGTAGCTAGCGCCTGGCGGAACATTTTTCTGATCTCCCTGATTAACTTAACATGCGATGTGTGTTTCCCAACGGTCCAGAGCCGATTTCCTGCCTACCTTTAATATCATCTGTTCTGAGCGTGTGCGTTATTTTTTTTTTTTTTTTCTTTTTCTTTCTTTTTTTCTTTCTGTCTGCCTTTCTGTCTTCCTTCCTTCTTTCCTTCCTTCCTTCCTTCCTTCTTTCCTTCTTTCATTTCTTTCTTTCTTCTTTCCCTCCTTTCTTTCTTTTTCTTTCTTTTTTTTCTTTCTGTCTGCCTTTCTGTCTTCCTTCCTTCCTTTCTTCTTTCCTTCCTTCATTCCTTCCTTCTTTCCTTCCTTCCTTCTTTCCTTCCTTCCTTCCTTCCTTCTTTCCTTCCTTCTTTCCTTCCTTCCTTCCTTCTTTCCTTCCTTCCTCCTTTCTTTCTTCCCTTCTTTCCTTCCTTTCTTTCTTTCTTTCTTCCTTTATTTCTTTCTTTCCTTCTTTCTTTCTTTCTTTCTTTATGTGTTCTTATTTTCATACTAAAATTGAAATTTTTTTAAGAGCATTCAGCAAAATTGTAAACAGGGAGTTAAAACACCAAACACTGTTTCCTCAAACGAAGTCGCGTTGAATAAAACGAAATACAACAATACACAAACTGTTATGAACTCTTCTCTCTCTCTCTCTCTCCTTCTCTCTCTCCATCTCTATCTCTCTCTCTCTCTCTCTCTCTCTCCCCCTCTCTCTCTCTTTCCCTCTCTCTCTCTCACTATCTCTTTCTCTTCCCCCTCAGTCTCTCTCTCTCTCTCTCTCTCTCTCTCTCCCTCTCTCCCTCAATCTCTCTCTCTCTCTCCCTCATTCTCTCTCTTACCCTCTAACTACCTCTCTGTCTCTATCTCCCTCTCCCCTCTCTCTGTCTCTCTGTCTCTCTCTCTCTCTCTCTCTCTGTCTCTCTGTCTATCTAGCTAGCCAGCTAGCTATCTGTCTGTCTGTCTATCACTGTCTCTTTCTTTCTTCCTCACTATCTCTCCCTCATTCTCTCCCTGTCTTTACTCTCCTCTCTCTCTCTCTCTCTCTCTTTCTTCTCCCTCTCTCTTTCCCTCTCTCTCTCTCGCTCTCTGCTCTCTCTCTCTCTCTCGCTCTCTCTCTCTCTTTCCCTCCTCTGTCGTTCTCTTTTTCTCTGTCTCAATAACGAAGTCTATTAGCCACACAATCAAACGACCCGCCCACTCAGAAAACCTGTGATCACTTGGCCTGGGTAGCACCTGGTGCGCAAAAGATGGAACATTGTTTTCATCTCCGTTATCAACTGTTGAAAAAGTGGAAAAATAACTTTTCTCTCTCTCTGTCTGTCTTTCTGCCTGTCTGTCTGTTTGTCTGTCAGTCTATCTCTCTGTCTTTCCATCTGTCTGTCTGTCTGTCTCTCTCTCTCTCTCTCTCTCTCTCTCTCTCTCTCTCTCTCTTCCCTGTCTCTCTCTCTGTTGCTCTCTGTTTTTCTCTCTCTCCCCCTCCTTCCTCTTTCTCACTCCCATTCCCACCCTCTCTCTCTCTTGATCTCTCTCTCTTTCTCTGTCTCCTCTTCAGTCTCTCTCTCTCTCTCTCCCTCTCTCTCCTCTCTCTCTCTCTCTCTCACTCTCCCTCAGTCTCTCTCTTCCCTTCTGACTACCTCTCTGTCTTTGTCTACCTCTCCCTCTCTCTCTGTGTCTCCACCTACCTATCTATTTGTCTGTCTGACTGTCTGTCTGTATCTCTCTCTCTCTTTCTTTCTTTCTTTATTCCTCACTATCTGTCCCTCCCTCCCTGTCTCTACCTCTCCCTCATTCTCTCCCTCTCTCTCTTCTCTTTCTCCCTCTCTCTTTCTCTTTCTCTCTATCTCTCTTCCCCCTCTCTCTGTCTCTTTCCCTCCCTCTGTCGCTCTCTTTTTCTCTATTTCAATAACAAAGTCTATTAGCCACACAATCAAACGACCCGCCCACTCAGAAGATCTGTGATCACTTGGCCTGGGTAGCGGCTGGTGGGCAAAAGATGGAACATTGTTCTCACCTCCCTTATCAACTGTTGAAAAAGGAAAATAACTTTTCTCTCTGTCTCTGTCTTTGTCTGTCTGCCTGTCTGTCTGTTTGTCTGTCAGTCTATCTCTCTGTCTCTCTCTGTCTCTGTCTGTCTGTTTGTCTCTCTCTCTCTGTCTCTCTCTCTCTCTCTCTCCCACTCTCTCTCTCTGTTGCTCTCTCTTTTTCTCTCTCTCCCCCTCCTTCCTCTTTCTCATTCCCATTCCCACCCTCTCTCTCTCTCTCGATCTCTCTCTCTTTCTCTGTCTCCTCTTCAGTCTTTCTCTCTCTCTCTCTCTCTCTCTCTCTCTCTCTCTCTCTCACTCTCCCTCAGTCTCTCTCTTCCCTTCTGACTACCTCTCTGTCTTTGTCTACCTCTCCCTCTCTCTCTGTGTCTCCACCTACCTATCTATTTGTCTGTCTGACTGTCTGTCTGTATCTCTCTCTCTCTCTCTTTCTTTCTTCTTTATTCCTCACTATCTGTCCCTCCCTCCCTGTCTCTACCTCTCCCTTATTCTCTCCCTCTCTCTCTTCTCTTTCTCCCTCTCTTTTCTCTTTCTCTCTATCTCTCTTCCCCCTCTCTCTGTCTCTTTCCCTCCCTCTGTCACTCTCTTTTTCTCTATTTCAATAACAAAGTCTATTAGCCACACAATCAAACGACCCGCCCACTCAGAAGATCTGTGATCACTTGGCCTGGGTAGCGGCTGGTGCGCAAAATATGAACATTGTTCTCACCTCCCTTATCAACTGTTGAAAAAGGAAAATACTTTTCTCTGTCTCTGTCTTTGTCTGTCTGCCTGTCTGTCTGTTTGTCTGTCTGTCTATCTCTCTGTCTCTCTCTGTCTCTGTCTGTCTGTTTGTCTCTCTTTCTCTCCCCTCCTTCCCTCTCTCTCACTCCCTTTCCCTCTCTCTCTCTCACTCTCTCTCTGTCTCTTCAGTCTCTCTCTCTCTCTCTCTCGCTCTCTCTCTCTCTCTCCCTCTCTCCCTCTCCCTCTCTCTCTCTCCCTCAGTCTCTCTTCCCTTCTGACTACTTCTCTGTCTTTGTCTACCTCCCCTCTCTCTCTCTGTCCCCACCTACTATCTGTCTATCTGTCTGTCTGTCTTACCTCTCTCTCTCTCTCTCTCTCTCTCTCTCTCTCTTTCTTCTTTCTTTCTTCCTCACTATCTCTCCTCCCTCCTGTCTCTACCTCTCCCTCATTCTCTCCCTCTCATTACTCTCTCTCTTCTCTCTCTCTCTCTCTCTTCCCTTTCTCCTTCTCTCTCTCTCGCTCTCTTCTCTTTCTCCCTCTCTCTTTCTCTTCTCTCTATCTCTGTCTCTTTCCTCCTCTGTCGTTCTCTTTTTCTCTATAACGAAGTCTATTAGCCACACAATCAAACAACCCGCCCACTCAGAAGATCTGTGATCATTCGGCCTGGGTAGCGCCTGGTGCGCAAAAGATGGAACATTGTTGTCATCTCCCTTATCAACTTCATATTTTGTGCAGATCTGCTAGTGACCAAAATAACTCTCTCTCTCTCTCTCTCTCTCCTCTTTCTCTCTCTCTCTCTCACTCTCTCTCTCTCTCTCTCTCTCTCTTCTCTTTCTCTCTCTGTATACGCCCACGCATTATCACATCCGCGCGTGAAAGATCCTGCAAGTTATGCCAGTCTGGCAGCTTGTGCAAACACGTAACCACCCAGCATGTACACTTTTCTGAAGACGAAGTATGCACATTGCGCAGTATCATAACATCTGCACACTGTGGCTCAAACAAAATATATAAAAAGTTATATCTGGAAAAAAAAATGTCCTTCATGTAAGTGAATGCACCTTAGGCTTGCAAAAAAAAAAAGAGAGATAGGGGGGGAGAGATGGAGAGAGAGAGAGAGAGAGAGGAGAGAGAGGGGAGAGAGAGGGGGAGAGAGAGAGAGAGAAAACAAAGGAAAACATGCGTCTGACAAAGGATTTGGTTTATAAACAGAATTTTATTCAAGAAAAGAAGAGTCATAAATACAGCAAAGCTTGGGCAGGGCATCAAGCAATGGCTTATGTTAGCCCTCCCCCAAAACAATTGACACACTATTGGCTCAAATGCGGGCAAAACTTGTGAAATTTAAATCAACAAGAAACAAGAAAGAAATGAAGAAAAAAGCTAAAAGCACTACGATCACATCCTTAGCACATTAGGTGAAAGAAAACAATAATAACAAAAATGAACCAAAGCAAACTAAGGGGAAAAACTCAGAAAACCAACAAGAGGCAAACACCACAGCAAAAAACACCCACAAGCAAAAACACCCACAAGCAAAACACCACAACAATGGAAGTCTATGACAATGGATTTGACAGACAACAATGATAACAAAACAAACGGAAAAGAAATCAGAAACAAAGAGCAATAAGGTCTCCACCCTTGTATCATCTGTCAGACTATGATAGGAGTGGGCGTTGGAATATGTTTGTTTGGCATGCCTGTCGTCTCTTGGCTTCTTTATTACTCAAACTTCTCTTTCAATTCTCATCATATGTATGGTTCTAATGGTGAAGTCACACGCTCAACACAAAACCTTGTACTCATGAAAGAGAAACCTGTAAAATCTACGTATGGCATGCATCCTTCGTGGAAATGCGTGGGCTCTTTCAGTATAAATGGTATAGTATCCCAACCTTCTGGGAGATTCTGTGCTAGAAATTTCCTCTTTTCTGTCCCCTCTCTTTGTTCTTTTGCTTTCTGTCATTTCTTCCTATCGTTTTCTGCCGTGCTGGTCCATTTAAGAAAACAAACAAACGAGACAGTCTTGATGGAGGCAGACACAAGTAGATCACTCATAAGGAAGATTAGGAAAAGACAGGCAACATTTTATAGGCCATTTTATGAGGAAGGGGGATTTGGAGCACCTGGTCACAACGGGAAAGCTGGAGGGAAAGAGAGCACCAGGTAGACCCAGGGAGAGAATGCTGGACGGACTTGCAGAGTGGCTGGGATGAGGAGGGTGGGGGAGATGCTAGGGGCAACGAGAGATAGAGGAGGTTGGAAGTCCATGGTCGCCAACGCCATGCGGCAGGGCACCTGATGATGATGATGATGATGATGATGATGGTCCATTTAACATCATGTGTTCGATAAAGTCTTACGTACTTTCTCTTAGGATTAATAATTGGGTACATGTATTAAATGCATTTTAGCTCCAGGGAAATGAGATATGCTGAAACAATTTCAAATGATTTGGGACCCGTTTTATTATATGTTTTGTGTTGTTAGTTATGCTTAAATTTGTATTCAGGTATTTTTTAAATCCCTTGTGTGATGAATTGGATGGAATGGTCAACACCAGGGGCACTCTTTCGATTATGTGAGTGAATGCATTGATATGTGTAGTCAATTTTCCTTTTCCTTTTTTTTTTCCTGTTGAAGTCTTCTGTATGCTTTGAAATGGTTATAGCCCTGATATGATTCTACACAGTCAGCTGGCCTTTAAACAAAAGTAACAATAATAATAACAATAACAAAATGGCATATATCGAACACGTAAGCTCCACGCAATTTGTATCTCAACAGTCCAGAGCCAATTTCCTACCTTTGATATCATCTGTTCTGTGCGTGTACGTTCTTTTTTCTTTTCTTTTTTCTTCTCTCTTTCTTTTTTCTTTCTCTTTCCACTCTTTCTTTCTTTCTTCTTTCTTCTCTCTCTTTCTTTCTTTCTTTCCATCTTTTTTCTTTCTTTTCTTTTCTTTTCTTTTCTTTCTTTCTTCTTTTCTGTCTGTCTTCCTTTCCTCTCTTTCTTTCTTTCTTTCTTTCTTTCTTTCTTTCTTTCCTCTCTTTCTTTCTTTCTTTCTTTCTTTCTTTCTTTCTTTCCTGTCTTTTTTCTTTCTTTCTTTCATTTCTCTTTTTTCTTTTGTCTGTCTTCTTCTTTCTTTTTCTTTCTTCTTCTGTCTCTTTTTTCTTCTTTTCTTTTCTTTTTTCTTTTCTTTCTCTTTCTGTCTGCTTCTTTCTTTTCTTCTTTCTTTTCTTTCTTTCTTTCTTGTCTTCCGTCTGTCTGTCTGTCTGTCCTTCTTTCTTTTTCTTCCTTCCTTCCTTCCTTTCTTTCCTTCTTTGTCTGTATTAAATTTCTGATAAAATTGAACATATTTAAAAAAAATTTGGAGTGTTCAGCAAAATTGAAAACAGGGATGTTAACACATCAAACAATGTTTCTGAAGAAAACGCACTTGCAGAGAATAACACTGCTATCATGGTGAATTGAATGAAACAAAAAGACAACACTACAAAAACTGTTATGAGTTTTCCGTGTGACACAGCCTTTACTCCCGTATTTTGTTTCGTTTGTCACCTTTGGTGGTCTGCCACTGATTGTTGTGTAGGCGAGTGCAGCGATGTCAGGCATGGAAAAGTGACCTTGAACTCTTGTGATTTTACAGTTCAAAGATGAAAATAACTTGTTTTCTCTGTCTCTGTTTCTACCTGTCTCTCTGTCTCTGTCTCTGTCTGTGTCTGTGTCTGTCTCTCTCTCTCTCTCTCTCTCTCACACACACTCACCACTACCTCT
>JAPXFY010000026.1:27752422-27754922 GCA_030674185.1 Monoplex corrugatus
CACACACACACATACACACACATACACACACATACACACACACACACACACGCATATGCACACACACACATACACACACTCATACACACACATCACACACGCATACGTGCACACACACATACGCACACATACACATACACACACACACACACATTAAACACACACACACACACACACACCGACACCTATCACACAAACACACACACACATTCACACACACACACACTGACACAGACACACACACACATACACCCACGCACACACATCACACACACCCATACACACATACACACACCCATACACACATACACACACACACGCGCACACAAACACACATACACACAATGCACACACACACATATACACACACACACACATACACAAACACACACACACACACACACACACACACACAAACACACACACACAACACACACACACACACACACACACACACATACCGACACACACACACACACCGACACACACACACACACCTGACACCTTCCCACACACACACATACACTGACACACACCCACGCCCACGAACACAACCCCACACCCACCCACCCACACACTCACACACACTCTCTCTCTCTCTCTGTCGCTCTCTCTCTCTCTCTCTCTCTCTCTCTGTCGCTCTCTCTCTCTCTCTCTCTCTGTCGCTCTCTCTCTTTCTCTCTCTCTGTCTCTGTCTCTCTCTCTCTCTCTCTCTCTCTCTCTCTCTGTCGCTCTCTCTCTCTCTCTCTGTCGCTCTCTCTCTTTCTCTCTCTCTGTCTCTGTCTCTCTCTCTCTCTCTCTCTCTCTCTCTCTCTCTCGCTCTTCACTTACGCCCCCTCCATGTTCTGTTGTAAAGGATGAACAAAAAGAGGAATTCTGTGGACACAGCTTTTTTTTCCCTTCTCCCTGGCACACTTCTACTGTCCTCTATTTCTGACTTCCACGTCCAAGGTGGAACAGAAATAATGACGGAGTAGGATGGGGTGGTGGTGGGTAGTGATGGAAGTGATGGAAGAAAAAGATGGTCGAGCCATTCTAATAATCTCTCCTTTTACACATAAATCATGACGAACTTTCTGGTTTATTCATAAGAGGGATTCATCGCACTTGGACAGGTTCATATTCATTCCATCCAACTGCGGCAGCGATTATCCGGCAGGCTCTCCAAACCTGCGCAAATCCCTCCGCGTTGGCGGGCAAGGTCTTGAAATGTGTAAGGGTGGTGGTGGTGGTGGACGAACTTATGAAAGCGAAACCTTCAGTTTCTCAAGATGACGTCTCCGCGCTCGGAACGAATTCAATATGCACTAACGTCACGGGTGCCATGTGATGGAGAAGATCCACAACGATCACGGCACAAGCCTTAATCAAGCCTGCACATAAACCCATGAGCTAGACAGGTCCTGAAGTTCTACCTAGACAGTTCCTTAACCCTAGAATCGTAGGGGAGTGAGGTGGCAGAGACATCAACTTTTTTCCCGGGGGCCAGCACCACGAGGGCGGTGCTCATCCCCTCTCCATCGCTTCAAATTCATATTCATACTCACTTTTTTTGTTTTTAAACCGAGATTTCAGAAAGGCAAGAAGGCTAATTGGTCTTCAAAGGGGGTGGGGGGCTGAGAAAATAGCCTATCTCTCCAATGATTTATACCAAGGCAGCAGCCGGGCAATGCCCTGCTCTTCACGACTTTCAACTGCCGTGGAATTTTTAGCGTGCGCCGCCAGAAGACTCATTTTTCGTCCCCATTCCGAAGGACTAGACGTTCAGTTCGATTTTCCGGTCAAACTGAGGAGAAAGCGCTAAG
Source organism: Monoplex corrugatus (assembly GCA_030674185.1). Classification (NCBI taxonomy): domain Eukaryota; kingdom Metazoa; phylum Mollusca; class Gastropoda; order Littorinimorpha; family Ranellidae; genus Monoplex; species Monoplex corrugatus. The sequence continues at coordinate 27,754,228 of JAPXFY010000026.1, forward strand.
CTGACACTAACTGAATGATAGAGACATTGAGATGGACAGTCAAGAGGCCAGTTTTTAATGTTGTGGACTGGGATTAAACTCGTGACATCAGAATACCAGTCCATGGCTCTATAAAAAAAAATATTACAAAAAAAAACAAATAAAAGCAGCCCACTAAAAAAATTACAGACAGGAAATCCGTATTGTACTTTTGAAGGTCAGTGTGACCTTGAAGAAACAACGCGGGTGGAATGAAATTTAATTCGAAGTAAGCACAGCGGTAGACTGTCACAACAGTGAAAACTTAAATAAAGCAAATAATGTGAGAAGTTCCTGAGAAAGTTTAGACGTTTTCCTTAACTAAAAATAAAGAAGTGCTTCTATTGGGGGCACTTTCTTTGGTCCGTGTGACCTTGACTTTGCCGCTGTATCATCAAACGTATTACTCGCGACTCCTCCCTCAGTTGTGTTACACATTTCACACAAATGTGAAACAAAGCCCCACCAAGACACAGCAGAGAAAAACCTTGCTATACATAACACATTTTGGTCACAGACTCAGAAACACATAGATACACACAGAGACACAAAGAGATGGACAGACACAGCCCCCTCCCTCCCCCACTCCCACACTTTCCATCTTCCAATTTCACTTTCAGATTGATATGAAATAAAAGAAGAGAGAGAGAGAGAGATTGGAGGAAGAGAGAGAAGAA
>JAPXFY010000026.1:27757422-27769922 GCA_030674185.1 Monoplex corrugatus
AGTGGGAAAGTGTGTTTTGATGCAGCCCTGTAAGTATTTATCGATTCTTTTCTTTGAAGATAAGATACACAGAAATACACTTCATTTCAATGTAAACAAGATTGTTCCAATGATAGGCTGATACAAGACATATATAATATTTCAACAACAATAAAAAATAAACCACCTAGGCTGGATAGGACCTCAGGAGCCGAGGTGGCCAGCTCATAGATTTATGTGCAGGCTTACGGTTTGTGCCATGATCAGTCTGGATCTTCTCCATCATATGGTGCCTGTGACGTTATGCGTATGGAATTTGTTCTGATGTCATCTTGGAAAATTGGAACTAAAACTAAAACTAAAACTGTTTGGCTGGCTCACTGTCTGGCTGGCTGGCTGTCTATCTGTCTGTATGTATGTATGTCTGTCTGTCTGCCTGTCTGTCTATCTATCTGTCTATCTGTCAATCTGTCTGTCTGTCTGTCTGCCTGCCTGTCTGCCTGTCTGGCTGTCTGTCTCTGTCTGATGCCTGTCTGTCTGTTTGTCTGTCTGTCTCTCCCTGTCTGTCTGTCTGTCTTTCTGTCTGCCTGTCTGATGCCTGTCTGTCTGTGTGTCTGTCTGCCTGCCTGCCTGCCTGTCTGTCTGTCTGCCTGCCTGCCTGTCTGTCTGTCTGTCTGTCTGTCTGTCTCCCCTTCCCTCACCTGTCTCACTCTGTCTCATAGAGATCCAAACCCATAGAAGAACGTACTGATACACCAACCCCCCTTCTGTCATCAGTTCTCTCTCCTTCTCCATTCATCATCATCATCATCATCATCATCATCATCATCATCATCATTATCATCATCATCAGGTGCCCTGCCGCATGGCGTTGGCGACCATGGACTTCCAACCATCTCTATCTCTCGTTGCCCCAGCATCTCCCCCACCCTCCTCATCCCCAGAAACTCTACAAGTCCGTCCAGCATTCTCACCCTGGGTCTACCTGGTGCTCTCTTTCCCTCCAGCTTCCCCGTTGTGACCAGGTGCTCCAAATCCCCCTTCCTCATAAAATGGCCTATAAATGTTGCCTGTCTTTTCCTAATCTTCCTTATGAGTGATCTACTTGTGTCTGCCTCCATCAAGACTGTCTCGTTTGTTTTCTTTGCTGTCCATGGAACTCTCAACATTCTTCTGAGAAACCACATCTCGGCTGCCTCGATCCTGCTCTGGCTTTGCTTGCTGACTGTCCACGCCTCGCATCCGTACAACAGTATTGGTTCTATATAACATTCAAGGACTCTCTTTCTGATGTTAATTGATAGGCATTTGTTGGTAAGAATGCTTGTCATCTTCTTGAATGCTGTTTTGGCTTGGCCAATTCTGCCAGCTATTTCCGATGTGCATCTGCCATCTGATGAAATGACCGTTCCAGGTTTTTGAACTTATTAACCTGTGTCAAGGTTGTGCCATTTGCTGTTATTTTGCATGTTACACAGTTATATTCTCTCCCCTATCTGACACCTTTGCCCACACTTGAATAGAAATAATACTAGGGGTGGGGGGGGGAGGGGATGGGAGGTGAGACAGGACAGTGTTGAAACCAAATCCCTGAGGGAAAAAAAGCCCACCCCATCAAAAACAGATTTATAAGCCAGACACTGTTCGCCAGTCATGTCGGCTCTGGCCACACAATCTCTTGCCTGTCAACAGGAAGTTTGGTGAGAGTGATCTTTTCCTGAAGGAGTTATCAATAGCAGGGAACTGTGGTAATCGGCTTTTCCAGCCTCCCACGTTGCGTGGGTTGTAATAGTTGTGGAAGAAGGGAGGGGGGGGGGTCAGGTGGGGAAGGGGGTGGCAGGGATGTGGTTGTAAACATGCTGATAGTAACTTGGTCTTGTAATCTGGTGTACTGTAAGGTAAACAGCAGACTGGTGAAACACACTCGCACAGATACACAGACGCACACACAGATACAGACAGACAGGCAGAGAGAGAGAAGAGACGAGAGAGAGAGAGAGACAGAAGAGAGAGAGACAGAGAGAGAGAGACAGAGAGAGAGAGAGACAGAGAGAGAGAGAGAGAAAGCACACAGAAGAGAGAGAAACACACACAGAGAAGAGCACACACACACCCAAACATAGACACAAACACACACAACAACACACACACACACATCCACACACACACACACACACACCACACATACACACACCTACACACACACACACACACACACACACACACACACACACGCACCAACATCACACGCACACACACACACTACACACACACACCACACACACACACACACCACACACACACGCACGCACGCACACACTCATACACGCACACACACACAACAACACACATCACGCACACACACATACACACACACAATGCCCGCCGCACACAACTTATCACAAGCAACACACAACACATACACACAGAACACAACACACAACAGCAACACACATACCAACAGACACGCACGCTGCACGTACACACACACACTAACACACACGCGCGCGCACCGCACACACACACACACACAGACACAACAAACAAACACACAAACAGACATACACACACGATAACGCTAGACACACACACACACAACACACACACCACCACCACCACACACACACACACACAACACACAACACAACACACACAACGACACGCACACACATAAACACAGACACACAAACACACACACCATGCACGCACGCGACCGCACACCACCACACCACCACACACACACACACACCACACACACTAACACACATACACACAACACTAACTTAGGGATCCCAACCACAAAAAACATACTGATACATCTCTCTTGCTCTCTCTCTCTTCTGTCTCTCTGTCTCTCTGTCTCTGTCTCTCTCTCTCTCTCTCTCTCTTCTCTCTCTCTCTCTCTCTCTCTCTCTCTCTCTCTCTTCTCATTCAGCTCTCTTTCTTCCTCCAGTACATCATTTTAATCTCGGTCGTGTCTGACATTTTTGTCAGAACGTAAAAAGAAATAATGCAGTGGAAGAAGGAAGGACAATACTGAAGGAAGAAACCAGAGCTGGGAGGAAAAGAAAACCCCGCTCTATCAGAATCAGATTTATAAGCCAGACACTGTTCGCCATTCATGTCGACTCAGGCCACAATCCCTTGCCTGTCAACAGGAAGTTTGGTGAGAGTGATCTTTTCCTGAAGGAGTTATTAATAGCAGGGAATTGTGTGGCATTGGGCTTTTTCCAGCCTCCCACGTTGTGTGGGGTACAACAGTTATGGATAGGGGGGGGGGGGTTGAGTGACAGGGATGTGGTTGTAAACATGCTGATAGTAACTGGGACTAGTAATCTGGTGTACTGGTGTACAGCAGACTGGCGAAACACACACAGACACACAGACACATACACGCGGACACATACACACACAGACACACACACAGACAAACACACACACACACACACACACACACACACATACAGAAACACACACACACACACACACACACACAGAAACACACAAACACACACACATACACAGACGCAAACATACCCACACAAAAACACACAGAGATAAAAATACACACACGTATGCACTACTTGCAGTGACAAGGGATAGATTCGTATAGATGGCCATGATCGCCAACGCCATGTGGCAGGGCACATGATGATGATGATAATGATGATGATGCACGCGTAAAAATGAATCATCATCATCATCATAGGTACCCTGCCGCATGGCGTTGGCGACCATGGACTTCCAACCATCTCTATCTCTCGTTGCCCCTAGCATCTCCCCCACCCTCCTCATCCCCAGCCACTCTGCAAGTCCGTCCAGCATTCTCTCCCTGGGTCCACTGGTGCTCTCTTTCCCTCCAGATTTCCCGTCGTGACCAGGTGCTCCAAATCCCCCTTCCTCACAAAATGGCCTACAAATGTTGCCTGACTTTTCCCAATCTTCCCCATGAGTGATCTACCCATGTCTGCCTCCATCAAGACTGTCCCGCCTGTTTTCTTTGCTGTCCATGGAACTCTCAACATTCTTCCGAGAAAGAAAAATGAAATACGTTCTATTTAAGTCTAATCATAAAGGTGCATACTCCTATGGTCATAAATTTTATCATACCCGAATGATTACACGGTGCTACATGAATCGTAATTAGAAGTGGAAGTACATATTAGTGGACGAACAGTTCTGATCTACGCAGTGAAAGGCCTTGATGAGAGTCTCAGTTTCAATCTCTTAACGCTTTGACTCCCCGCAAGCTATCCACCAACTGCAAAAAACAAACTTTAATCCTTTGATTCCCTCGCCTATTCACCAGCTTCCTGCAGCAAGCTGGTGGATAGGGTGAGGTAGTGAAAGGGTTAAGTTTATTACTTTGCTAGTATGGTTGACTATGCAGAATGCTGGTGAGCAGAGTGTGGGAGTAAAAGGGTTAAAAGGCAGTCTTGCCTTCTGAATAAATTCCATACCCTGTGACGCCATAGATGTCACGTGATAGAGAGAAGATCCAACATTTACATGGCATAAGCCGTATTGCCTGCTGCATCAACCCTACACGCTGCCAAGGTTTTGAGGTCCTACTCAATATATGGTTTCTCTGTTTCCTATACTTATAGTATGTGGTTTCTCACTTTCCTTCTTAATGCATGAGTTCTCTGGTTCCTGCTTAGTGTTTGGTTTCTCTGTTTCCTATACTTATAGTATGTGGTTTCTCACTTTCCTTCTTAATGCATGAGTTCTCTGTTCCTGCTTAGTGTTTGGTTTCTCTGTTTCCTATACTTATAGTATGTGGTTTCTCCTTTCCTTCTTAATGCATGAGTTCTCTGGTTCCTGCTTAGTGTTTTGGTTTTCTTGTTAAGGTTTTGGGTCTACTTAATATATGGTTTCTCTGTTTTCCTATATAGTATGTGGTTTCTCACTTTCAGACTTATGCATGGGTTCTCTGTTCCTGCTTAGTGTTTGGTTTCTCTGTTTCCTACTTGTGAATGGTTCTCTGTTTCTTACTTAGTGTGTGAGTTCTCTTGTTCTTACTTAGTGTATGGGTTCTCTGGTTCTTACTTAGTGTATGGGTTCTCTGGTTCTTACTTAGTGTATGGGTTCTCTGGTTCTTACTTAGTGTATGGGTTCTCTGTTTCCTACTTAGTGTATGGGTTCTCTTGTTTCCTACTTAGTGTATGGGTTCTCTGTTTCCTACTTAGTGTATGGGTTCTCTTGTTTCCTACTTAGTGTATGGGTTCTCTGTTTCCTACTTAGTGTATGGGTTCTCTGTTTCCTACTTAGTGTATGGGTTCTCTGTTTCCTACTTAGTGTATGGGTTCTCTGTTTCCTACTAGTGTATGGGTATTTCTGGTTTCCTATTTAATGTATGGGTTTCTTGTTTCCTACTTAGTGTATGGGTTCTCTGTTTCTACTTAGTGTATGGATTCTCTGTTTCCTACTTAGTGTATGGGTATTTGGTTTCCTACTTAGTGTATGGGTTTTGGTTTCCTATTATGTATGGTTTCTGTTCCTACTTAGTGTATGGGTTCTCTGTTCCTACTTAGTGTATGGATTCTCTTGTTTCCTACTTAGTGTATGAGTTCTCTGTTTCCTACTTAGTGTATGGGTTATCTGTTTCTACTCAGTGTATGGGTTCTCTTGTTTCTTACTCAGTGTATGAGTTCTCTGTTTCCTACTTAGTGTATGGTTATCTCTTTCCTACTCAGTGTATGAGTTCTCTGTTTCCTACTCAGTGTATGGTTCCCCTCTTTCCTACTCAGTGTATGAGTTCTCTGTTTCCTACTTAGTGTATGGGGTTCTCTTTTCCTACTCAGGTATGAGTTCTCTGTTTCCTACTCAGTGTTGGGTTCTCTGTTTCCTACTCAGTGTATGCGTTCTCTTTCCTACTCAGTGTATGAGTTCTCTGTTTCCTACTTAGTGTATGGTTCTCTTTCCTACTCAGTGTATGAGTTCTCTGTTTCCTACTTAGTGTATGGGTTCTCTTCTCCTACTCAGTGTATGGGTTCTCTCTCTCCTACTCAGTGTATGAGTTCTCTGTTTCCTACTTAGTGTATGGGTTCTCTCTCTCCTACTATGTATGTGGTTCTCTGTTTCCTACTATGTTGGTTCTCTGTTTCCTACTAGTGTTGGTTCTCTTTCTACCATGTATGGGTTCTCTTTCTATGTGTGGGTTCTCTGTTCCTACTATTGGGTCCTTTCTACTGTGTGGGTTCCGTTTCTCTAGTTGGGTTCTCTTTCCTACTATGTTGGGTTCTCTTTTCCTACTGTGTTGGTTTCTGTTTCACTCAGTGTATGTTCTTTCCTATCAGTGTTGGGTTCTCTTTCTACTAGTGTAGGTTCTCTTTCTACTAGTGTATGGTTCTCTTTTCCTACTGTGTGGTTTTTTTCTACTATGTATGGTTCTCTTTCCTACTTAGTGTTGTCTCTTTTCTACTTTATGGTTTCTTTTCCTACTCAGTGTATGGGTTCTTTCTCCTACTCATGTATTGTCTCTTTCTACTAGTGTATGGTTCCTTTCCTACTAGTGTAGGTTCTCTTTCCTACTATGTATGGTTCTTTCTACAGTGTGGGTTCTCTGTTTCCTACTAGTGTATGGTTCTTTTTCTACTCATGTATGGGTTCTCTTTCCTACTCAGTGTGGTTCTCTTTCCTACTCAGTGTATGGTTCTTTTCTACTAGTGTTGGGTTCTCTTTTCCTACTTGTGTTGGTTCTCTTTCCTATCAGTGTGGTTCTCTTTTCCTATAGTGTGGGTTTCTCTTTCTACTCAGTGTATGGTTCTCTTTCTACTAGTGTTGGGTTCTCTTTTCCTACTAGTGTTGGTTCTTTTCCTACTTAGTGTATGGTTCTCTTTTCCTACCAGTTGGGTTCTCTTTTCCTACTAGTGTATGGTTCTCTTTCCTACTAGTGTATGGGTTCTCTTTTCCTACTCAGTGTATGGGTTCTCTTTCTACTCAGTGTATGGGTTCTCTTTCCATTAGTGTAGGTTCTCTTCCTACTAGTATGGTTCTCTTTCCTACTTAGGTATGGTTCTTTTCTACTAGTGTATGGTCTCTTTCCTACTCTGTTGGGTTTCTTTTCCTACTCAGTGATGGGTTCCTGTTTCCTACTTATGTAGGTTCTCTTTCCTACTCATGTATGGTTCTCTTCCTACTATGTATGGTTCTGTTTCTACTTAGTGATGGTTCTCTTTCCTACTAGTGTATGTTCTCTTTCCTACTAGTGTATGGGTTCTCTGTTTCCTACTAGTGTATGGGTTCTCTTTCCTACTTAGTGTATGGGTTCTCTGTTCCTACTTAGTGTATGGGTTTCTCTTTCCTACTCAGTGTATGGTTCTCTGTTCCTACTAGTGTATGGGTTCTCTGTTTCCTACTAGTGTATGGGTTCTCTGTTTCCTACTAGTGTATGGGTTTTCTCGTGTTTCTTCTACTCATGTATGGGTTCTCTTTCCTACTCAGTGTATGGGTTTCTCTGTTTCCTACTTAGTGTATGGTTCTCTGTTCCTACTAGTGTATGGGTTTCTTGGTTTCCTACTAGTGTATGGGTTCTCTGTTTCCTACTTATGTATGGTTCTTTGTTTCCTACTTAGTGTATGGGTTCTCTTTCCTACTAGTGTATGGTTCTCTTTTCCTACTTAGTGTATGGTTCTCTGTTCCTACTAGTGTATGGGTTCTCTTTCCTACTCAGTGTATGGGTTCTCTTTCCTACTAGTGTATGGGTTCTCTGTTTCCTACTAGTGTATGGGTTCTCTTTCCTACTCAGTGTATGGGTTCTCTTTTCCTACTCAGTGTATGGTTCTCTGTTTCTACTCATGTATGGGTTCTCTCTGTTTCCTACTAGTGTATGGTTCTCTTTCCTACTCAGTGTATGGGTTCTCTGTTTCCTACTCAGTGTATGGGTTTCTCTTCTACTCAGTGTATGGTTCTCTTTCCTACTCAGTGTATGGTTCTTTTCCTATTAGTGTATGGGTTCTCCTTTCCTACTCAGTGTATGGTTCTCTGTTTCCTACTTAGTGTATGGGTTCTCTTTCCTACTAGTGTATGGTTCTCTCTCTCCTACTAGTGTATGGTTCTCTGTTTCCTACTTAGTGTATGGGTTCTCTCTTTCCTACTAGTGTATGGGTTCTCTTTTCCTACTCAGTGTATGGTTCTCTTTCCTACTAGTGTATGGGTTTTTCTACTCATGTATGGTTTCTCTCCTACTCAGTGTATGGGTTCTCTCTTTCCTACTTAGTGTATGGGTTCTCTTTCCTACTAGTGATGGGTTCTCTCTTCCTACTTAGTGTATGGGTTCTCTTTCCTACTAGTGTTGGTTCTCTCTTCCTACTAGTGTATGGGTTTCTCTTTTCCTACTCAGTGTATGGGTTCTCTTTCCTACTCAGTGTATGGTTCTCTTTCCTACTAGTGTATGGTTTCTCTTTCCTACAGTTATGGGTTCTCTTTTCCTACTAGTGTATGGGTTCTCTCTTTCCTACTCATGTATGGGTTCTCTTTTCTATTAGCGTATGAGTTCTCTTTTCCTACTATGTATGGTTCTCTGTTTTCCTACTCAGGTATGGTTCTCTTCTCCTACTTAATGTATGGTTCTCTTTTCCTACTAGTGTATTGGTTCTCTTTTTCCTACTCAGTGTTGGGTTCTCTTTTCCTACTAGTAGTGTTTCTCTTTCCTACTATGTTGGTTCTCTGTTTCCTACTCGTGTTGGTTCTCTTTCCTATAGTGTATGGGTTCTCTTTCTACTTAGTGTGTGGTTCTCTGTTCACTAGTGTATGGTTTCTTTCCTACTAGTGTGTGGTTCTCTGTTTCCTACTAGTGTATGGTTCTCTTTCCTACTAGTGTGTGGTTCTCTTTTCCTACTTAGTGTGGTTCGTTCTTGTTTCCTACTCAGTGTTGGGTTCCTGTTTCCTACTTAGTGTGTGGGTTCTCGTTTCCTACTTGTATGGGTTCTCTTTCCTACTAGTGTATGGTTCTCTGTTTCCTACTCAGTGTATGGGTTCTCTGTTTCCTACTTGTATGGGTTTCTTTTTCCTACTCAGGTATGGGTTCTCTTTTCCTACTCAGTGTATGGGTTCTCTGTTTCCTACTTAGTGTATGGTTTCTCTGTTTCCTACATTAGTGTTCTCTGTTTTCCTACTTAGTGTATGGGTTTCTGTTTCCTACTTAGTGTATGGGTTCTCTTTTCTACTTAGTGTATGGGTTCTCTTTCCTACTAGTGTATGAGTTCTCTGTTTCCTACTCAGTGTATGGGTTCTCTTGTTTCCTACTTAGTGTATGGTTCTCTTTCCTACTAGTGTATGGTTCTCTTTTCCTACTCAGTGTATGGGTTCTCTGTTTCCTACTAGTGTATGAGTTCTCTGTTTCCTACTTAGTGTATGTGTTCTCTGTTTCCTACTTAGTGTATGAGTTCTATGTTTCCTACTTAGTGTATGGGTTCTCTTTCCTACTCAGTGTATGAGTTCTCTGTTTCCTACTCAGTGTTGGGTTCTCTTTTCCTACTCAGTGTAGTGGTTCTCTGTTTCCTACTTAGTGTATGAGTTCTCTGTTTCCTACTTCAGTGTATGGGTTCTCTGTTTCCTACTTCAGTGTATGGGTTCTCTCTTTCCTACTCAGTGTATGGTTCTCTGTTTCCTACTCAGTGTATGGGTTCTCTTTTCCTACTAGTGTATGGTTCTCTGTTTCCTACTTAGTGTATGGGTTCCTTTCCTACTCAGGTATGTGTTCTCTTTTCCTACTCAGTGTATGGTTCTCTGTTTCCTACTTAGTGTATGGGTTCTCTTTTCCTACTAGTGTATGGGTTCTCTTTTCCTACTATGTAGTTCTCTAGTCGTATTAGTGATGGTTCTCTGTTTCCTACTTAGTGTATGGTTCTCTTTTCCTACTCAGTGTATGGGTTTCTCTGTTTCCTACTTAGTGTATGGGTTCTCTGTTTCCTACTCAGTGTAGTGGGTTCTCTTTTCCTACTTAGTGTATGGGTTTCTCTGTTTCCTACTTAGTGTATGGGTTTCTGTTTCTACTCATTGTATGTTTCTCTTACTACTAGTGTATGGGTTCTCCTTTTCCTACTCAGTGTATGGGTTCTCTCTTTCCTACTCAGTGTATGGGTTCTCTTTCCTACTCAGTGTATTGTTCTCCTTTCCTATAGTGTATGGGTTCTCTTTCCTACTTAGTGTATGGGTTCTCTGTTTCCTACTCATGTGTATGGGTTCTCTTGTTCCTACTCAGTGTATGGGTTCTTCTTTCCTACTTAGTGTATGGGTTTCTCTTGTTTCCCCACTCAGTGTATGGGTTCTTCTTTCCTACTCAGTGTATGGGTTCTCTGTTTCCTACTTAGTGTATGGGTTCTCTCTTTCCTACTCAGTGTATGGTTCTTTTCTCTGTTTTCCTACTAGTGTATGGTTCTCCCTTTCCTACTCAGTGTATGGGTTCTCTTTTCCTACTCAGTGTATGGGTTCTCTCTTTCCTACTCAGTGTATGGGTTCTCTCTCTCCTACTCAGTGTATGGTTCTCTCTTCCTACTCAGTGTATGGTTCTCTTTCCTACTCAGTGTATGGGTTCTCTCTTTCCTACTCAGTGTATGGTTCTCTCTTTCCTACTCAGTTGTATGGGTTCTCTCTCTCCTACTCAGTGTATGGGTTCTCTTTCCTACTCAGTGTATGGTTCTCTCTCTCCTACTCGGTGTATGGGTTCTCTCTCTCCTACTCAGTGTATGGGTTCTCTCTCCTACTCGGTGTATGGGTTCTCTCTTCCTACTCAGTGTATGGGTTCTCTTTCCTACTCAGTGTATGGGTTCTCTGTTTCTACTTAGCGTATGGGTTCTCTTTCCTACTCAGTGTATGGGTTCTCTGTTTCTTACTCAGGTATGGGTTCTCTTTCCTACTCAGTGTACGGCTTCTCTGCTTATCCTTGTATCAACCTCTGTTTGAAACAACTGGGAATTATTGCTGTGTGTATGCTGTTTTCAACAAAGTATAACCGATAGGACGTAAACGCAGGCTCACCAAGTTGATCGACTAAAAACTGCCTTTTGTTAGCATAGACCTTTCCATGAGCCATGGGGTGGGTCATTAACTGTGGACTTGAAGTGCAAAAAAGGTGGACAGGTTTCACCAGATCAGCCGGCAGTATGTTCCAACCTGATGGTGAGATGAAACTACAGAGACACGCGTGTTGACGCCCTATCGATATACTTAGCCCCTATCGATATGGAAGCAGGTGTTTTTGCTTCCCACGCATCCCGACTAACGATTCCAACTCCGATTTTCCCCCCAGTAGCACTTAGCACTGGCAACCGGGTCTATTACATGTATCTCATCACTGGCACCGGTGGTCAGCCAACGCACATAGCCAGGCAAAAATTTGGTATATGCCACTTTATAATTTATTGCACATGTCTTCTGTTTTTTTTTTTGTTGGTTTTTTTTTTTTCGAAACATCACAAACTTGTTCATGTAGAATGAATTGGGAAAAAAAAGAATTTTCTTATTGCATATTAGATCGAAATAGGACTGTCTACCGAAATGATGAAATAGCTGTGAATAATTTGTTGGGTGTACAAAAAAACTATATATCACCGTTCGCTGTAAGAGAAAAAACCCCAGACGAAATCAAATGTAGATCGGGACAAGGAGGCCAAAAAGTACAAAGGAATTTTAGATAAGTGCAGTTGTAACTTAATCATGAGCTTTTAATCTCAATTGTGTACACATTTATTATCTTCTGAAGCAATATGTTGAAACAATAAGCTTCTTCATCATCATCATCAAGTGCCCTGCCGCATGGCTTTGCCGATCATGGCTCTCCATATGCATCTATCCCTCGCTGCCGCCAGCATACACATCTTCCACCCTCTCTGTCCTCAGCCACCCTACAAGTCCGTCCAGTAGTTTATCCCTGGGTCTACCTGGTGCTCTCCTTCAGGGGTGATACTATACGGTTCAGCTCTCAGCCTGGCCACGAGCTGTTCATCATGGGCTGATTGGTTCTTTCGATAGAACCTTGGACTCAGGATCTGATACCTGGAGTTCAAACCTAACCTGCAGCATTAAAACTTGGCCGTTTCACTGTCCGTCTTAATGTTTCAGTCATTGTTGTGATGTCAGCTCAGTGGGAGAGGAGGGGGCTCGGTCCTTCTACATGTTCGTTTGTTTGTTTGCTTTTTGCTTGTTTGTTTGTTTGTTTGTTTCTTTCTTTCTTTCTTTGTTTTTGCGTGTAGTAAGGTGGTCTGCGTTGATCGCATGCGTATGTCTGGTGCATAGTGCGCTTTGATCTGAATTGTCAAGATTTGGTACCATACAAATACCTTAATTATTATTAACTTCAAACTCTTCTCTCTTTATCCCACCCCCCCCCTCTCTCTCTCTCTCTCTTACTCCCCAATACCCTACCCCCTCCCTCCCCATCCCATTACCAGTGCCTTGTCTCCCTCCCTTTCTCCTTCTCTTGATGAAATTCTCCAACTTCATTAAAATCAAAGGACGTTGACGTATGTAAGATCTAAAACGCTGGGACTTCATACTGCGACTGTCGGAAGTGACAT
>JAPXFY010000026.1:27787422-27797422 GCA_030674185.1 Monoplex corrugatus
CTATTATTGGTCGTGCTACTTTTAGTATTCTTTTCAACTTGGGGTGATGGTGGAGGGGCGCGCGGGACGGGTTTGAAGGGGGGGAGATTGATTTATATTGGCCAAAGGACGCTGTCTGTGTATGTAATGAATGAACTTGGAACGAGGTGAGATTTGTGTTAATGTTACGTGTTGTTGTATTTCAGTGTGAGTGTTTTATGCGCGCGTGGTGTGGCTATGTCGCGGGGTTTGTTATCTCCCCCCCCCCCCACCTTGCCATTCGGTTTGTAAACAAGGTAATTAATGACTGGGTCCGGGTGGGGGTGGGGGTGGGGGTGGGGATGGGAACTAGAAAAGAAAATTAAGTTCACATGTTAATGTGTTTGTGCACATAATCTAAAGGTATGCCCCTGGCGTTGACCATTCCCTTCATTTTATCACCAAGAGGGTGGGGGGGGGGGGGAGATGGGGATAAAAAAAACTGAATACAAATATAAACATAACTCATCATCATCATCAGGTGCCTTGCCACATGGCGTTGGCGATCTTGGCCTTCCAGCTGTTTCTATCTCTTTTTGCCTCAAGCATCTCTAAACAGAACTAAGGACATTAAAATATACATGAAAACGACCCTAAAATGACCTGAAAATGCCTCTGTGGATCACATTTCCCTGTAGCCAAAAATACACAGCTTGCGTGTACCCGATTATCAATGCTAAGAGAAAGTATGTAAGGCTTTATAGAACACATACAGGTGACTGGACCAGCAATGTAAACAGAGTAATGCGCACAAGGAAGACTACAACAGCACTGATGTATCAAACATTCACACACACACACACACACACACACACACACAAACACACACACACACACACACACACACACACACACACACACACACACACACACACACGCAAACACACGCACACACACGCACGCACACACACACACAAAACACAGACACAAAACACACACACGCACGCACGCGCGCACACACTCACACGCACACATGCACGCATACACGCATATCAGAATGCTTTTCTGTTGCTCGTTAAATCGTATGATGTTACCTTATATGGTACAATGCTTTTGTGACTTCGTAGATTCATCCACCCCATAGACACCTCTTTATCTTTTTTTTTTTTTTATCTGTTTATCTATTTATTTATGTATTTATTTACTTATTGTTTTGTTTGTTTGTTTGTTTATTTATTTGTTCATCTGTTTATTTATTTATTTATTTATTTATTCATATTCATTTATTTATTTATTCATTTATCTAATCATTTATTCGTTTATTTGCTCATTTATTTATTTATTCATTTACTTATTCGTTTGTCCATTCATTTTTAATACTTTTTTTTTCATCTAAAAGCACACGTGAGAACAGACGTTAAAAGAAATAACGAACGCATGTCAGAATACACCACATAACCCCCCCCCCTCCCCCCCCCCCCAAAATCGATATGGTTTCTGTTCCCTCATGAATAACCATTTTATTTTATCAGAGAAAAGGGAGATTTTATATGGTGTGACTCTGCTGTCTTAACGGTTGTCCGAATGTCTCTTGGTCTCAGTGACAGAGTGACTCGACAGGAATGTGTCATGTTCGCTTTTGTGTAATCTGAATCAATGTGACTGCCAGTGGTGTAGCAACTCATCAACATCATCGTCGTCGTCGTCGTCGTCGTCGTCATCATCATCATCATCATCATCATCATCAACATCATCATGTGCCTTGCCGCATGGTGTTGGCAATCATGGTCTTCCATACGAACAGATCTATCTTTTGTCGCTGCAAGTACTGTAATTATGTCCAACCCTTTCTCTCCCCCATCCACTCTGCGAAACTATTTGTGACCTCCCACCACGAAATCAGTTTTAACTCGCAGTCAGTCGTACAGCACTAGGAGCTGAAAAGGTGACTGAGGGTCTATCTGGGGTGTTTTTTACTTTTTCTCAAAATTCATTTCTGTAGCTATAATCTATCCCCCACAGAAATGTTTTTCTTGAAAAAAATATTATTAATCAATTTAAAATGGTATTTTAATGCACTGATCGCAGCATAAAGAACGCAGTTTCCTACCAAAAGTACCTATTTTTGTCTCCTTTTATGAACCGTAACCTGTACAGTACCTGCACATGTAATATATTGACGGAAAGCTCTTTGGTGCACCTTTCAGATAAAATTAGAAACAAACTTGGTCAAAGCCAACAAATAAAGAAATTTAAGAAAAATGTGTAGGAGAGCACACAAAAACTTTAGAGGCCGTTTTCTCAAAATGGCCGTCATACAACTTAATGACTTTAAACATACGTAACTTCTACATTTTCTTGAGTACAAGTTTTATTCAAGTACTAAAATAATCAGTAGAACGTACACTTTCCAGTGATACGTATATCTCAAAATGCCCAAAATGCTAGTTAAGACTGATTTTGTGCTGGCAGGTCATTTTCATATTTTCTCCCTGGGTCTACCTGGTGCTCTTTTTCCCTCTAGCTTTCCTGTTGTGTCTCATCATCATCATCATCGTGTACCCTGCCGCATGGCGTTGGCCATCATGGCCCTCCATATGCATCTATCTTTTGTCGCTACAAGTACATCTCCCACCCTTTCTGTCTTCGTCCACTCCGAGAAAAAAACGCCCAATATTTTCTCCCTGGGTCTACCTGGTGCTCTTTATTTTCCCTTCAGCTTTCCTGTTGCGACTAGGTGCTCAATTTTTTCTTGCCTCATAAAATGCCCTACATATGTTGCTTGTCTTTTCCTAAACTTCTTCAGTAATGTTTGTGTGTGTGTGTGTGTGTGTGTGTGTGTGTGTGTGTGTGTGTGTATGTGTGTGTGTGTGTGTGTGTGTGTGTGTGTGTGTGTGTGTGTGTGTGTGTGTGTGTGTGTGTGTGTGTGTGGTGGATAGGGTGAGGGAGTCAAAGGGTTCAGTTTATGCAGTTGGTGGATAGGGTGAGGGAGTCAAAGGGTTTCAGTTTTTGCAGTTGGAGGATAGGGTGAGGGAGTCAAAGGGTTCAGTTTTTGCAGTTGGTGGATAGGGTGCGGGAGTCAAAGGGTTCAGTTTCTGCAGTTGGTGGATAGGGTGCGGGAGTCAAAGGGTTAAGTTTTTGCAGTTGGTGGATAGGGTGAGGGAGTCAAAGGGTTTCAGTTTTTGCAGTTGGTGGATAGGGTGAGGGAGTCAAAGGGTTTCAGTTTTTGCAGTTGGTGGATAGGGTGCGGGAGTCAAAGGGTTCAGTTTCTGCAGTTGGTGGATAGGGTGCGGGAATCAAAGGGTTTCAGTTTTTGCAGTTGGTAGATAGGGTGCGGGAGTCAAAGGGTTCAGTTTCTGCAGTTGGTGGATAGGGTGAGTAAGTCAAAGGGTTCAGTTTTTGCAGTTGGTGGATGGAATGAGGGAGTTAAAGGGTTAAGTTTTTGCAGTTGGTGGATAGGGTGAGGGAGTCAAAGGGTTCAGTTTTTGCAGTGCAGTTGGTGGCTAGCGTGTGGGAGTCAAGGGGTTAATTAAAGCGATATAAAGGATACTCTGAAGGCATCAACCTTCGCCATCCAAGAGGGACAATGCCCTCAGCATAGCAGGCTGGTGACAGCAGTGCCAGGCAGGTCACTGTGTAATTTTGACCACTGCACAACAGCTGCCAGTCAACAGAAGAGAGAAACCAGAGAAAAAAAACTCTGAAAGCATCAACCTTCGCCATCTAAGAGGGACATTGCCCTCAGCATAGTAGGCCCGAGATCCTAGCTTCAGCTCTAATAATATTAATAATAATAACAATGATAATAATAATGATAATAATGATAATAATAATGATGATGATAATGATAATGATAATAGTAATAATAATGCTAATAATAGTAATAATGATAATAGTAATGATGATGATAATAATATTTATAATAATTATAATGATAATGATTATAAAAATAATACTATATAATAATAATATGATAGTAATAATCATATTTACATTATGATGTCATTTTAGTCAGTTTATTCCTTTTCTCACACTGGACCGGGCAAAAGGGAAGTTTCAGTCTTTTTCTCCTAATTTTTTGTATCTGGTGTTTGTTTGTTTGTTTGTTTGTTTGTGATCTTACGCTTGACAAAGGCCAGTTGGCTGAAAACTTGCACCTGTCTTGTCTTGTTGTATTAAACACGGGTTCTTATTCTTCTTTCGTGTTTTTTTTTTCTGGTTCCTGCTTGCTTGAAGGCGGGCAGTCACACTTGTTTTGGATAACAGGAGGGTGAGCTGCCGGGAGCGAAACCCAAGGCCACACGCAGTAAGCCCTTTTAATAAAAGCAGCGCCTATTGAATAACATGAAGACCTATCTAGATATACCAGACAATACTGTAGACAATGAAGAACCAGTATGCTTGCTCATTCATCCCGTCGTTTCGTTCTGAGGGTCGATCAGTATGTGGGGGGTGGGGGTGGGGGTGGGGTGGGGGTGTGTGTAGTGTGTGTGTGTGTGTGTGTGTGTGTGTGTGTGTGTGTGTGTGTGTGTGTGTGTGTGTGTGTGTGTATGTGTGTGTGTGTACAGTAGCTCTTCTAATGCAGCATTAGTAGAATAACATGAAGACCTATCTATACCAGACAATGAAGTACCAGTGTTGATTGTTCATCCGTCGTACATGTATCTATCTGAGAGTTTATCAGTGCATGTGTTGCGGGGGGGGGGGGGGGGAGTGGCAGTGAGTGAGTGTAATGGTGTTGTGTGTGGGTTAGTGGGGTGGATGGGTGTGTGTAGTGTTTGTTTGTGGGTGGGGTGGTGCGTGGGGTGTTTGTGGGGTGTGTGTGTATGTATGGGTGTGTGTGTGTGTGCATGTGTGTGTGTGCGTGCATGTGTGTGTGTGCGCGCGCGTGTGTGTGTGTGTGTGTGTGTGTGCATGTGTTGTGTGTGTGTGTATGTGTGTGTGTGTGTGTGTGTGTGTGTGTGTGTGTGTGTGTGTGTATGTGTACAGTAATCCTTGTAACGAGGCACTAGTGGCATAACATGAAGACCTATCTATACCAGACAATGAAGTACCAGTGTTGATTACTCATCCGTCGTAGCGATCTGAGGGTCTATCAGTGTGTGTGTGTGTGTGTGTGTGTGTGTGTGTGTGTGTGTGTGTATGTGTGTAGTGTGTGTGTGCGTGTGTGTGTAGTGAGTGTGTGTGTGTGTGCGTGTGTGTGTGTGAGTGTGTGTGTGTGTTGTGTGTGTGTGTGTGTGTGTGTGTGTGTGTGTGTGTGTGTGTAGTGTGTGTGTGTGTGTGTGTGTGTGTGTGTGTATCTGTGTGGTGGTGGTCTTTGATTTAATGTCTATTCACTAAAGTGATTTTAGACAACAAAAAAACAAAACAAAACAAAACAAAAAGAGAGAGAGAAAAGGGGAGGGGGTGATAGAGGAGGAGTGAAGAGGATATTTGAAAATTGTCAATTTTGAATTTGAGAAAAGATGATCCAGAAAACAACTGTTTTGAAGAGGGGAAGGTAAAACTAACAAATAATGTTACCATAATTATCGACTTAAACAAACTAACAAACAAAATTAGTAAATATCCGGAAGAAATGAATAAAAAGTATAACTAATAATTGATTAACCACAACAGTGAACAAGCGAAATAACATTTTAAAGGTAATTCGCTATAGGACTTTTTGACAGGCTAACAAAAAATTCATACAATAATGATGATGAGGCAAATATGTCACAAACTGTACTCACAGATAGTGTTGGAATATGTCGTTTTACCCTAACGCAAGAAAGAATATGACTATGTGTTATCTTCTTTCCACACAGACACACTATGTTATTGGTATATTTTGTTTTGAATGCATCAAGTTTCCATCTGTACATAAAGGACTGTATAATTCTGCTGGCATGAAGCTGCTTAAGTATTTTGCTAACTTCAAAGTTCATGTGACATTTATCATACTTTTTCTGTTTTAATTGGAACTGCTTCCAGACGTAGTTGTCCACTAAAGTGTAATTCTCGTGCAACGAGAGAGAAAGCTGGATATTGTTTGAATCTGGTGAGTTATTAGCTCCCCGTTTGGCAGCCCTGTCAACTTTATCATTATAACGAAAAGAACTATGAGAAGGTATCCAGCAGAAAGTAATATCAGTGCCTCTTAAAGATAAATTATGAATCAAGTGACTTATTTCCAGAATCATTTCTGATCTTGTTTGTAATTTTGATAATTCAAGAGCCTGGAGTACTGATTTTGAATCAACGCAAAGAAGTATCTGAAAAATTGTCCTAGGAAGACTTATCAGAAAGTTTAAAGCCATTAATATTGCAAAGAGTTCAGCTGTAAAGATAGATTTATTAAGTCCTATGTAGAAAGATTTTTCAATTTTGAGAGCAGGTATTAAAAACGCTGAGCCTGCTTTTCTTTCAATTACTGATCCATCAGTATAAATTTTCAAATGATCGGAATATACGACGTCTATATGACATTTAACCTGACTTGCCAGTAAGTTTATATTGTCTCCTTTTTTTAAATTAGTGTGGTGTACGTCAAATCGTGCTCTTTGGAGTTCCCAACTGGGTACTGGCGAAAAGGAAGGTTTTATAGATACAGAATCTACGTCTAGATCAATTCCTGAGCCTTTCATGACGTCAGATGTGTATGTTGCAAGTGTGACCTGTGAAGATATTGATTTAGCTCGTTTTGGAAAGTCGGTATCTGATCTCAGTTTAATTTCTGTTTCTGAGATGTTTTCTACGGTGGTGTTTCTTAACAAAAATTTAGTAGAAGCGACTTTCCTTTGCTCATCAAGGGGCAACAGTTTGATTTCATTATATGTCCGAAGACAGGAAGCATGCATTGGAAGACCCAGTGCAAGTTTGAAACCTTTACAATCTATGCTCTGCAGTCTTTTTAGTAGGGCCTAAGTGTTTCGGTGCACTGAAGGAGATTTCTTGGGCATAGGTTAATTTAGATCTAACAAGCGATTTACAAAGATGAACAAGTGTTGATGAATCTTGACCCCATGTCTGTTTGCGAACTATTTTTAGGAAATTTAAACTTTTTTGAGCTTTGGTTAATAAGTATTCAATATGCTGATTCCAAGATAATTTTGCTGTAAGGAAAACTCCTAAGAATTTAATCGACTCGTTAAACTGAAGAAGAGTATCTCCCAGTTTGAAAGTGGGAATATTTACTGGGTTAGTTCCATTATTAAATAAACTATTTTTGTTTTTTCCAGTAATAGATGTAACCCATTTTCTACCATGTATCGCGCTATTTTATCAAGTTCTAATTGGTAGCATTTGCGTGTATAATTGATACAGCGCAAAGGAGTTTTCTTTTTCATATTTACCTGCATCCACATGCATAAATCTTCAGCATATTGAGCTAAAACTACATGCTTTGATACTTTACTGGGTAAGTCATGCATTAATATCATGAAAAGAAGGGGAGCTATAACAGATCCCTGAGGAATCCGTTTCGTGGAATATACATTTTCAATCCTCGTTTGAAATACTGTTTTCTAAGAAACACTTAACATAGTAAAAAATGTGACCTGTCAGCCCAATACTTTTAAATTTGAATAACAATCGGGAGTGCCACACTTGATCGTATGCTTTCGTTATATCACAGGGCCCCCCTCTAGGGGGAAGAAACATTCCTTCGACTGACTTGGGAGACGAGTTAATGAGGTGGGTGTGCTGCAGATCAGGCCATCCATAATTCAACTGGTCACTCAGTTATTTCCATTCGGACAGGGTCTAGCGCCCACGTGGTTCTCATCCATCTTTAGTGGGCACAAAAGGCGGATGGCCTGAATTACCAACATTCCTTTGACCGACTCGGTAGATGAGTTAATGAGGTGGGCGCACTGGAGATCACGCCATCCATAAATTAATTTGTCACTCAGCAATTTCCATTCAAACGGGATCTAACTCTCACATGGTTCTTATCCACCTTTAATGGGCACAAAGGGTAGATAACCAGATTACCAACATTTCTCAGCAAGTACCAATGCCCAAGCAAATTACGGGACTGTGGAATGATGACCATGGTCGCTATGTCAATATTGCCATCACTGTCCAAGAAAATTTATAGGTATGTTGAATGATGACCATGGCCGCTATGTCAATATCGCCATCACTGTCCAAGAAAATTTATAGGTATGTTGAATGACGACCAAGGCAGCTATGCCAGGATCGCCATGTTCCCCAAATTTGAATTGCCCAGTTTTATTGATATCGACAGCTAGAGGGCAGCTGGGAATGTTTGTAGCTGAGACAAAGACCGGTAAATGGGAATCGCACTGTATATAGGCTAGCAGTCAGTGGTTAGGACTTACTAGAGTGGGAGAGTAACTAGAGTGGGAGAGTCAGCACTGAGTCGGCACCCAGTGTGACAGTGAGTCAGTGAACGAGAGAAGTCTCCAATCTATCTTAAAGGTATGTGACTACATTTCATCTTATACTTTTGTTAGGGTAGGGATAGAAGTAGGTAGTATGTTTTCTTTGCCAAGAAGCAAGAGAGAGAGAGAGAGGGAATAGAGTAGGAATTATGGAAGTGCTTAGTATTCCAGTGATAAGTAAGTTAGTGAAGATTCGTAGTGCATCTTAGGGTTTTAGGACTATTAGGATTCATGGCACGCACGAATGGTTTTTTGCTTAATTGAATAAAGGCTTTGTAGTTATCAATTTATGTGTGGACTACTTATGAGAATCATGTCCAGCGTATTTGTGCATTTCTTCTCGTCACTCTCCTTTCTGGTTGTATGTGATGTTTGAGACAGAGTGACCCTAAATTCTCCTATGATAAAAAGAGACTAAATTCTTCCCTCATAGATGGCAAGACCAAATTCTCCTTGCGATACTTCAAAGTAGAGAAACAGTTTTTCATGCTCACCCCCAACGCATACCCCCCTTGTGATAGTTATATCAAAAAATGTAGCTAAAGCACATTGACGTCTTGCAAATTGTTGTTTTATATTAGTAGTTAGCTTTGTTAGGATTTCTACTGGTGACCTGCCTTTTCGAAATCCTGCCTGATTTACTGGTATTATTTTATTCTTTTCACAATAGTGCATCAGTCTCTTTAAGATTATTTTCTCCATTAGTTTACATACGTGTGATGTTAATGCAATTGGCCTGTAGTTTTTCAAATCGGTATTACATTTACCTGCTTTTAGTACAGGAACCACTATTGTTTCTTTCCAGTTGTTAAGCATTTTCCCACTATTCCAGCATTTTTTAAATATGTCATGTAGCAAGATTATAAAATTTACTGGTAAATTTTTCAGCATCTCATTGGAAATTGCATCTAGTCCAACTGACGTTTTTTTTACTTGGAAGGGACTGAATGGCATCTTTTAATTCTTGAAGTGTGAGTGATGCATTTATGTAGTGAGTATTGTCAGAGGCAGGACCCTTATATACATCTTTCTTTTCTTCTTGTTCCCTATAATTTCTATCAGAGACAGGGAGTCCTTCTATACGACAGGCCTCAGCAAACACGTCTGCAAAAGCTTCTGCTTTTTCCAATGAGCTAGGAAAAGGGTTATTTTCTAGCTTTACTGGAATTGATGGCAACTTAATCCCGTTTTTCATTAATTTTAGTTTTTCCCAAATCTTTATCATGTCTTTGTGGTCATTTACTTCACATTTACAAAAAGATGTCCAGTGTTGTTCTTTGGCTTGCTCTATGATTCTGTTACACTTAATGTTGGCACTTTTCATCGCTGTATGATTTTCAGGTAACCTGTTTGCTAAATAAATTTTGTATTTTTCTTTCTTTTCGTTCACTGCCTTTTGACAGTCCTCATTCCACTAGACATTTCCATGATGTTTTCCTATTTTTGACACTGTAAGTTTTGGAATTGAAATGGTAGCAGCCCTTAAGAGTGAGTTACAGAAAACTTCGTACATGTCGTTTATGTTCATTGCTTCAGATAGATCTGTTCTTGTCTTTTCAAGGATTGCCTTAAAACTGATCCAGTCAGCGTTTTTATAATTAAACTTGGGTAAACTACATTGTGGTATGGCGTCTATTTCTATAGTATGGTTTTGG
>JAPXFY010000026.1:27802422-27804922 GCA_030674185.1 Monoplex corrugatus
AGGCTGAGGGTGTGAAAGGGGTTAAAACAGGAATCAGGTAGACAGGCTGAGGGTGTGAAAGGGGTTAAAACAGGAATCAGGTAGACAAGCTGAGGGTGTGAAAGAGGTTAAAACAGGAGTCAGGTAGACAGGCTGATGGTGTGAAAGGGGTTAAAACAGGAATCAGGTAGACAAGCTGAGGGTGTGAAAGGGGTTAAAACAGGAATCAGGTAGACAGGCTGATGGTGTGAAAGGGGTTAAAACAGGAGTCAGGTAGACAAGCTGAGGGTGTGAAAGGGGTTAAAACAGGAGTCAGGTAGACAGGCTGAGGGTGTGAAAGAGGTTAAAACAGGAGTCAGGTAGACAGGCTGAGGGTGTGAAAGGGGTTAAAACAGGAGTCAGGTAGACAGGCTGAGGGTGTGAAAGGGGTTAAAACAGGAGTCAGGTAGACAAGCTGAGAGTGTGAAAGGGGTTAAAACAGGAGTCAGGTAGACAGGCTGAGGATGTGAAAGGGGTTAAAACAGGAGTCAGGTAGACAGGCTGAGGGTGTGAAAGGGGTTAAAACAGGAGTCAGGTAGACAGGCTGATGGTGTGAAAGGGGTTAAAACAGGAGTCAGGTAGACAAGCTGAGGGTGTGAAAGGGGTTAAAACAGGAGTCAGGTAGACAGGCTGAGGGGGGTAAAAGGGGTTAAAACAGGAGTCAGGTAGACAAGCTGAGGGTGTGAAAGGGGTTAAAACAGGAGTCAGGTAGACAGGCTGAGGGTGTGAAAGGGGTTAAAACAGGAGTCAGGTAGACAAGCTGAGGGTGTGAAAGGGGTTAAAACAGGAATCAGGTAGACAAGTTGAGGGTGTGAAAGGGGTTAAAACAGGGGTCAGGCAGACAGGCTGAGGGTATAAAAAGGGTTAAAGCGGGAAGCTGGTGAACGCTGGCAGACAGACAGAGGGGGTCATAGGGTTAAATCAGGAAGCTGGTAGATAGATTGAGGGTATAAAAGGGGTTAAATCAGAAATCTGGTAGATAGGCTGAGAACATGAAAGGGGTTAAATCAGAAAGCTGTTAGATAGGCCAAGGGTGTGAAAGGGTTAAAGCAAGAAGCTGGTAGATTAGGCTGAGGGTATAAAAAGGGTTAAAGCGAGAAGCTGGTGAACGCTGGCAGACAGACAGAAGGGGTCATAGGGTTAATCAGGAATCTAGTACATAGGTTGAGGCTGTGAAAGGGTTACACGCTCCCCCTGTGCTGGCTTCTGTTTTGTAGACATGGCTGAGGCCATTTCTACTGTTTCTTCTTGTGGACTGGTGTCGCAATCAGGATCGCCCCCCCACCCCATCCCCATCCCCACCTTAGTCAGATCAACTCCAGCTTTCTTGTTGTCGTGAAGAGCAGGGCATTGCCCGGCTGTCTTGGTATAAAACATTGGAGATATAGGTTGATTTCCCAGGTCCCACCCCTTGAAGACCAATCAGCCTTCTTGCCTTTCTGAAATCTTGCGTTTAATAAATGTGAATATGAATACGAATTTGAAGCGAGGGAGAGGGGATGGGCGCCGCCCTCATGGTGCTGGCCCGGGAAAAGTTGAGGTCTCTGCGATCTCACTCCCTTACGATCCCAGGGTTATGGAACTATCTAGGTAGGACCTCAGGATCTGGCTAGCTCGTGGGTTTATGTGCAGGCTTAAGTCTTGTGACGTGATCATTGTGGATCTTCTCCATCACTTGGCACCTGTGACGTTAGTGTATATGGAATTCATTCCGAGTGTGGAGACGTCATCTTGAGAAATTGAAACTGAAACTGGAACAGGGTTGTGTCCTATCACCTTTAACTTTATAAGTTATTCGCATTCTTATTGTTGCGTAAAGCCCAGCCGACTGCGTAGAGCCACATCAGGGGTATAACCATTTCAATGCACGCACAGTACTACATCAGGGCTTTAACCGTTTCAAAACATGCAGAATACTTCAACAGGGGAAAAAAAGGAAATGAAAATTTAGTACACGTATCAATGCATTCGCCCACATATCTTAGGAGATGCGCCTGGTGTTGACCAGGGTTAAAAAAGACACCTGATACAAATTTAAACCTAACTATGGACACTAAAACATACATAAAAAACGGGCTTAAATTACCTAAAATTGCTTCGGCATATCTCACCTCCCTAGAGCCAAAAATGCATTTAATACATGTACCCAGTTATCAATTCTAAGTGAAAGCATGCACGTCTTTATCAAACACACACAGGTGAATGGACAAGCAAGGCACAAAATGGTATGAAGAAGTGACATAAAGCAAAGGAGCAAGAAAGAAACAAAGAGAGTGACACACAAAAGAGGAAATTTCTAGCACAGAATTTCCAGAAGGTGGGGATACTATTTATACTGAAAGAGCCCCCGGCATCACCACAGGGGGGACTTTTATTTATCTTTTTTTTTTAGGATCTTCGCACTCAGGGAGGTTACCTTTGCGCCCTACCTTTTTTTTTTTTTTTTTTTTTTTTTTGTCCCATTTTCTGCGCCACCTTAATG
>JAPXFY010000026.1:27814922-27827422 GCA_030674185.1 Monoplex corrugatus
AAGCAGAACTGGGTGAAGGGAGTCGAAGGGTTAATGAATGCGAGACAGGGTGAGGAAGTCAAACGGTCAATGAACGCAGGACGGGGTCAGGGAATCAAAGGGTCAATGAATGCAGTGCAGGTGAGGGGAGTTCCAGAACGGTAGGGAGTTAAAGGGTTAATGAACGAAGGACAGGATGAAGATGTCATAGGGTTAATGAATGTAGACAGGAGGGAGTCAAGGGTTAATTAACATAGGACAGATGAGGGAGTCAAAGGTTAATGACATAGAAGATGAGGAAGTCAAAGGGTTAATGAACATAGGAGGGTGAGGTGTCAAAGGATTAATGAACACATGACGGGTGAGTTTTCAAAGGGTTAATGAACATAGGACAGATGAGGGAGTCAAAGGGTTAATGAACATAGGACAAGTGAGATGTCAAAGGGTTAATGAACATAGGACAGATGAGGTGTCAAAGGGTTAATGAATGTAAGACAGGATAAGGGAGTCAAAGGTTAATAAACCATGACGGGTGAGGGAGTCAGAGGGTTAATAAACACATGACGGGTTGAGGTTTTCAAAGGGTTAACGAACATAGGACAAGATGAGGGAGTCAAAGGGTTAACGAACTAGGACAGGATGAGGTGTCAAAGGGTTAATGAACATAGGACAGATGAGGTGTCAAAGGGTTAATGAACATAGGACAAGATGAGGGGTCAAAGGGTTATAAATGAATGTTAAGAACAGGATAAAGGAAATCAAAGGTTAATGAACATAGGACAGATGAGGAAGTCAAAGGGTTAATGAACACAGAAGAGATGAGGGAGTCAAGGGTTAATGAACACATGACAGGCTGAGGGAGTCAAAGGGTTAATGAACATAGGACAGGATGGGAAGTCAAAGGGTTAATGAACATAGGACAGGATGAGGAATCAAAGAGGTTATTGAACAAGGACAGGATAGAAGTCAAAGGGTCAATGAACATAGGACAGGATGAGGGAGTCAGAGGGTTAATGAACATAGGACAGGATGAGGGAGTCAAAGGGTTAATGAACACATGACAGGGTGAGACAGTCAAAGGGTTAATGAACACATGACAGGGTGAGGGAGTCAAAGGGTTAATGAACATAGGACAGGATGTGGGAGTCAAAGGGTTAATGAACACAGGACAGGATGTGGGAGTCAAAGGGTTAATGAACATAGGACAGGATGATGGAGTCAAAGGGTTAATGAACACAGGACAGGATGAGGGAGTCAAAGGGTTAAAGAACCTAGGACAGGACGTGGGAGCCTGGGATCATCACCTGCGTGGGAAGTGTTTTCTCATTTTCACTATCAGAGGCAGGTTCATAAAGTTGGGGTTGTTGGTGTTTGTTATGTTTTTTCTTGAGTTTATGTGTTTGCCTGTTTCTTTTGTTTACTTGCTTTCTTATATGTTTGTTTGTCTGTTTTGTTTTTTGTTTGCTTGCGTGTTTTCTTTTTGGTTTGTCTGTTTCTTTCTTTCTTTTCTTTCTTGTTTGTTTGTTTCTTTGTTCTTTGTTTGTTTCTCTGTTTTTGTTGTTGTTGTTGTTGTTGTTTTCTTGTTTGTTTGTTCTTTGTGTCCTAGCTCTCGCCTTCTCTCTCTCTCTCTCTCTCTCTCTCTCTCTCTCTCTCTCTCTCTCTCTCTCCCCTCTCTCTCTCTCCCTCTCTCTGTCTCTCTGTTTGTCTGTCTCTGTATGTCTGTCTCTGTCTCTGTCTCTGTCTTTCTCTCTCCTCTCTCTCTCTCTCTCTCTCTCTCTCTCTCCTCTCCTCTCTGTTTTTTTTATTTTTCTTTCTTTTTTCTCTCGCTTATTGTTTTCTTATTGTTTTTTGTTTACATCGTTTTTATAGGTTAACACTTTTTCCTTTTTTTCTTTTTTTTTTTTTTCTCGTGTGCTGAGTACTAGAACTTTTCTCTTTGGTCCAGCTGTGTTAACATCCTCACTAGTACATTCACATATTTTGTTGTGTTGGTGGTGCTGTTCTCGGTGATACAGTTTAAACATCAAACCCAGGTGAAGAAAAGAAAATAACACAACAACAACAACAATTGGCGACAGTATAAGGGCGTCCAAGAGTCATGATCTGGGTTAATGATACCATGCCAAAAGCGTACCTCAACGTCACGAATGTCCTATGCGTATCTCAACGTCACAATTGTCCTATGCGTATCTCAACGTCACAAATGTCCTATGCGTATCTCAACGTCACAATTGTCCTATGCGTATCTCAATGTCTCGAACGTCCTATGCGTATCTCAACGTCACAAATGTCCTATGCGTATCTCAACGTCACAAATGTCCTATGCGTATCTCAACGTCACAAATTTCCTATACGTATCTCAACGTCACAAATGTCCTATGCGATCTCAACGTCGCAAATGTCCTATGCATATCTCAACGTCACAAACGTCCTATGCGCATCTCAACGTCACAAATGTCCTATGCGTATCTCAACGTCATAAATGTCCTATGTGTATCTCAACATCACAAATGTCCTATGCGTATCTCAACGTCACAAATGTCCTATGCGTATCTCAACGTCATAAATGTCCTATACGTATCTCAACGTCACAAATGTCCAAAGCATATCTCAACGTCACAAATGTCCCATGCTTATGCCAACGTCACAAATGTCCAGATCATATCTCAACGTCACAAATGTACAAAGCGTATCTCAACTCAAGGAAATCAAAAGAGTACAGCTTTTGCAGCTGGTGGATAGGGTACGGGAGTCATTGGGTTGGTACTGTTGTGGGTGAATGGTTTGTATAACGTTGTCTGTTTTTGTTTTGTTTTGTTTTTGTTTGTTTTGTTTTTGTTTGTTTTTGTTTTTGTTTCTCCATGCAAATGTTGAAAGTGGGAAGATGGAGCTATAGAAACGTTTATATCGTGCGTGTTCGCTTTATCTGCCCACGCTATAGGCAAGTAATCCTTCTGTCACGCAGATCTTCCATCATCATTAACAGAGATGTATGAGGTTTTCTTTCTTTCGCTTTTTACAACCCGCCTTCTCTTTCCTTCCTTCCTTCCTTCCTTCCTTCCTTCCTTCCTAACACTTGCACGAAAACGAAGATTGCGAATGGCCAAGCCACACCAACAAAATCTTTTTTTTTTTTTTTTCTTTTTTTTGAAACAGTTCAATTTCTGTAAATTGAGAAATGCTTTGTGCATGCGTGGCTTTTAGAAACATGCTATGAAAGGGCCACATTTCTTTCTGTTTTTGTTTTTTGTTTTGTTTTGTTTCGTTTTGTTTTGTTTTTGTTTTAAGGCGGGCAGGTGGATTGTTTTGATACAGCCATGGATTTAATATTTGATATGTAGAGTTCAATCCCAGCCCCCAACATTAAGCTTGCCCATCATCATCATCACCATCATCATCATCATCAGCATCATCATCATCATCACCATCATCATCATCACCATCATCATCATCACCATCATCATCATCATCACCATCATCATCATCATCATCATCATCATCACCATCATCATCATCATCATACCATCATCATCATCACCATCACCATCATCATCACCATCATCACCATCATCATCATCACCATCATCATCATCACCATCACCATCATAATCATCATCATCATCACCATCATCATCATCACCATCACA
Source organism: Monoplex corrugatus (assembly GCA_030674185.1). Taxonomy (NCBI): domain Eukaryota; kingdom Metazoa; phylum Mollusca; class Gastropoda; order Littorinimorpha; family Ranellidae; genus Monoplex; species Monoplex corrugatus. The sequence continues at coordinate 27,818,549 of JAPXFY010000026.1, forward strand.
CACACACATCATCTTTCATCACCTTTCATCTCATCATCATCATCACTTCATATCACCACATTCATCACTCTCATCATCACATCATCATCACAATCATCCCCTCATCATCATCACCATTTCATCACACCAACATACCTCATTCATCACCATCATCACCATCATTCATCACCTTTCATCATTCATCACCATCATCATCACCATTCATATCATCACCATTCATAATTCATCTCTCACCATCATCATCATACCATCATCATCTCACTATTCTCATCACATATTCCCATCTCATCATACAGCAGGTTCTCATACACCTCGATTTACATCATTTCACCATCATCATCACACCTCACATATCCCATCATCATCCCATCATAATCATCTATCACATCTCATATCACCATCATCATCATCACTCATCATCATCACCATCACCATCATCATCATCACCATCATCATCATCATCATCATCATCACCATCATCATCATCACCATCACCATCATAATCATCATCATCATCACCATCATCATCATCACCATCATCATCATCACCATCATCATCATCATCACCATCATCATCACCATTACATCATCATCATGTGCCACGCCGCATGGCGCTGGCGATCATAGCCCTCCATACGAATTTCTACCTTTTTGTCAATGAAAGTATATCTCCTACCATTTCTGTCCCCATATACGCTGATCATGATGACGACAACGACGTCGTCGATGACGACGACTTTGACGATGAATATCATGATGGTGGTGGTTTGGTGGTGGTGGTGGTGGTGGTGGTGGTGGTTGGTGTGCTGCTGTGATGTGATGATGATGATGTGACGACGACGACGACGATGATGACGGTGGCGGCAGCGATGATGATGATGATGGTGCGATGAGACGACGGCGGCGGCGGCGGCAATAATGATAATGATAAAATGATAATTATAATGATAGAAGAATGAGATGATGATGATGATAATGATGATGACGACGACGACGATAATAATATAAGAAGAAGGAGAAGAGAAGAAGAAGACGGTGACGAATGACGATGACGATGACGATGATGATTGATGATGATGGATGAGTGACGATAGATGATGATGATGACGACGATGACGACGACGACGACGATGATGATGATGATGATGATGATGATGATGATGATGATGATGAGATGATGTTATTGTTGTTGTTGCAGACGCTCTGACGCCGCAGGAGAGGCATAGCCTATGACGACGACGATATGAACAAGCCAGAGACTCGCGCCATGGAGGTACAGCCTGACCTTCGAAATCTGGAACCTCGTAATGACCCCAGGGCCTTTATGTGAGTCTGTTCGTCACTCTGTGTGTGTTGTTGTGTGTGTGTGTGTGTGTGTGTGTGTATGTGTGTGTGTGTGTGTGTGTGTGTTGTGGGGAGGTGTAGGGATGTGGGGGTGGGTGGGTGTGGGGGTGTTTGTTTGTGTGTGTGTGTGTGTTGGGGATGTAAGTGAGAGGGAGAGACAGACAGAGAGTAAGAGTGTGTGTATGAGAGAGAGAGAGAGAGAGAGAGAGAGAGAGAGAGAGAGAGAGAAAGCGAGAAAAAGAGAGAGAAAAGAGAGAAAGAAAGAGAGAGAAAGAGAGAGTGAGAAAAGAAAGAGAGAAAGAGAGAGAGAAAAGAGAGAGAAAGAGAGAGAGAGAGAAAATAGAGAGAGAAAGAGAGAGAGAGAGAAAATAGAGAGAGAGAGAGAGAAAAAGAGAGACAGCGAGAGAGAGAAAAAGAGACAGAAAGAGAGAAAGAAAGAGAGAGAGAGAAAGAGAGAGAGAGAGAAATATAGAAGAGAAAAGAGAGAAAAAAGAGAGAAAGAGAGAGAGAAAAGATAGAGAGAGAGAGAAAGAAAGAAAGAGAGAAAAGAGAAGAGGAGAGAAAGAGAAGAGAAAGAGAGAGAGAAAGAGATAGAGACAGAGAAAGAGAGAGAGAAAGAGACAGTGGCAATGACAATGACAGTGATGCTTCACTTTCCAACGGTAAAAGTTATTTACTAGAAGCCATTTTTTAAACTTGCCGTTGCTATTCTATACACATGACATTTGTTTACGGCAATAAGTACAGCTTAAAGAAGATACATGCTGAATACTAAAATGTAAGATAGCATTACAATGAAATCAAGAAACGCACACAGTCAGCACTTAAAAATAAGTAGATAGATAGACAGACAGAAAGACAGACAGACAGACAGACAGGTAGATAGATAGATAGATAGTAATAGATAGATAGAAGATAGATAGATAGATAGATAGATAGACAGACAGATAGACAGACAGACAGACAGATAGATAGATAGATAGATAGATAAATAGATAGACAGATAGAAAAATAGATAGATAGATAGATAGGTAGGTAGATAGATAGATAGATGTTAGAAAATTAAGATAGATAGATGGTTAAAAAATTAAATAGACAGACAGACAGACAGATAGAGAGATAGATAGACAGACAGATAGTATTGATAGATAGATAGATAGATAGATAGATGTAGAAAATTGATAGACAGACAGAGAGTCAGACAGACAGACAGACAGATAGTAGATAGACAGACAGACAGACAGATAGATAGACAGATAGATAGATAGACAGACAGGCAGAGAAAGAGAGGGAGAGATAGATAGATAGACAGATAGATAGACAGACAGACAGACAGACAGATAAGTAGATAGATAGATAATAGATAGATAGATAGATAGATAAGATAGATAGATAGATAGACAGATAGATAGATATAGATGGTTAGAAAATTAGCTAGACAGACAGAGAACAGACAGACAGATAGATAGATAGATAGATAGTAGATAGATAGATAGATACAGACAGACAGATAGATAGATAGATAGACAGGCAGAGAGAGAGAGAGGGAGAGATAGATAGATAGACAGACTAGACAGACAGACAGGTGAATAGATAGATAGATAGATAGATAGATAGATAGATAGATAGATAATAGATATAGATAGATAGATAGATGAGCAAGTAAATACATAAATAAACAATATTGATAATCTCAAGAGAGAGAGAGAGAGAGAGAGAGAGTAAGAGAGAGACAGAGAGAGTGAGAGTAAAGAGAGGGAGAGAGAAAGAGAAAGAGAGAGAGAGAGAGAAAGAAGAAAAGACAGAGCGAGAGAGAGAGAAGACAGACAGACAGACAGACAGAGAGATCTTAACTTCGTAATGACCCTTGAGCCTTTTTGGGAGACTGTATGTCAATGTGTGTGTGTGTGTGTGTGTGTGTGTTTTTGTGTGCATGGTGTGTGTGTGTGTGTGTGTGGTGTATGTGTGTGTGTGTGTGTGGTGTGTGTGTGTGTGTGTGTGTGTGTGTGTGTGTGTGTGTGTGTGTGTGTGTATGTGTGTGTGTGTGTGTGTGCGTGGTGTGTTGATCTGGAACTTCGTGTCTCAGCCTGTTTGTTAGTGAGCTTGCGTGCGTGTGTGTTTGTGTGTATGTATATGTGTGTTAGTGTGGGCGTGTGTGTGTCTTAGTGTATATATATATATATATATGTGTGTGTCTGTGTGTCTGTGTGTGTGTGGGGTGTGTTATTGTGTGTGTGTGTGTGTGTCTTAGTGAATATGTGTGTTAGTGTGTGTTTGAGTGTGTCTGTGTTAGTGTGTGTTAGTATGTATGTTAGTGTGTGTGTTAGTGTGTAATTGTGTGTGTTATTGTGTTTGTGTGTGTATATGAGTGTATTTGTGTGTTTATGTGAGTGAATATGTACATGTGTTTGTATGTATGGTGTGTGTTTGTATGTGTTTATGTTTGTGTGAGTATATATGCGTATATGTTTATGTGCGTATGTGTGTGTTTGTATGTGTGCGAATATGTGTATGATGTTTACGTAAATACATTTGTATGTATTTATGTGTTCGTTTATGTGTGTGTGTGTTTGTATGTGTGTGTATGTTTGTGTGTGTATATGTGTGTATGTTTGTGTGTATGTGTATGTATGTTTGAATGTGTACGTGTGTGTGTATGTGTGTGTTGGTTTTTGTTGTTTGTGTGTATGTGTGTATGTTTGTGTTACATGTGCATATATTTGTATTGTGTGTGTGTGCGTTTGTGTATATGTGTGTTTGTTTTTGTTGTTTTCTTATTGTTCTTATTGTTTTGTTTATATTTGTTTTGGCTTGTTTTGTTGTGGTTTTTTGTTTGTTTGTTTGTTGTTTGGTTGTTGGTTGGTTGGTTGGTTGGTTGGTTGGTTGGTTGGTTGGTTGGTTGGTTGGTTGGTTGGTTGGTTGGTTGGTTGGTTGGTTGGTTGGTTGGTTGGTTTTCTGAGATAGAGTCCTCCTCACTACTGTTGTCTAACACAAACTACATAATTTCTCTACCCATCAGGCCATTCGCTCCTATCCCCACGCGCCGCTATACGTCACTTCCGTTCGAGTCACAACGACGCCTGATCCCCGTACCGGAAGAGGAAGGCAGCGCTGACGAGAAGCTGACGTCACCGGAAGAGATCTTCAACTTCCCGGTGTACAACATGGAGGCCGACGACGAATACGCGGAGGGGGACGGGAGGGGGACTTCCCCCCGTCCGACCCCGACCTGGAGGATGACTGCGCGGGGTTAGAGGAGCGGGAGAAAACGTGAAGAAAACACAAATTGTCTCCCCCTGACCTCGGACGACGAGAGAGGAGACTGATTTGTTTCCTCCGCCACCACCACCACCCTTGTCTTTTTCTCCCCCCCTCCCTCCTGGGCTGAAAAACGAGAACGAACCCAATCTATTATATATATATAATATATATACAAAAAATCATAATTATTCTTGTTGATGGTTGTTGAAGGATGGGTCTATTTTTTTTTATGCGTACACCCCGCTCTGAACAGAGACTGTTGTTGAGATTTATCATGATAATCTATCTAACTAACTACGCTTATTTGTACGTTTTCGGGCGACTAACAACAAAAATATCTTTGCCACCTTATCTTTGTCCTCTCCCACCACCACCACCCACACCACCCCCCGGCCATCTCCGCCCCACCCACCCTCCACACCTCTCCCACAATCTGTATATAACGGATATAATGATCAGGGTTTTAACCTTTTGACGTCTTCGCCTGGTCCCACCAGCTTATCCCAGCTTTCTGCAGGATGTAAGTGGTTTGTGGCCTGCATGATGCTAATTAATAGAAAGTGGCTTGCAGGATGCTTGCAGGAAAGTAGTGTAATTTGTTCTACGGGAAGCTGGAGGAAGCTTGCGTGCAGGAACTAGTAGTAGATGTTCTGTAGGTGTGGGGTTTTTTGGTTGTTGTTGTTTTTTACAGGAAGGTAGTGGAAGACGATCTGCAGGATGTTTTACAGGATGATAATGGAAGTTAATCTGCAGGATGTTTTACAGGATGATAGTGGAAGTTAATCTGCAGGATGTTTTACAGGATGATAGTGGAAGTTAATCTTCAGGATGCTTTTCAAAGGCAATAGATTTACACATTGGGAGGTTTTGGGGGGAGAGGGGTTAAGAGGGGGGGGCAGAAAAAAGGTTAACCCTTTGACTCCCGCACCCTATCCACCAACTGCAAAAACTTAACCCTTTTGACTCCCGTACCCTATCCATCAACTGCAAAAACTTAACCTTTTTGACTCCCGCACCCTATCCACCAACTGCAAAAACTTAACCTTTTTGACTCCCGCACCCTATCCACCAACTGCAAAAACTTAACCTTTTTGACTCCCGCACCCTATCCACCAACTGCAAAACCTTAACCTTTTTGACTCCCGCACCCTATCCACCAACTGCAAAAACTTAACCCTTTTGACTCCCGCACCCTATCTACCAACTGCAAAAACTTAACCCTTTTGACTCCTGCACCCTATCCACCGACTGCAAAAACTTAACCCTTTTGACTCCCACACCCTATCCACCAACTGCAAAACCTTAACCCTTTGACTTCTGCACCCTATCCACCAACTGCAAAAAAATTAACCCTTTTGATTCCCTCGCCCTATTCACCAGATTCCTGCAGGAAGCTGGTGGATATGGTGAGGGAGTCAAAGGGTTCAGATTTTTTTTCTTTCTTTCTTTCTCTTTTTTTTTTTTTTTTTTTTTTCTTAGCTGGTATTGTTGACAATGCAGGATACTGGTGGAACACACAGGGTGCAGCAGGTAGTCAAAGGGTTAATCAATCGATAGTGCGAACGGCTGTAAAGTGTCCAAGCGCGAGTTGCCGCGCGGTTCAGTTGTAAATTGTCACTGTGGGTAGGAAAGGGAAGGAGCCGTACGTAGGCTGTGTTGTGAAACCAGAGTACAAACAAGTCATGTCTTTATCTATCTTTTACTCTCTCGCCTACACGCCTCCGTCTATTCTGGATGGGACGAAATCGTTCTATCGTTCATCCTCCTCACCCACTAAATCTCTCTCTGACCCTGACCGTTTAAATCGATGTCCTACCCTCCCTGATTTTCTCCCACCCCTTTCCTTTTACCCTCCCCTTTCCCCCTATTTTTCTAAAGGTCTCTTCCCTCCTCCTCCGCCTCCTCCTCCTCCTCCTCCTCCTCCCTGTCCACCACCTCAGCCCAGTACATAGGTTGAAAATCTGGGTACCGTATTGTAACTTTGTGTCTTTATTGGATTGGATTGGATTGGATTGGATTGATCGATTGGATTGGATTGGATTGGATTTTTATTTGTCACAACAGAATTTTGGTTCGTGAAATGTGGGCTGCTGTCTCCTCAGCAAAGCTCGTTCGCCATAAATATGGCGCCACCTATTTTTGTCTTTTTGTCCTTTTTTTTTTTTTCTTTTTGTTAAATTGTCAATGAGGATTTGTTGTTTTGGTTTTTTTGTTTTGTTTTTTTGGGGGGTTTTGTTGTTGTTGTTGTTGTTGTTTTGTTAAATTGACAATGAGGATTTGTTTTTGTTTTTTTTTCTTTTTGTTAAATTGACAATGAGGATTTGATTTGCTACGAAGTTTTGCCACATATAGAAACTGTTTGCCGTGTGATGTTTAACATGCGCAAAAGCGTTTACGCCATCCTGGTTATCGTCTCATCCAAAAGACTTGCACTCAGACCATGATTCAAGGTTTGGTGGAGGGGATTGGGGGGAGTGTAGTGTGAAGATGAAAGATTCCTGTACAATCCCACAGTCTGTTTGTTGTTGTTGTTGTTGTTGTTGTTGTTGTTGTTGTTGTTGTTGTCGTCGTCGTCGTCGTCGTCGTCGTCGTCGTCGTTGTTATTGTTTTCGTTGACAAGATTTGATGTCAGAGTCTTGTTTTGTGTTGTCCTTCATCCAGTGTTGTGTAGATTTGAACTTGACTTCCTTCGCTTGTTTTTGATGGCTGCTCGGGGAGCGTAGGGCCACAACAGTACTCCTTTAATGGACTCAGATATTGGCAGTTGTCTCCCCTGCCCCCACCCCCACCCCCCACTCCCACCCCCACCCTCCTTTCTTCTTTCGTTTGCCTTCTGCATTGGTCAGGCCACATCAGGTGTATAAAATGTAGCAGTGTTTGGTTGTTTTCGTCTTTTGTTGGTTGGTTGGTTGCTTGCTTGGTTGGTTGGTTAGTTGGTTGGTTGGTTTGGTTTGGTTGGTTTGGTTGGTTGGTTGGTTGGTTGGTTGGTTGGTTGGTTGGTTGGTTGGTTGGTTGGTTGTGCTTGTTATTTCTTTGTTTGATTGGGATTTTTCTTGTTTTTGTTTTCTTTTTATCTTTCGTATTGCTTTGGTTTGGTTTGGTTTGGTTTGGTTTGGTTTGGTTTTGGTTTGATTTTGGTTTGCTTTGCTTTGGTTTGTTTGTTTGTTTGTTTGTTGTTGTTTGGTTTTTGTTTTGTTTGTTTGTTGTTTTTTGTTTGTTTTGTTTCTTGTTTGGTTTGGTTTGGTTTGGTTTGGTTTGGTTTGGTTTGGTTTGGTTTGGATTTTGTTGTTTGGTTTGGTTTGGGTTTGGTTTGGTTTGGTTTGGTTTGGTTTGGTTTGGTTTGGTTTGGTTTGGTTTTGTTGTTTGGTTTGGTTTGGTTTGGTTTGGTTTGGTTTGGTTTGGTTTGGTTTTGGTTTGGTTTGGTTTGGTTTACTTTGCTTTGGTTTGGTTTGGTTTGGTTTGGTTTGGTTTGGTTTGGTTTGGTTTGGTTTGGTTTGGTTTGGTTTGGTTTGGTTTTCAGTTCCTGCCAGCTACCAAATAGTGTTGGGTGGACCAAAACAAGTTGTAGTCGGCCATGTCTCCTGTCGCTCCCATTTATCCAGCAACGTCGCTGCTATATAATTATTAGGTTCAGCTGTCTGGACCTCTTGACCTCGCAGGGGGCAAGTTGGTGACGGCGTCATTTTTGAAGTTGTGGGTCTCGTGGAAGTTCAGCCGGTTGTGGCCCCATGCGGGGGGACTCTCATTAGGACCCCCTTGCTTGCTGTCTGGACAGAAGGTGACTGTCGTCCCTTTCTGACCGTGGCTAAAAGGATGTTTGTTTTTTCTGTCTTTTTTTTTTTTTTTTTTCAATGGGACTTGTGTCCATTCTGCTGCCTTCATCTCGTTTTCAATGCGCCTTCTTTACATCTGCTTTGTTCAGCCTACTCTCCTTTTCCCGTTGTCTCTTGAGTGTTCCGTTTGGTGCTTCGTCTTGTGATGTTGTTCGGAGGTTTGCGTTCAGTGCAATCCAGCCCAAGCCCGTTTTTTTATGTTTGTTTGTTGTGTAAGTTTTGTTGCTTGTTGTTGTTGTTGTTGTTTTGTTGTTGTTTTTATCATCATCATCATTTTCTTCTGTTCTTGTACATGTTCTTCTTGTTTCTTGTTCTTGTTCATGTTCTTGTTCTTGGTTTTTTTTTTCTTTTTCTTCTTCATCTTCTTCTTCTTCTTTCTTCTCTTCTTCTTCTTTCTTTCTTCTTCTTTCTTCTCTTCTTCTTCTTCTTCTTCTTC
>JAPXFY010000026.1:27837422-27847422 GCA_030674185.1 Monoplex corrugatus
GCAGACTTTGAGGAATATGTGTAAGAGCATTTTCTCTAGAAATTTGAAAAAGAAATACATTCCGTTTTCATCGTTGTGATAGTACACTATCGTCTTCATTTTACATTTTAGTTTGTATCATTTTTATGGCTCTTGAAGGTCACAGTGACCTTTGAAAATCGGGATTTTATGTGATAATTTTCGGTACGAAAAGGAAGACTGTTATAATGGCTTGACCTTCCTCTACTTTTCTTTGATTTTAATGGGCGCGAAGGTTTGGATGTCTTATGTTTAGAGATAACATGATTCTGTTTACCTTTCCGTTGCTATTGAATCAACTTGTTTGTCTAGCATCAGTTGAAGGGATGTAATTCAATATTGGCTGTTCAGTAAAAGAGGCTTGTTGTCTCCCTTGTTAGCAGAATGGCTCGTCTGCCCGTGGCCAGGTATTTTTTTAAATAAAGTGTACGGTGTGCGTACGGACTGGGAACAGGCTGTGAAAGGTGGATGTAGCTGGCGTGAGAACCAACTGTACAAAAAATGGCATTGTGTATAGTACATTGGTATATATATATATTTTTTTTTCAATTTAACAATCATCAATACAGATTCAAACAAAATTGTACAGAATGAACTGATTATTTGATTAATCAATCTGTTATATATACATACATACATACATACATACATATATGTATATATATATATATACACACTTTTTTTTTTTTTTAACAGTTGATGAAATTAAAAAGCGTCAACCATGAAGCATCATTTCTGTTTCTTGATGATGTTTTTTTCAGTGTCATAGTTACTCATACGTCTGCAACAGTTGTTTCTCCCTGGTCCCCCATTCCTCATCTCTCATTCTGTAAATTTCTAGTCTTCTTGCCTTTCTGAAGTCTTGGTTAAAAAAGAAAGTGAATATGAATAAGAATCTGAAGTGAGAGAGAGGGGATGGGCGCCACCCTCGTGGTGCCGGCTCTGGGAAAAGTTGAGGTAACTCTGCCACCTCACTTCCCTCCGACCCCAGGATTATGGAACTATCTAGGTAGGACTTCAGGAACTGGCCAGCTCGCGGGTTTATGTGCAGACTAAAGGCTTGTGCCGTGATCATTCTGGATCTTCTCCATCACACGACACCTGTGACGTTAGTGCATATGGAATTCATTCCGAGCGCGGAGACATTATCTTGAGAAATTGAAACTGAATTGAAACTACTGGTTTAAAACATTTTTTTCAAACCAACCACCATTTATTTGGATAGACTGATGGTGCCAACCGCTTCCTGTTCTAGAAGGTTCCAGACTGTCTTGGTTTTTCTTAGGTAACCAGAATTGCAAAATTTGCGGCGCAATCAAGTGAAAGAATTTCCGCTCAAGGGGGGAAGACTTGTTGATCAATGTTGTTGATGTTGATGTGACATGTAAAATTGTTACTATTGTTGTGATGTTCAAACAACATTTGAACTGATGATGTGGAATTTAAAATGATGTTGTGAGCATTAAACTGTAAACTTTATTACATCCTATGACTGACATTTTAGTTTTTACACTCTGACTGTATAATTTCATATGAAGTTTTTACACTCTGACTGTATAATTATCATATGAAGTTTTTACACTCTGACTGTATAATTATCATATGAAGTTTTTACACTCTGACTGTATATTATCATATGAAGTTTTTACACTCTGTATAATTATCATATGAAGTTTTTACACTCTGTATAATTATCATATGAAGTTTTTACACTCTGACTGTATAATTATCATATGAAGTTTTTACACTCTGACTGTATAATTATCATATGAACTTTTTTACACTCTGACTGTATAATTTCATATGAAGTTTTTACACTCTGACTGTATAATTATCATATGAAGTTTTTACACTCTGACTGTATAATTATCATATGAAGTTTTTACACTCTGACTGTATAATTATCATATGAAGTTTTACACTCTGACTGTATAATTATCATATGAACTTTTACACTCTGACTGTATAATTATCATATGAACTTTTTACACTCTGACTGTATAATTATCATATGAAGTTTTTACACTCTGTATAATTATCATATGAAGTTTTTACACTCTGTATAATTATCATATGAAGTTTTTACACTCTGAGTGTATAATTATCATATGAAGTTTTTACACTCTGACTGTATGACATTTAACTTTTATACTCTGGCTGTATACTTAACATATGACATTTGACCTTTACAATCTGACTACAGATGACATCTAACCTTTACACTCTGACTACATATGACATTTAATCTTTACATTCTGACTACATAGGGTATTTGCCCTTTACACTCTTGACTACATATGGCATTTGACCTTTACACTCTGCTGACTACATATAAATATTTGACCTTTATACTCTGACTATATAGCGTATATATTTGACCTTTTCATGACATTTGACCTTTACACTCTTGACTAAACAGTGTATATTTGACCTTTACACTCTAGACTATACAGCGTATGATATTTGACCTTTTCATGACATTTGACCTTTACACTCTGACTACATGACATTTGACCTTTATACTGACTACATGACATTTGACCTTTATACTCTGACTATATAGCGTATGACATTTGACCTTTACACTCTTGACTACATATGACATTTAACCTTTACACTCTGACTACATGACATTTGAACTTACACTCTGACTACACATGACATCTGACATTTACAGTCTGACTATACAGCATATGACCCTTGACCTTTACACTCTGACCATACCGTGACTGACACTTAATCTCTACACTCTGAATATACTTTATATGACATTTAACCTTTAAACTCTGAAAATATGATTACCATGACACATTACCCTTTCACCTCCTCACCCTGTTGTCAGTCATCCGTTCAAGATCAAAGATCAAATGCTTGTTGTGTTGTGTTGTCCTGGCTTAAATGTTATATGAAATGATATATTACCACTCAGATATTATGAAAATCCAAATATATATTCAGTTGTCATTATTCTTCTAACCAAAAAATAATGAATATAATTATAAAAGAAATTTGTGATATTTCTGTACCGATCTGGAAAGAGTTTTAGCGAAATCGCACAATCATTTTTTTTTTTTTAATTCTTCTGTAAGGATGTAAACCTAAAATTATCACTATACTTGCTTATCTTTACATAACTATTCATGATGATGTATGTGTGTACATTCATGTTTATTGTTCGCCTCCCTGTTTAAAGGAGTATGGCTTGTTTGAGTGAAAACATCCTGTGTCCCTCACCCTATCCACCAGCTTCCCCATATCCCACAGGAAGCTGGTGAACAGGGTGAGGGAGCAGAAGGGTTATGAAGACCAGTTATGTACTACTGCGGTTCGTGAACAATGGGAGCCTACAGGACATATAACTTGTTACATATGTATGTACACTTTTTGGAGTGTTTTATTTAATTTTTTTTTTCTTGTCCAGTGCACCAAATATGAATGGTGTTTTGCCGTGTTGTGTTGATCTGAAGACCTTACCCTATGTGCCCTCATTCTGTCCCGACCTTTCGTCTCCTCGGCGCACACACATGTTGCTTCTATATGTGTCGGATACAGAAATAAAAACATTTATTCTGTACAGTTGTTTTGCTGTGTTTGCGATGCTGGGGGAGGGGAGGGGGATGTGTGCATGCGTCAGGTTAAGATACCCGAACCTTGGTTCCCACAAGTCAAAACAAGTGCCATATATTGGCCACCTCCATTTTCTCCAAAACACAAACTCCAACAGCTTTAGGTGAAGGGTACACAAAGTTTTATTCCAGGTATCAATATATATATGGTACCAATAAGGGAAAAGCTGTTAGGTAATAATGCACATTGTAAGAAAAAGCCATTATACCAGGTAGTAAATAACACTTTCTTTACCTTTGTGAGAAAAACATTGTTTCATATAATAAACTCATTCTGTCCCTTAAAGGAAAATGACTTTATTTCAGCTAATAAGGCATTCAGAATAATTCAGGAAAAAGCTTTCAATTTTAGGTGATAAAAGCACTGTGTGCCACGTGGGGAAAAACATTTCATTCCAGGCACGTAATAGCACATACTGTACCATTTAGGAAAAGATTCTACTTCAGGTAACTAATGCGCATTGTAAGAGTAAGGAAAAAGATCTTATTTCAGGTAATAAATGCATCTGTACCATTTCGGAAAAAGCTTTTATTCCAAGCAGGTAATAACACATACTGTACCATTTGGGGTAAAAACATCATTTCAGGTAATAAATGCATTCTGTGCCACTTAGGAAAACACTTTGATTTCAGGTAATAAATGCATACTGTACCATCAGGGGAGGGGGTGGGGAAAAAGATTTCTTAGGATACCACAAGGGAATAAGCCAAAATGGAGGTAAACACAGATAAAAAAAAAAAAAAGACCACAAAAGAGAATGATTAGAAATGACTGACTCGATATATCATGAGGTAACAACATTTAGTAACTGACCTTGAAACAATGTTAAAAAAACAACAACAATAACTACTAACAATGAAGGGGGGCAAAACACACATATAATGCCCTTAGAAATAAACATACAAAACTGAATTATTACAGTCACTTGGTCCATGTTATGCTTTACTACAATTCAGCAATTATATAATAGGGAACTGATACACATCTGATTTATTATCAATCATTAAAACACTGGCTCAAAAACTGTGGTTATTTGGCTCATATTCTTTGATTATCATGTTGTTTGATTCTTTCATTTTCCTTCTCCCTTGGTGAAAAGATGACTCAAAAATTAGAAGAAGAAAAAATTGAGAAAGTATGTAAAGCTATCACATTCCAACTAACACAACGAACAAAAAGGCTGACACGCGAAAGGCGAATGATCTAAGTCCTATCAATGAAGACATCATGTTACAGATCTTCCCTTTATGACTCAAGAAAGAATAAACAACAAACAAAAACTAAATTCGCGTCACTCGTTTCAATATGGACAGAACAGATGGAGGAATAAAAATGAAGAGCAGAGAAATAAAATCCAATCACCAAGAACAGCTCTTTAAATATCAAATGAATAATTATTTTAACCCTTTCAATCCCTCAGCCTTTCCATCAACTTCTTGTAGGCACTTTGTGGATAGGTTAAACGAGTAAAAGGGTTAATGGAAATGGAAGTTTTTTAATATGAACAGAAAATCGGGTTCACACCACAAAGAAATTTACTGACTTAAATAAAAGCAATTGTTTCTTTTACTGGTATTGTTTCAGGATAAATCAATACCCCGACATATTACTGCAGATGATTCAACAAAAATTAATATTGAAAGAAATTCTATCTAGCTCAGAGGAAATGAATTCCAAGTAAAATATTGCAAAATCTGCAAACCATGCAAATTTTTTAGATGAATTCAATAAACATGCAAAAATTTGAAACACGTTCAGCAAAAAGTGTTTGTCTTTGGACACCTTTCGGCGAATATGCCCGATCTGTGAATTATATTCAACAACACTAACACAGCCCAAGATGTCAAAACCTCACAATCCCGGTTCCCTTTCAAATGGTTTGATTGCACATAAACGGTTCACATCCAGCAGTTTAAAGCTACAGCAGAGTAGAAGCATGTGGTTTTTGTGTGTGTGTGTGTGTGTGTGTGTGTTTGTGTGCGTGCGTGCGTGCGTGTGTGTGTGTGGTGTGTGTGTGTGTGTGTGTGTGTGTGTGTGTGTGTGCTTGCGTGTGTGTGTGCTTGCGTGTGTGTGTGCATGTGCGTGTGTGTGTGCATGTGCGTGTGTGCATGTGTGTGTGTGCATGTGTGTGCGCTCACAGTTCCTACACTCAAAACTACAGTCAGCTCTCGTCAAGATCAACGTAAACTGTCTACATTCAAAGTATATTGCAGTAAAACTACATCAGCTCTTGACTGAGCTTTGCTAACACTTTCTAAGCTCAAACTACGATCAAATTACAACTTAGTACATCATGAAGTAGATTGAACATATTGCTTCAAAGTTACAACCGGCATCAATATATAATGCTTCACAACAATGACCAGCACAATGTGGCAGTGATGCTATTATAATGCTTCATGGACACAACCAGCACACCCAGCTGCTGGCCAGGTGAACATAATGCTGATGAGTCATTCTCACCTGTAACCAGTTGTTACACTACCGTCACGCCCTTGGGACTTGTAAGCTAGGGCGTGACAACAACACACAGGCATGTGGGAATGAGTCAGTATTGCAGATGACGAAGTCGGGCAAACAAGTTTGTGCTGTCAATCTACTGCGTAGACAGCTGTCAGTATACTGCACAGACAGCTGTTAATGTATTGTGTAGATAGCTGTCAGTATATTGTGTAGACAGCTGTCAACGTGGTGTGTAAACAGCTGTCAATTTATTGTATAAACAGCTGTTAATATATTGTGTAGACAGCTGTTGATATATTGCGTAGACAGTTGTTGATATATTGGGCAGGCAGCTGTTGATATACTGTGCTGACAGCTGTCAAAAAACTGTGTAGACAGCTGTCAATACATTATGTAGGCAGCTGTCAATATATTGTGTAGGCGGCTGTCAATATATTGTGTGGACGGCTGTCAATATAGACAGCTGTCAATCATGTAGACAGCTGTCGATATATTGCATAGACAGCTGTCAATATATTGTGCAGGCAGCTGTCAATATACCATGTAGAGATGACAGTAGGTACACTTGACAGTCAGAGCTCAGCTGTCAATATATTGCGAGACAGCTGTCAATATATCGTATAGACAGCTGTCAATATATTGCGTAGACAGCTGTCAATATATCGTAGAGACAGCTGTCAATATATTGTGTAGACAGCTGTCAATGTACTGTGTAGAGACGACAGTCAATACACTTGGCAGTCAGACAGCTCAGCTGGTCCGGTCAGCTTCAGGTTTTTGATTTGCGTGCATAAGAAGTTAAACAACCTTCATGGTGTCATTATACTGCGTAGAGATTCAGCCAGTAGACCTACAACGTAATAAATGTATAAACATTCATTTCAGCACACCTGGCAGTCAGCTAAAACAGGGATTTTTTTCCCAAAAAAATCCCTGTATAGCTACATGCGCTTACCGTTCCTAACATGTGCTATACTAGCTAACTCCAATTTTCTGTCTGGACCAGAATTTCGGGCGAATGATGTCCCTGGACATTGTTCTGGTACAGCCAATCACTGTCCTTCCTGCCGAGACCCAGCAACTTCATTCAACCAAAATTCTGGCCAAGACAGAGAACAGAACTAGCCAGGATAGTACATGTTAGAGATGGGAAATGTGCTTGAGGCTATACTGACTGTTTCCAGAGACACAATCACCATACTGGCAGTGAGGTAAATATTGCTTCAACAACAGACAAAGGAAGACGTGCCATACTCACGTTTACAAATACCTAGTTTCTTCTTTACTCTGAATACCATGAAATACTGTTTAGACAACGTTTTTATATACACTTTGGGAGAAAAAACATCAGCAGGATAAGAGGGCAGTTTACACAACAGTCTTAGTTAAACAACAGCTATAGAGGTTAGTGGAAAGCGAAACTGTTATACAGGAAAGGAGAAGAGCAGGCAGCAAATGCTAGTTGACAAACAGCTGGCGTGTGAAATCCACATAGTCGAAAGTGTCGGGAATGGTGCGACCAGTCTTGTCCACATATGGCTGCATGCGACTGATGCAGTAGTCCGCCTGTTCTTTGGTCAAATTCTGAAACAGCACAAGGTGCTTCTGTCATAAACAAACACGGAGATATTCAGAGTCAACATGTGTATACACCTGCTGGTGTCTTTTGTGTATATATGCGCACAGAACATAAAGATTACACATTCAAGTAAGTCATGTCAGATTCTGGTGGCTTACGTTAACATGGAAACACCTAGTATGCACACCCATTGAAGACTGGTGGCTTATGGTAACATGGAAACACCTAGTATGCACACCCATTGAAGACAGGTGGCTTACGGTAACATGGAAACATCTAGTATGCACACCCATTGAAGACAGAGTACGCAGATTGTGTAGCAACATACCGACTACAAAATGTGAGCAAAATAATGCGCACACTTGCATCCAACAACAAAAAAAAACTGGAATGCTTGAAAACAACAAACATAAAAAACCTTCGTAATACATATACATTGACAACAATACATAGAACACTACGTCAGGTAGCACCTGTTATTGTTATTTTTGTTTTAAGTCCAGCCAACTGTCCACAGCCATATCAGGGCTATAACCGTTTCAAAACATACACAATACTTCAACAGGAAAAAAAAGGAAAAAGAAAATTAAGTACACATATCAATGCATTCGCACATAATCTAAGTAGATGCCCCTGGCGTTGACCATTCCATCTAATTTATCACACAAGGGATTTAAAAAAAACATACCTGAATACAAATTTAAACATATCTAAGGATACTAAAACATATATAGAAATGGACCTAAATTACCTAAAATTGCTTTCACATATCAGATTTCCCTAGAGCCAAAAATGCATTTAAACATGTACCCAATTACCAATCCTAAGAGAAAGTACATAAGACTTAACTGAACACATACAGGTGAATGGACCAGCAAGGCAGAAAACGATAGGAAGGAATGATAGAAAGCAAAAGAACAAGGCAGAAACAAAGAGAGCAACAGAAAAGAAGGAATTTCTAGCACAGAATTCCCAGAAGGTGGGGACACTATTTATACTCAAAGAGCCCCAAGCATCCCCACAGGGGAGGCAGAACCTGAAGACCTTGCCAGCATATAAGGTTTATGTGCAGACATCTGGCTTATGCCATCATCATTTTGGATCTTTTTTTTTCTATCAGATATAATTTGAAAGAAAGAAATATTCTAATACTGTCTCAGAGAAAAACAAAACTTTCTATACAAGTAAAGTCCGTCAGTGCAATACTCACGGAGTAAAGTTCCTGAGCGGTGATGTAAGGCTTTTCGCCCGACGTCAGAGCCCGGAATGCCTGCTCCACCTCCGAGCTTGACTGCACGTTCTCTGTCTCCCGGCTGATCATGAAGGCCATGTATTCTTGGAGCGACACGTGACCGTCCCTGGAAAACAAACAAAAACAAGGTGGTCAAGCCATTCCAAAAATATCCCTTTTCATACAAAAATTATTACAGAACATCCACAATTTACACTTCTCAAAATCACTGTGACTTTTTATTGTTATGTTATGTTGTTTAAAGCTCAGCCGACTGCATACAGCCATATCAGGGCTAGAAGTTTCAAAACATATACAATACTTCAACAAAACAAAAAAAGGGAAAAGAAAAAGCACACATATCAATTATTTGTGCATATAATGTAAGGAGATGTCCCTGGCGTTGACCATCCTTCAATTTCACACAGGGACTTAAAAAACACACCTGAACACATATTTCAACATAACTAAGGACACAAAACATCTATAAATATGGGCCTAAATCACATAAAATTGCTTCCGCATCTCTTATTTCCTTAGAGCCAAAAATGCACTTCATACATGTACTCAATTATCGATCCTAAGAGAAAGTACCTAGACTTTATGAAACATGTGACTTTAAAGAAGCTGCAGTTTTGACATGCATCATGAAGAGTAGTAGACAGACACAACAATGAAAACAGATTTTGAATATCATCAAAAATTCCTGATAAAATGCTGTTTACACATCTTCCTAAAAGTGCTGATTATTGGCACTGTTTTGTCCATGTGTAACTTTGATCTCAACACTTGTTCTCCAAACTTATACACACGCAGTAACTCAACGGTCCATACCTTTGAGCAAAATTTGGTAAGATCTATCCAGAAACAGCTGAGAAAACCTTGCAAACACATTCACTTTTGGAAACAGACACACAGAACGACAGACACACAGACATAAGTTCCTCCCAGGTAACATGAAATAATCTCCATTCAGAAAAAAAAAACACACAAAAACACTGGAGTTTAAAAAGCAGATGAGATGAAAGATTGTAATTCACCTCATGCACAGATGATGTGATTCAAAAGTTCGATCTTGTGCA
>JAPXFY010000026.1:27852422-27874922 GCA_030674185.1 Monoplex corrugatus
GTATGTTGTGAAAAATTCAGATTATCATTCCCATTATCATATGTCATAGTATGTTGTGAAAAATTCAGATTATCATTCCCATTATCATATGTCATAGTATGTTGTGAAAAATTCAGATTATCATTTCCATTATCATATGTCATAGTATGTTGTGAAAAATTCAGATTATCATTCCCATTACATGTTATTGTAATATTGTGAAAAATTAAGATAATCATTCTCATTATCATATGTCAACATAAAGTAGTGAAAAAATCAAGATTATCATTCCATTATCTTACGTCATCATATACATGTAGTGTGAAAAATTAAGATTATCATTCCCATTATCATATGTCATCATAGTGTAGTGAAAAATCAAGATTATCATTCCCATTATCATACGTCATCATATACATGTAGTGTGAAAAATTAAGATTATCATTCCCATTATCATATGTCATCATATACATGTAGTGTGAAAAATTAAGATTATCATTCCCATTATCATACATCATCATATACATGTAGTGTGAAAAATTAAGATTATCATTCCCATTATCATATGTCATCATATACATGTAGTGTGAAAAATTAAGATTATCATTCCCATTATCATATGTCATCATATACATGTAGTGTGAAAAATTAAGATTATCATTCCCATTATCATACATCATCATATACATGTAGTGTGAAAAATTAAGATTATCATTCCCATTATCATACGTCATCATATACATGTAGTGTGAAAAATCAAGATTATCATTCCCATTATCATGTCATCATAGTGTAGTGAAAAATCAAGATTATCATTCCCATTTTCATATGTCATCACAGAGTGGTAAAGTATCAAGATTATCACTCCCATTATCATATGTCATCATAGTGCTGTGAAAAATTCAGATGATCATTTCCATTATCATGTTATTCATCGCTAGTGTTGTGAAAAATCAATGAAGATTATCATTCCCATTATCATACTTCATCGCTAGTGTTGTGAAAAATTAATGAAGATTATCATTCCCATTATCATACTTCATCGCTAGTGTTGTGAAAAATTAATGAAGATTATCATTCCCATTATCATACTTCATCGCTAGTGTTGTGAAAAATCAATGAAGATTATCATACTTCATCGCTAGTGTTGTGAAAAATTCAGATTATCATTTCCATTATCATATGTCATAGTATGTTGTGAAAATTTCAGATTATCATTCCCATTACATGTTATTGTAATATTGTGAAAAATTAAGATTATCATTCCCATTATCATATGTCAACATAAAGTAGTGAAAAAATCAAGATTATCATTCCCATTATTATGTCATCACAGTGTAGTGAAAAATCAAGATTATCATTCCCATTATCATACGTCATTGTATAGTGTGAAAAATTAAGATTATCATTCCCATTACCATATGTCATCATAGTGTTGTGAAAAATTAATATTATCACTCCCATTATCATATGTCATCACAGTGTTGTGAAAAATTAAATATTATCATTCCCATTATCATATGTCATCATAGTGTTGTGAAAAATTAAGATTATCATTCCCATTACCATATGTCATCATAGTGTTGTGAAAAATCAAGATTATCATTCCCATTACCACATGTCATCACAGTGTTGTGAAAAATTAATATTATCACTCCCATTATCATATGTCATCATAGTGTAGTGAAAAATCAAGATTATCACTCCCATTATCATATGTCATCACAGTGTTGTGAAAAATCAAGATTATCATTCCCATTATCATATGTCATCACAGTGTTGTGAAAAATTAAGATTATCACTCCCATTATCATATGTCATCACAGTGTTGTGAAAAATGAAGATTATCACTCCCATTATCATATGTCATCATAGTGTAGTGAAAAATCAAGATTATCACTCCCATTATCATATGTCATCACAGTGTTGTGAAAAACCAAGATTATCACTCCCATTATCATACGTCATTGTATAGTGTGAAAAATTAAGATTATCATTCCCATTACCATATGTCATCACAGTGTAGTGAAAAATTCAGATTATCACTCCCATTATCACATGTCATCACAGTGTAGTGAAAAATCAAGATTATCACTCCTATTATCATATGTCATCATAGTGTAGTGAAAAATGAAGATTATCACTCCCATTATCATATGTCATCATAGTGTTGTGAAAAATTAAGATTATCACTCCCATTATCATATGTCATCACAGTGTAGTGAAAAATTAATATTATCACTCCCATTATCATATGTCATCATAGTGTTGTGAAAAATTAAGATTATCACTCCCATTATCATATGTCATCACAGTGTAGTGAAAAATTAAGATTATCACTCCCATTATCATATGTCATCACAGTGTAGAGAAAAATTAAGATTATCACTCCCATTATCATATGTCATCATAGTGTTGTGAAAAATTAAAAATTATCAACCCCATTATCATACGTCATTTTAAGCGTTGGGAAATATTAGCATTCCCATTATCATGTCATCGTAGTATTGTGAAAATCTGTCACAGACTCTTGTGACCTCTGAACTGCCATAAAAATAGGACATAGAAGAAAATAGGCACACTTTGAACTGGATTTCGTTCCTCCACAACAGCTGTGTTTGACTGCAGAGCTCTGCTGCACAGCTGGCTTCCACTGTCATTGGAAAATAAAGCATCATTGTAATTGTCATCATCTACTTACCTCTGTACCTCTGGCAATGAAAGGGTTAAAAAAAAAACACCCGAAATAACAAAATATAGAAAGTTTAAGAAAAAGAAAACGATTACGAAAACACACTGGGGCCTGCACAATAACGTTTAGATAAAAACAAAACAGGCAAAAAACAAAAAAAAAACACACACAGACAAGACCAACAAGAATACCTGTTGTCCAAGATGAGTCGTTCTTCCATGGCAGCTCCAAGGTCTTCCACTTTTTTCAGGTGACCCTTCTGTGAGCGCACCTCTGTAGCTTTGAGCTGTCACGAGATAAAATTAACATAAAATTACATAAACAAATTTGTCAAAAAAAGTAACATAAACCAAAAAAAAACAAGTAAATAAATGAAATAACTCTCAGGTCTACGAGCAGCCATGCTGGAGAGACCTCAACTTTTCTCACGATCTTCATTATAAATGCAGTGCCAATCTCCTCTCAATGGAGGTGAATGAATGCCGATTGTTAGAGTTCCTGAGAAAGTTCTGTTCCTAGACCTTCCCTGAAAAGTGCTTATTTTATCACTTTTTGGGTCCAGGTGATCTTGACTTTGGTGCCTTACCATCTAAACTTATGTTCTGCGAGACCTCTACCATCTCCACAGCTTTTACCCACATTTGGTAAAGATTCATCCATAAAAAGTGGAGAAAATCTTATATACACATTCTTCTCCTCTTCACACACACACACCACACACACACACACACACAACACATACAGACACACACAACACACACACACACACACACACACACACGCACACGCACACGCACACGCACACACACACACACACATGCACACACACACGCACACACAATCTCAAGTCTATATAAAATAAAAATAATAACAGTAATAATTATGATAATTATAATAGTAATAATAGTAACAATTCCATACACAGAGTGCAAGCAATAATTGCCAGTAAATACTCTTTGCACATTACAACAAAACAAAACACAAAAAAAAAGGGGGGGGGGGGAGAGAAATCACTGCCATGTCAATACATAAACCAATATATCAACGCACCATAAACATAGGTGGGTTTTTTTTTTTTTTATTCTAAGGTCTTTCGCACTGAGGCAGTTTTTTTATGCTCATTCTTTTTTCTTCTTCTTTTTTGGTTCTATTCTCCATGCCACCTTACTGGTCCAACAGCAGGCACAATTTTTACAATGCAATGATGATGATGTCAATGAGGACAACAATCATGACGCTATCAAGTTCCATCTAGAACTGAGATGGTGAGATAGGCTGTGCTCTATGCTTATATACTCTGGTATCAACCAGGCCCGGAGAGACATCTACAGTGTTAGTCAGAAGATATGGGTAACATTCTCAATGATGCATTCTTGAAGTAGATGAAACTCAACTGTGTAGTCCCAGTCTTCCAATGAGGCCATAGCATGCTCAGCTCTGGGGAGTTGGGAGTTGAAAAATCCCCAAAGATTTGAAAGCTCTGATGGGGATTTGAACCCACAACCTTCAAGTCCATCATCCATTGTGCTAAGCACTATACCACAGCAACTGGTTGCATAGTTTATCAAAAATAACAACAGATATGTAATTTATTTATCAGGTGGGTTTATATATATGTACAGACACACATGAAACTACACACACACACAAGCATGCATACACATGCTTATACACAGACACACACACACACACAACACACACACTCTCACACACAACACACACACACACACTCACACAAACACACACACTCACACACACACACACACACACACACACACACACACACACACACACACACACACACACACAAACACAAATCATCACACAACACTACACAAACACACACACCACACACTCTCTCTCGCTCACTCATTCGCTTACATCACTCACTCAAACTTGTAGCACGCATGCACGCACACACACACACAGCACACACACACACACACACACACACACACACACACACCACACCTCTCTCACACTCTCTTCTCTCTACTCTCCATCTCTCATCTCACTCTCTCCATCTCTCTTCTCCTCTCTCTCTCTCTCTCTCTTTTCTTGATAAACACTGTAAATTCCAACAGGGTTTCACCAGTACCTTGGTGGCTTCCAGCTGTTCTTCCAGACTACCTGACCCCTCCATCATGGCAGACCTAAAATCAGGCACAGACAGACAGCAAACTGATCACAACAGGAACATTTCTTCTTGATCCTCAACTCTCTACGCAAAAGTTCATTACCAAAACTGTCAGTCTTGTTACCGTCAACCGCCACATTTCAGCTCTATTCACCTGTGTCTTTCAATTCAGGACTTCTCTTATCTTGTCCCATATTGATGAATTTAACTTTCTGCTTCTCTGGCTCGCCTCTTCTTCTGTCACTTGCCTCCAGCATAACCAGAATTCTGCAGCCCGTCTTGTCATTAGTATCTGATCATTAAGCATCCATAAAGTTTCACTGAGATTTAAACCTATTTATTAAGGCCCTTCATCAAGTGTGTGATCAAGATCTTTAGAGCTTGTTTTCCCAAAACGGCTGATTCAGCATATATAGACTTTAAAACACCATAGCTCCACCATTTTTAAGAGTAGAGAAATAAAATTGGTATCATTATAAACTGTGGAGACTGTATGTTGTTTTTGTTTTTTGCCTCATACACGAAAACTTAAAATATACAAAGCTTAAGTCAGAAGTATCACATGCAATATAATGCAAACGTCTAAACAGTGATATCCATCATATGAGAATGCTACACACTTGACCTACTGATGTGCCTAAAGCATATAGCAGGGGACCACCAAGCTCCATGGCAACCAGCAGGAACCAGAAAAAAATGGGCCACATTCATGGCCAGATCTGGCCTGATAATGTAGACAACAAATACAAGAAGATGAGCCAATGACTATGTTAAAAGCAGGTCACAGTTTGTTGGCAGATTTGGGTGAAACGCATATGGAAATGTCAGAGCGCGATGAATCCATCTTAAACAAACTCCAACCTTTCATTCTGCTTTGAAAATGTCTTTCGTACAAAGCACAGGAGAGGCAAGTAACAGTCAATACTGGCAAGTCATCTTTAGCATTACAATCGGCAGAGACAGACCTAGTTGAAGCACATATGGAAATGTCCGAGCGCAATGAATCCATCTGAACAAACTCCAACCTTTCATTCTGGTTTGAAAATGACTTTCTACAAAACACAGGAGAGGCAAGTAACAGTCAATACTGTCAAGTCATCTTTAGCATTACAAGTCGGCAGAGAAATGACCTTTGGTACAAAAAACCACAGGGATGCAAGTAACAGTAATACTTCAAGTCATCTTTACATTACAGTGGCCATGAGAAATGACTTTGGTACAAAAACACAGGAGAGGCAAGTAACAGTCAATACTGTCAAGTCATCTTTAGCATTACAATGCGGCAGTGAAAATGTCTTTTGTACATAAACACAGGGACAGATGAGTAACAGTCAACACTGTCAAGTCATCTTTAGCATTACAAGTGGCAGTGAGAAATGACTTTCCAACAAAAACACAGGAGAGGCAAGTAACAGTCAACACTGTCAAGTCATCTTTAGCATTACAAGTGGCAGTGAGAAATGATCTTTCCAACAAAAACACAGGAGAGGCAAGTAACAGTCAACACTGTCAAGTCATCTTTAGCATATACAAGTGGCAGTGAGAAATGACTTTCCAACAAAAACACAGGAGAGGTGAGTAACAGTCAACACTGTCAAGTCATCTTTAGCATTACAAGCGGCAATGAAAAATGTCTTTTGTACATAAACGCAGGAGAGGGAGTAACAGTCAACACTGTCAAGTCATCTTTAGCATTACAAGGCAGTGAAAAAATCTTTCACACAAAGCACAGGAGAGGGAGTAACAGTCAACACTGTCAAGTCATCTTTAGTCATTACAAGCAGCAATGAAAAATGTCTTTTGTACATAAACACAGGAGAGGCGAGTAAAAGTCAACACTGTCAAGTCATCTTTAGCATTACAATAGGCAGTGAAAAACATCTTTCACACAAAGCACAGGAGAGGTGAGTAACAGTCAACACTGTCAAGTCATCTTTAGCATTACAAGCGGCAGTGAGAAATGTATTTCACACAAAGCACAGGAGAGATGAGTAACAGTCAACACTGTCAAATCATCTTAAAGCAATCCAAGCGGCAGTGACAGACCTGGTCTCTGTCAACCAGGCATGGAAGGCGTTGGCGGCATGAGCAAACTGTTTACGTAGCTGGTCGTTATCCTCCTGTCTGCGCTCCTCACGGTCCAAGTCTGCGTCACGTTCCTGTGAACAACCAGGGTCATGGGGTTAGGGTCACAATCCTCAACACATATCCATGCATGGGAATTACCCACCCAATCTTCTTCCTAGGAAGTATAAAAAATAGAGGTAAAACACAGGCCAGGTAGCACCTCAGGACCTGGCCAGCTTATGGGTTTATGTGCAGGCTTAAGGCTTGTGCCATGATCACCATACACATGACACCTGTGACATTAGCGCATATGGAATTTCGCTCTGAGCGTGGAGACATCGTCTTGAGAAACTGAAACTGAAACTTCTTAGAAAGCTCGGGGAAGAAGCTCCCTTCTCTACAGAACAATGGCGCAATAAACACATGCTGAAACAAGGCTGATGGGCACAATGGTCAAGTACTTTCAATCAAAAGGTCCAGGTTCGTTCCTGTCTGGATACTTCCTGTCTACCAAATTGTTATTGTCACTGATACTGTTATTGTTGTCTAAAGCCCAGCTGACTGCGGGAGAGCCATATCAGGGCAATTATCATTTCAAATACATGCAAAACTTCAACAGGAAAAAAAAAAGGAAAAGAAAATCAAAATACACATATCAATGCATTCGTGCACATAAACAAGGAGATGCTCCTGGTGCTGACCACTCCGTCCAATTTATCACACAGGGGATTTTAAAAAAAAACACACCTGAATACAAATGTAAACATGCCTAAGGACATATAAAAACAGGCATAAATTACCTAAACTTGCTTCTATATATCTCATCTCTCTAGATCCAAAAATGCACTAAATACAAGTACCCAATTATCAACCCTAAGAAAAAAAATGCAAGACTTTATTGAACTCATACAGATGAATGGACCAGCAAGGCAGAAAATGATAGGAAGAAATGACAGAAAGCAAAGGAACAAGGCAGAAACAAAGAGAGTGACAGAAAAGAGGAAATTTCCAGTACACAGTTGCCAGAAGGTGGGGATACTATTTATACTGAAAGAGCCCCCGGCATTCCCATAGGGTGGGGGGGGGGGGGTTCTGCCAAGTAAAGGGTGGAGGTTTTTCCAATCTCCCAGGTCAACATGTGTGCAGCCCTGTTGGTGCCTAAAGCCCTTTCATGTGTGTACATGCACACAGGACATCAAGTATGCATGTAAATCATGTGGTGCCCAGTGGCTTAGGGAAAACATGAAAACACCAAGCATGTACAGCACTGAAGACAAGAGTATGCAGACTGTACAGCAACATATCGCCCGCATCCTGTCCATTGGCTTTCTGTGCATGTGCACACACACACCCACGCACCACACACATACACACACACACACACACACACATACACACACACATGTGCGCATACACCCGCACACATACACACACAAAAACCTACACACATTTCTAATATCACATTATGTGGATAGACATTAAATGAAATTGAACCTACACACATATACACATACATTACCCTCGTCAAAAATGAATTCATAACCCAACTACCATCCCCCAACCTCATACACCCTTAACATTCCTTATTATTTATTCAAAACACACACACACACACACACACACACACACACACACACACACACACACACAACACACACACACACACACACACAGAATGATATGACTCCCATCAAACAACAATCATCCCTTCCATCTTCCTTCCACTCTTTCCTTCCATCACATCACCTCCCCGACCCCACACTCTCCCACCCCCACCCCTACTCCCGGAGTCTCACCTTGATGATTTTCTGCAGGTTTTTCCAGGTCTCCTCAAGAGCGTCCATAGTGAACCAGGTGTAAGGGTTGGGGCCCACCTCAAAGGCCTTGATCTGTTTGTCCAGGGCTGCCAACTGATTGAAGTCAGACAGGGCCGCGCTCAGTGATGCTTTGAACTGGTCATGGGCCTCTCGGAGAGCCTGCACAACACAAGTAATTATCTGAATTTAAATACAGGCCTTCACTTCACTTCATATTGCTTATAGCCATTAAGATAAAAGACAAGAGTTAAAAAACCACGCTCACCGTTAACCTGGTGAATCTAAAGTGTGATTAAAGAAAAACAAAACAGACATATCACATCAGGTGAAATCTATGATCTCTTGTAAAAACTGGAAAATTGTATCAGGAGGGACGTCTCAAAAGAGGTTCTTTAAGGAGTCCGCTGGCTGTTGCAGGCCAAGTTTCAGATACAGTTGAGTTTCAGATCAATACATGTGTGGTTCACTTTGATAAAAGCGAGTGATAACTCTCGTTTGACCATTTTGGGATTTAGGTCTCGTTCATCCGGCTACACAAAGACTCTGAGCCATTCAACCTAGAGAAAGGAGTAAGAC
The DNA here is from genome assembly GCA_030674185.1 of Monoplex corrugatus. Lineage (NCBI taxonomy): Eukaryota > Metazoa > Mollusca > Gastropoda > Littorinimorpha > Ranellidae > Monoplex > Monoplex corrugatus. The sequence continues at coordinate 27,861,691 of JAPXFY010000026.1, forward strand.
AGGGAGACACAAGCCCATTAACTGTTTACAGCTTCCCTCGAAATGGTCTTTCGCAATCTTGACTGGTCTGAAAAAGGCATTGGAACGGACGGAGAATATCTCAGTCATCTCAGGTTTGCTGACGACATCATCATCTTTGCTGAGAGTCTCAAGCAAATGGAAAATATGCTGAATGAACTAAATGAATGCAAGTAGCACAAACTGTGTTAGATTTGAGAAGTTCTATACAACATGGGAGATAATTCTCAAGAGTTAGTCCTTTGATTAATATTATAAAAATTCTCCCTGCTTCCTCTTATTTCTTTGGTAAAATGAATGCAGTAAAAAAAAAAGAGACTAACAGTAAACTTGAAGAAAACAACAATTATGGTCAACAAATACATTGAAGACCTGATGGAAAAGTATCGTCGAAAATGAAGAGCTAGAATGGTCACCACTACATCTACTTAAGCCAACACATCTCAGCAGAATCCTCCTCCAAAGAGGAAGAAATCAAACATTGGATAACCCTTGTCTGGCAAGCATTTGGAAGAGCAACTTCGATTTTCAAGAATGACAAAATTCCAACTGTCCTGAAACGAAAAGTCAACGACCAATGCATTCTGCCCACAGTCACCTACGGTGCAGAAAATGGAATCTAACAAAAAATCTCAGCTAACTAAGAACCGTGCAGCAAGCACATGAAAGAAATCATACTTGGTATCACCTGGAAAGATCACTAAAATGGCTCAGTGGATCAGAGAAAGAACAAAAGTGCAAGACACCCTGGAAACAATCAACAAATGAAATGGAACTGGGCAGGGCATCTCACCCGAGAATAAGACAATTGTTGGACAACAAAAACAGCGATCTGGATACGAAGACATGGCACTCGCAATAGAGAAAGAAAGAAAACTAGATGGAGAGACGACCCAGATGGATTTGACAAGAACCGGAGAGGAAAAGCGCTGGAACAAAGTGAATGGAAGCAGCTGGTGAAGGCCTACGTCCAACAATGGACTTTTGATGGCTGAAAGATGAGAAAAGTACCATTTCTTAGTCCATCAGATATAAGAATTATCTTTATCTAAATTCAATTTACACCCATTTTAAGTCAGGTTTAACACATACAAAAGCAAACAAAACAAAAAAAGAGACAAAAAGCAACAAGACCACAGACCTTAATCTCCTCCACAGAGTTACATCGGACAGGGTCAGTGAGGTCCTCCTCAGCATTCTCAAACCAGGAGTTGAAGGCAGAGGCCTTCTTAGCAAAGGTCAGGTAGAGGTCTTCAATCTGGCGGTACTGCTCCTGTAGCAGCAATAACTTCTGGCGTCGGCCCTCAGAGTCTGCCAGCAGCTTCTGCCATCTGGGACAAAGTGACAGGGAATGATACTCTGCTATATGTTATACTGGAAAAGAAACTCTGCTATTACACTGGAGTCAACAATATTCTGCTGTCTTTCATACTGAGAATGAAACTCTTCTGCTGACTATTATACTGGCTATGAAACTCTGCCGTCAATTGTACGGGGAATGAAATTCTTCTGCTGTCTGTTAGATTGGATATGAAACTTTTCTGCTGGCTATTATACTAGATATGAAACTTTCTGCTGTCTATTATACTGGATATGAATCTCTTCTGCTGTCTATTATACTGGATATGAAAACTCTTCTGCTGTCTATTATACTGGATATGAAACTCTTCTGCTGTCTATTATACTGGATATGAATCTCTTCTGCTATCTATTATACTGGATATGAATCTCTTCTGCTATTATACTGGATATGAATCTCTTCTGCTGTCTATTATACTGGATATGAATCTCTTCTGCATCTATTATACTGGATATGAAACTCTTCTGCTTATTATTGGATATGAACTCTTCTGCATCTATTATACTGGATATGAAACTCTTCTGCTATTTATTGGATATGAAACTCTTCTGCTATTACACTGGACATGAAACTTGTCTGCTGTCTGTTATTATTCAGAACAAAGCAGTATTTAGATGTCTGAAGAAGGGAAAGCATGATACCTAAATACCATCACTCAATGCACTCCATAGCTATCAATCAAATCTCACTGCTGAGCAGAAGCATACCTGGCAATAACGTCGTTATAGCGATGTTCTATGGCAGGTGTTTGCGCGTGCTGAGCGTTGACCAGCTGGTCCTTCAGGGTGGTGATGGTTTGGATACCCTCCTTCTCAAAGGCCTGTAGGCCTGCGTCGAAAGTTTCCTGTAAACAGAGCAGACAGTAATTATATTCTGTTTTAATATTTCTGTATTTTCAAATACAGCACGAGAAAGGTTCAATTTCATACTGCTTACAGCCCAGCCAACTAACAGAGCCATATCAGGGCTAACACCATGTCAAGAACAACTCCAAATTTAACTGACAAAACAAGAAATCCAAAACAAGTGTGACTGCCCGCCTTCAAGCAAACAGGAACCAGAAAAGAAATGATGATAAAAGAATCAGAACGCGTATTTAATACAACCAGAAAAGACAGGCACAAATTTTCAGCCAACTGGCCTTTGTCGAGCGTAAAACCACAAACAAAAACACCAAATGCAAAAACTAGGAGAAAAAGACTAAAACTTCCCTGCTGCTTTGTTCAAAGACAAACACACACACACAAGAAGACAGACAGACAGACAGAGACAGACAGACAGGTAGAGACACGACAGAAAGAAAACTATGACAGACACATTGTGACATACCTGTTTGGTAAGGAGGGTCTGTACAGAGGACAGGTCACGCCCAAAGTCCTCCGACTTCACCTGAGTCTCTTTGTCAGCTGAAGCAGACACACACACACAACAAACATGACAGTAAATCCCCCTGAGGATGTCAAAGCTCTTTCAATGTACACATATTATAAAACGTTATGTCGGAGGCATCATAAGCCGTTATGTCCGAGGCTCTTTCAATGTGAACATATCATGAACTGTTAAGTCGGAGGCCTTTCAATGTAAACATATTATAAACTGTTATGTCAGAGGCTCTATGTAAACATATTATAAACCATTACATCAGAGGCTCTTTCAATGTAAACATGTTATAAACTGTTATGTCAGAGGCTCTTTCAATGTAAACATGTTATAAACTGTTATGTCAGAGGCTCTTTCAATGTAAACATGTTATAAACTGTTATGTCAGAGGCTCTTTCAATGTAAACATGTTATAAACTGTTATGTCAGAGGCTCTTTCAATGTAAACATGTTATAAACTGTTATGTCAGAGGCTCTTTCAATGTAAACATGTTATAAACTGTTATGTCAGAGGCTCATTCAATGTAAACATTATAAACTGTTATGTCAGAGGCTCATTCAATGTAAACATTATAAACTGTTATGTCAGAGGCTCATTCAATGTAAACATTATAAACTGTTATGTCAGAGGCTCTTTCAATGTAAACATTATAAACTGTTATGTCAGAGGCTCATTCAATGTAAACATTATAAACTGTTATGTCAGAGGCTCTTTCAATGTAAACATATTATAAACTGTTATGTCAGAGGCTCTTTCAATGTAAACATGTTATAAACTGTTATGTCAGAGGCTCATTCAATGTAAACATTATAAACTGTTATGTCAGAGGCTCTTTCAATGTAAACATATTATAAACTGTTATAAACCATTATGTCAGAGGCTCTTTTAATGTAAACATAAACTGTTAAGTCAGAGGCTCTTTCAATGTAGACATATTATAAACCATTATGTCAGAGGCTCTTTCTATGTGAACATATCACAGACCGTTATGTCAGAGGCTCTTTCAATGTAAACATAAACTGTTATGTCAGAGGCTCTTTCAATATAAACATAAACTGTTCTGTCAGAGGCTCTTTCAATGTAAACATAAACTGTTAAGTCAGAGGCTCTTTCAATGTAGACATATTATAAACCAATATGTCAGAGGCTCTTTCTATGTGAACATATCACAGACCGTTATGTCAGAGGCTCTTTCAATGTAAACATAAACTGTTAAGTCAGAGGCTCTTTCAATGTAGACATATTATAAACCAATATGTCAGAGGCTCTTTCTATGTGAACATATCACAGACCGTTATGTCAGAGGCTCTTTCAATGTAAACATACTATAAACCATTATGTCAGAGGCTCTTTCAATGTAAACATAAACCGTTATGTCAGAGGCTCTTTCAATGTAGACATACTATAAACCATTATGTCAGAGGCTCTTTCAATGTAAACATACTATAAACCATTATGTCAGAGGCTCTTTCAATGTAAACATAAACCGTTATGTCAGAGGCTCTTTCAATGTAGACATACTATAAACCATTATGTCAGAGGCTCTTTCAATGTAAACATAAACCGTTATGTCAGAGGCTCTTTCAATGTAGACATACTATAAACCATTATGTCAGAGGCTCTTTCAATGTGAACATATCACAGACCGTTATGTCAGAGGCTCTTTCAATGTAAACATATTATAAACCATTATGTCAGAGGCTCTTTCAATGTAAACATAAACTGTTATGTCAGAGGCTCTTTCAATGTAAACATAAACTGTTATGTCAGAGGCTCTTTCAATGTAACATAAACCGTTATGTCAGAGGCTCTTTCAATGTAAACATAAAACCGTTATGTCAGAGGCTCTTTCAATGTAAACATAAAACTGTTATGTCAGAGGCTCTTTCAATGTAAACATAAACTGTTATGTCAGAGGCTCTTTCAATGTAAACATAAACTGTTATGTCAGAGGCTCTTTCAATGTAAACATAAACCGTTATGTCAGAGGCTCTTTCAATGTAAACATAAACTGTTATGTCAGAGGCTCTTTCAATGTAAACATAAACCGTTCTCGTACAGCGCTGTTCTCAAAAACTGGGACTCATTGCATGTTACACATAATCAGACTTTTTAAATGAAGCACAGAGAATTCAAGCTGTTTGGCAAGCTGACCAGCTCTTAATATTATTGTTGTTTAAAATCCAGCCAACTGCGCAGAGCCATATCTGGGCTATAACCATTTCAAAACACATACAAAACTTCAACAGGAAAAAAAAAAAGGAAATGAAAATTAAGTACACATATCAATGCATTCACGCACACAATCTAAGGACATGCCCCTGGTGTTGACCACTCTGTCCAATTTATCACACGGGGGATATACAAAACACACCTGAATACAAATTCAAGCATACCTAAGGACACTAAAACACATATAAAAACGGGCATAAATTACTTAAAATTGCTTCCGCAAAACTCACCTCCCTAGAACCAAAAATGCACGTAATACATGTACCCAATTATCAAAGCTAAGAAAAAGTACGTAAGACTTTATCAAACATGTACAGGTGAAAGGACCAGCGAGGCAGGAAAATCATAGAAAGAAACGGCAGAAAGCAAAGGAACAAGGCAGAAACAAAGAGAGTGACAGAAAAGAGGAAATTTCTAGCACACAATTTCCAGAAGGTGGGCATACTATTTATACTGAAAGAGTCCTCGCCATATTCCGCTACAATGCTGCACAGTCTGCATCACTGGTGGGCATGCATGCAGGGTGTTTTCATGTTTCCATAAGCCAGTCACTGACATGACTGATGCTGCAGCTGATATCCTTGTATTACTTTACACGTAGTTGTCTTCTCTGGTCATGGTGTCCTTGCTTCAGCTCTCTGCATCACCTTTCTCCAATACCCCTTGGAAGAGAATTTAAACAGTTTCTCCAAAGTTCCAACCCCCATCCCCCTAAAAGAACAGTGCAGAAGTGGAGAGGAGGTGGGTGGGAAGTATGGTGTTTGTGGGTCAGCCTGAGTGTGTGAGTGTCATGTTCTTGGATACACACACACATACAAACACACACACACACACAACACACACACACACACACACACACACACACACACACACACACACGTACACACACACACACACACACACACACACACACACACACACACACACACGTACACACACACACACACACACACACACACACACACACACACACACACACACACACACACACACACACACACACACACACACACACACACACACACACACACACACACACACACACACAACACACACACACACACACACACACACACACACCACACACACACAACCATACATACCCCCAGAATCCTCCCCACATCCGATACACAAACAGTCTCACTAACCAATCCAGCTGTCAACGACGTCCGTTTTCCACATAAACTGCAGGAAAGCGGAGTTGTCAACCAGAGCACCATGACGCATGCTGGCGGCATTCTCGAGTTCTCCCAGCCTCTGCTGCAGGCCCGCACTTCGCTCCCTGATGCTGTCTGAGTTGTGGTTCCCCTGCAGGATGTATCCATACAGTCATCATCATCATCAGGTGCCCTGCCACATGGCGTTGGTGATCATGGACCTCCATCTGTCTCTATCTCTCGTTGCCCCTAGCATCTCCCCCACCCTCCTCGTCCCAGCCACTCTGCAAGTCCGTCCGCAGAAACCACATCTCAGCAGCCTCAATCTTGTTCTGGCTTTGCTTGTTGACTGTCCACGCCTCACATCCGTACAACAATATTGGTTCTATATAACATTCAAGAACTCTCTTCCTGATGTTAATTGATAGGCATTTGTTGGTAAGAATGCTTGTCATCTTCTTGAATGCTGTTTTTGGCTTGGCCGATCGATTCTGCCGGCTATTTCTGATGTGCATCTGCCATCTGATGAAATGATCGTTCCCAGGTATTTGAATTTATCAACCTGTGTCAAGGTTGTGCCATTTGCTGTTATTTTGCATGAGGGGATTTCATGTTTTTTACTGATCACCATGACTTCAGTCTTCCTGCTGTTTAGTTTCAGCCCCTTACCTTTGCTTTCTATTTCTAGTATATTCACAAGGTTTTCTAGGTCCCTTTCATTTTCTGCAATAAGCACGGTGTCATCTGCATATCGATTGTTGTTTATCATTTTCCCTCCAACCTTTAATCCAGGGTCTTCTTCTAGGTTTCTCATGATGTTTTCGCTGTAAAGTGAAAACAGATGTGGTGACAAAACACAATCCTGTCTGACTCCTCTTTTGATGTTTTGGAAAGAGTTTTACGTTGCTTTCTATTCTCATTGCAGTTGTTTGTTCCCAGTACATATTTCTGATTATTCGTAGATCTTTTCCATCAACATTGAGTCTCTCCAGTTGGTTGATCAATTCATCATGTCTTACCCGATCAAAAGCCTTGGTGTAGTCAACAAAGCATAAATACAAATCCTTATTCATCTCATACAGTGCAAAAGTTAAATCACCATCATGCTGAGAGGTCTTTATGTACTTTAACAACTGTAAGCTGTTTATTGTGTGTGTGTGTGTGCATGTGTGTGTGTGTGTGTGTTGTGTAGGTGTGTGTGTGTGTGGTAATGTGGTGTGTGTGTGTGTGTGTGTGTTGTGTGTGTGTGTGGTGTGTGGTGTGTCGCTGTGTGTGTGTGGTGGTGAGTGTGTGTGCTGTGTGTGTGTGTGTGTGTGAGTGTTAGTATTGTGTGTGTGTTGTGTGCTGTGTGTGCTTGTTGTGTGTGTTGGTGTGTGTGTGCCGTGCATGTTCGTGCGGGGTGCTGTGTGTGTGTGTGCAGTGCGTGTGCGAGCATCATACAACAAATGCACATACTGTTTGTGTTGTACTCAAAAATGATGTATAGTGTTATTGGGCGTGTATGTGTGCGTGTGTATGCGTGCGTGTGCATGTAAGTTTGAGTGAGTGAGTGAGTGAGTGAGTGAGTGAGTGAACGAATGTGTGTGTGTGTGTGTGTGTGTGTGTGTGTGTGTGTGGTGTGTGTGTGTGTGTGTGTGTGTGTGTGTGTGTGTGTGTGTGTGTGTGTGTGTGTGTGTATGTGTGTGTGCGTGCATGTGTGTGTGTGAGTGAGTGAGTGTGTGTAAGTGCATGCGTGCATGCGTACGTGAATGTGTGTGTGCAAGTGTGTATGCATACATATGTGTGCATGTGTATGTGTTCGCATAAGTGTGTGTACACATATGTTTGTTTGTGTGTGTGTGTGTATGTGTGTGTGTGTGTGTGTGTGTGTGTGTGTGTGTGTGTGTGTGTGTGTGTGTGTGTGTGTGTGCGTGTGTGTGTGTGTGCGTGTGTGTGCATGCGTGCGTGCGTGCGTGCGTGCGTGCGCGCGCGTGCGCGCATACACACAAACACACACATACACATACACATACGTATCTCTTCAGTTGTAATCAGATAATCTCTAAAAAAAATAATAATAAATTAACAGTGTGTCAATACTGACCTCATCAATAAGGCGTTGTCCCTCTTTGGTGATCTCAGAGCAGCGGTCACGGTGAACTTGGAAGTCTGTCTCAAACGCCTCATGCTTTTTAAGCAGACCCTGCAAAATTAAACCAACATACTAGGGCACTGTAAATCTGGATGTCTGTCCTTAAGCACATCCTATATAAATCAACAACTGGTCACCGTAAATCTGCAAAGTCTGGTTTTAACAGATCCTGTACACCAAACAACCATACTGATCACTGTCAGTCTGAAAATCTGCCTTCAGCACACCCTGCAAAACCAAACCAACAAGTATAATACCGATCATTGGAATATGTGGCCTAGTGATTGATTAAAGCACCTACCTAGGACATGAAAATCCTGGGTTCAATTCATGGAACAGAAGTGTTTTTCTCTCCCCCCCCCCCCCCCCCCTCATCCCCTCAACCAGATCTTAAGTGGTGGTTTAGATACTGGCCTTTCAGGTGAGATGCTAAACTGAGGTCCAGACAGTGTCCTAGTTAGGACACAGAAAAGACAAAAAGAGAAATGTGAGCATACCTGAACAGCAGCCATGGTGTCACCAAAGTCTCCCCCAGACAAGAGATGCTGCTTCTCCGAAATCCATGATTCCTCCTCCTCCACGCTAGCGCTGAACTGCTGGAAGGTGTAGGACTGCTCCAGCTTCTGACCTCTGTTACAGGCATATCATAGTGTTCAATGAGACGGAGACACAGACAAAGACTGATGGACAGATACTGATGGACAGACAGATATTGATGGACAAGAACTGATGGACAGATCATAGAAACAAAGACATGTTAATGGCAAATACAGAATCAGAGAGATTGATGGACAGACAGGCAAACAGTGAGGCTTGATGGAGAGACGAGGAAACACGAGATTGATGGAAAACAGAGAGACAGAGATGACTGAAGGAATACAGAGAACACAGAGACTGAAGGACAGACGAGGGAAAACAGAGTACTGATGGACACACAGAGAAACACAGGAGACTGATGGACAGACAGAGAAACCAGAGACTGATGGACAGACAGAGACAAACATACAGACTGATGGACACTACAGAGAAACACAGAGACTGATGGAACAAGAGTGATGGACACTACAGAGATACACACAGACTGATGGACATACAGAGAAACACAGAGACTGATGGACAGACAGAGAAAACACAGAACTGATGGACAACAGAGAAACACACAGACTGATGGACACACAGAGAAACACAGACTGATGGACAACGAGAACACAGACTGATGGACACACAGAGAAACAAGAACTGATGGACAGACAGAGGAACACACAGTACTGATGGACACAAGAGAAAACAGACAGACTGATGGACCTACGAGAAGAAAGACAGAGACTGATGGAACAGAACACAGAACTGATGGACACACATGAGGAACAACAGACTGATGGACCACAGAAAACACAGAGACTGATGGACAAACAGAGAAACACAGAGACTGATGGAACATAGAGAACACGAGACTGATGGACAACAGAAACAGAGACTGATGGACAACAGAGAAACAATGAGACTGATGGACACACAAAGAAAACAGAGACTGATGGCACACACAGAGAAACACAGAGACTGATGGACAGACAGAGAAACACAGAGACTGATGGACACACAGAGAAACACACAGACTGATGGACAGACAGAGAAACACAGAGACTGATGGACACACAGAGAAGCACAGAGACTGATGGACAGACAGAGAAACACAGAGACTGATGGACAGTCAGAGAAACACAGAGAATGATGGACACACAGAGAAACACAGAGACTGATGGACACACAGAGAAACACACAGACTGATGGACACACAGAGAAACACAGAGAACTGATGGACAGACAGAGAAACACAGAGAATGATGGACACACAGAGAAACACAGACTGATGGACACACAGAGAAACACAGAGACTGATGGACAGATAGAGAATCACAGAGACTGATGGACACACACAAAAGAAACACAGAGACTGATGGACAGACAGAGAAACACAGATGACTGATGGACACACACAGAGAAACACAGAGATGATGGACAGATAGAGAAACACAGAGACTGATGGACACACACACAGAGAAACACACAGACTGATGGACAGAACTAGAGAAAAACAGAGACTGATGGACACCACAAGAGAAACACAGACTGATGGACAGATAGAGAAAACACAGACTGATGGACACACAGAGAAACACAGAGACTGATGGACAGACAGAGAAACACACAGACTGATGGACACACACAGAGAAACACACAGACTGATGGACACACAGAGAAACACAGAGCCTGATGGACACACAGAGAAACACACAGACTGATGGACACACAGAGAAACACACAGACTGATGGACACACAGAGAACACACAGACTGATGGACACACAGAGAAACACAAGAGCCTGATGGACACACAGAGAAACACAGAGACTGATGGACACACAGAGAAAACACAGACTGATGGACAACAGAGAAACACAGAGACTGATGGACACACAGAGAAACACAGAGACTGATGGACACACAGAGAAACACACAGACTGATGGACACACAGAGAAACACACAGACTGATGGACACACAGAGAAACACAGAGCCTGATGGACACACAGAGAAACACACAGACTGATGGACACACAGAGAAACACACAGACTGATGGACACACAGAGAAACACAGAGCTGATGGACACACAGAGAAACACACAGACTGATGGACACACAGAGAAACACAGAGCTGATGGACACACAGAGAAACACACAGACTGATGGACACACAGAGAAACACACAGACTGATGGACACACAGAGAAACAAGAGACTGATGGAGGACACACAGAGAAACACACAGACTGATGGACACACAGAGAAACACCAGACTGATGGACACACAGAGAAACACAGAGCTGATGGACACACAGAGAAAACACAGAGACTGATGGACACACAGAGAAACACAGAGACTGATGGACACACAGAGAAACACAGAGACTGATGGACAGACAGAGAAAACACACAGACTGATGGACACACAGAGAAACACAGAGACTGATGGACAGAGAAACACACAGACTGATGGACAAAGAGAAACACAGAGACTGATGGACACACAGAGAAACACACAGACTGATGGACACACAGAGAAACACAGAGAGTGATGGACATAAGGAGAAACACAGAGAGATGATGGACAACAGAGAAACACACAGACTGATGGACACACAGCGAAACACACAGACTGATGGACATAAGGAGAAACACAGAGACTGATGGACACACAGAGAAACACACAGACTGATGGACAGACAGAGAAACACACAGACTGATGGACATAAGGAGAAACACAGAGACTGATGGACACACAGAGAAACACACAGACTGATGGACAGACAGAGAAACACAGAGACTGATGGACATAAGGAGAAACACAGAGACTGATGGACACACAGAGAAACACATAGACTGATGGACAGACAGAGAAACACACAGACTGATGGACATAAGGAGAAACACACAGACTGATGGACATAAGGAGAAACACACAGACTGATGGACATAAGGAGAAACACAGAGTGATGGACAGACATAAACAGACTAATGGACAGACAGAGAAGCACAGAGTCTGATGGATAGACAGAAACACAGACAGTGATGGACAGACATAAACAGACTGATGGACAGACAGAGAAACACAGAGAAAGATGGACAGACAGGGAAACAGTCACTGATGGACAGACACTGGGGGGAGAGACAAGGGGGTGGGAAAAGACCCACCACATCAAGTGAAGGCACCAAGAGAAAACAAAGAAGAACAGCTCAAGGAGGAAAAGGCATCAGATGCAAAGAGTTTGGAGTTTTAAGTTTGTTCAAGGATTCATCACACTCAGACAATTCCATATGCGCTCCATCCAAATCTGCCAAGTAATTATCTGGCAGACTTCCTGAGCCTTCACACAACCCTATGTGTTAACAAGGTCTTGAACTAAGGAGCAAGGGGGGAAGGGGGGGAGGAAGAAAGATACTTTGAAACGCTAAGCTGACACCACCAGAATGATGGAAACATTAACCCTTACGCATCTGCACTCTTTGAGACTTATCTCCCCCTAGATTTCGGATTCTTTGGGTCATCATTAACCCAAAATGGGTTGGTTGATTTAACTGTCTACCATGCGCATACTAAGTGACAGGGAAATATGAAAATTGGCAGGTACGGTCACAATACCATGTACTATTATATGGTACCCGAGCTGTATGTCTCTCCCTAAACTGTCGTGTCATTGTCACCAGTTTTGTACTAATTTATGGTGACGTTTGTGTTAAACCCTGCAATCATTTAAATTTGGCATGCCCATGCTACATGCTCGTGTGAAATTAAAGTGACAGCCTACCTGATGTGATCCCACTCCATCCTGAAGGAAAAAGTCCCACTGGGCGAGTCACAAGTGTCACACTATAATTGTCAACTCTCTCACTATTGCTACTACTACTTCTAACTACTGCTATGCATTCCTGGCTTTCAAACAACTATTTACAACACTAGAGCTACATATTTTACACCACAGTCTATTCACAAGTGATCATCGTAGTGTTCACTCCTGCAGAACCACAGGCGAGTGTCACAAGGTCATAAGTGGCTTAGTCCTGTGGGCTCAGAGAACTTGTGCAGTGGCTGTGCAGGTGTCGCTGGTTGCCATGTTGTCTACAGCTCAGCAAGTGGCTCATCATCTTCTGTGTCGCTCTGCGCGTTGTCATCCCCTAATTCTTTATTTAATTCAATATCTGACTCCTCTTGACTCCTCTAACATTTCTTTTTCATATTTTTCTAATTCTACTAATCATCTCCTAACTCCTCTTCAGTAGAATCAACCATTTTGTCAAACTCGGCACTGGTACTTGCTGCGGCAGACATGGCGGAATGTGGGTCAGTTTCACTCTCAACTCGCTCTCGGTTTTTCTCACGCTCTTTATGAATGAGC
>JAPXFY010000026.1:27879922-27934922 GCA_030674185.1 Monoplex corrugatus
TTGTACCATTACTCAGCAACCATGAGGGTTTGACAGTTGAAATTTCAGCATGTTGTACACCAATCTTTTAATATATAACCTGTCAAATTTCAAAGCTTTCTGTTTTCATTTCTTTGTACGAGAATTTTCCTTATGACCTATACAAATGGTGCATATCAGGGGAACGGCAAGGGGCATGATTGTACGTAGCGAGTGAGTTAAATGTGTGACAGCCTTTGATATGACACAGCTGTACATGCAACTTTAACCAAGGTTTAGAAAACAAAACACTCAAAGAGACAGAACTCACTTGATCCAGGCCTCTTCATCATCAATGTCTCTGAGGAACTGATGCATGGTGTTGGCTTCATTCAGTTGGTTACGACGATGGATGGCCAGTTCCTTGATCCTGTCATAATATACAGACAATACTACTGTCATTAACTTGTCTATCTCTCAATATATAACAAATAAATAATTTGATTTTGTACACCATGACCACAGCATTATGAAACATTGTCACTGACTCTGTAAATGGTGAAACAGTGCGGAAATTGGACACTTTTTCCCCCATCATTATTTTTAAAGCCAGCTGACTGTGCAGAGCCTTATCAGGACCATAACATCTGAACACTTTTTTGAACCTGTAAACAAACAGGGCTTAAAACAGCACCTGGGTACACAGTCCAGTCTAAGGATATGGCCCCTGGAGTTGACCACTCTGTCCAATTTATCGCCAGGGAGATTAATAAAACAAATCTGAAAACATATATTGGGGAAAAGAAAATTAGGTACACATATCGAAGTAGGCTACCTGGGTACATAGGCAAAGGATATGCCCCTGGTGTTGACCACCATGACCACCATATCACCAGGGGGTTAATAAAACAAATCTGAACACAAATATTGGGGAAAAGAAAATTAGGTACACACATCAAAGTACCTGGGTACATAGTCAAAGGATATGCCCCTGGTGTTGACCACCATGACCAATTTATCACCAGGGGAGTTAACAAAACAAATCTCATTACAAACATATAAACATTGGACAGGAAAAAATAAATAAATAACATAATATAAAATAAAAGGAATTGCGGGCCCCAGTAGCTCAGCTGATTTGAGCATCAGATTCACATGCTAATGGTTGTGGGTTCAAATCCCAGGGTGCACTATATTAAAACTGGCCTTCTCACTGTCCCATCTTAACATCATTGTCAGTGTAGGATTAGATAGGTCCCCCTTCCCCCACTTCCCTGGGATGGTTATCCCCGTCGGCCATATCACTAGAGGTGGGTGTTGACGTAAAAAGTGAACCAAATCAATCAATCAATCAATCAAAAAAAAAAAAAAAAGGAAAGAGAAAGAATGACTGACTTTTCATAGCGTTCATTGATTGTACGTTTGCGGTCGTTGATGGACTCGGCTTCCCACACCTGTGCCTCCACAAACTGGTCGGCTTGGTTGTTTAGGTCCTTGATTCGGTCCTACACATACACAGACATACACACATATATACACGTACACATGTATGTAACAGGGTCACGGGGTGTGTGTGGTGTGGTGTGGTGTGGGGTGGGGTGGGTGGGGTGGGGTGGGGTGGGGTGGTGTGGTGTGGTGTGGTGTGGTGTGGTTTGGTGTCATGTGGTGGGAGGTGGGGTGTGGTGTGTGTGTGTGTGATGTGGTGAGGGGTGTGGTGGGGTAATGTGGTGGGGCGAGTGGGGTAGTGTGGGGTGGGGCGGAGTGGGTATGGGGTGGGTGGGGGCAGTGTGGTGTGGTGTGATGAGAGGTGGTGTGGTGTGGTGTGTGTGGTGTGGTATAGTGTGGTGTGATGTGATGTGGTGTGGTATGGAGGGTGGGAAGTGATGTGTGGCATTGTATGGCATGGTGTGATGTGGTGTGTGGCATTGCATGGCAAGGTGTGATGTGGTGTGGCAAGGCATGGCATGGTGTGGTGTGGTGTGGTGTGGTGTGGTGTGGTGTGGTGTGGTGCACTTGTGCTGTGCTGTGATGTTATGTGATGGAGTGTGGTGTGGTGTGGTGTATCACTGCACTGCATTGTGTTTTTTTATACACTGCAGAGTAAACAAGTGAGTATGTGAGTGTGTATGTGAGTGTGTTCAGCATAAACGAGTATGGAGTGGGCTGCGGGTGCGTTTCTGTGTATGTGAGTGTGGGCACCAGCATGTGTGTGTGTGCTGCATGTGTGAGTGAAAGTATCCATCAACATCTACTCATCAAACCGCCACCACTGCCAGAACCAGTGTGACTCACATCATGAGCGGTGATGTCAGCCTCCATCAGCTGATGTTTCTTCAGCAGGTTGGTGACTGAGGCCAGGTCCTTGCCGTAATCCTCTGTACATAGCATCTGTTCCACCTGTAAAACACAGCATTATCCCCATCAGTGTATGGCTCCCTAACTCATAGTTCTGACCATGCAACATTTGCCTGAGTGTGCAACCCCATGACCAAATAACTTTGTTGTAGTCAATGCTTCTGGCTGCATCACATAAAAGCCTCTTCTATCCCTGTTTCAGAATACATTTGCTTAAAACGTTGTGAAGTTGTGTAAAAAATAACTGCTTGATATCTATGGTGCAAATTGAATATTCGATTTGACCATGCTGACTTATCCCCTGTTTCATAATACATTTGCTTAAAATGTTGACAAGTTGTGTAAAAATAACTGCTTAATATATTGTGCAAACTGAATGTTTGATTTGATCACGCTGACATATACTAGCACGAGGAACATTCTGACCGTCTTTTCTCATGTTATTCACAAACAGTGAACAACCATCACCATCACTGTCGTTCAACAGATGACTGTCACTACTTTTGACAATGTTTTCATTCAAACCGTTGCCAAAGTCACCGTCGCAATCATCCTTGAATCTTCATCAACCCCAGCGCTAACTTCACCCGTAACATTTTCGTCAAGCGTTTGTTGAGTCATATACAAGTTCTGAATGACCTAAAGACCATTACATTTACAGGAAGTTCAGACGGCAGTTTGCCCCTGAAAGTCTAGCATGCAAAGTCCTACCTTCTTCTGTTGTCCCTGAAAGTGGTAGTCACAAACAGCAATTTGTCCGGTTCAGTCAACAGACAGAATTTTGTGCAATCAACAAATGCCAGTTACGGTTAGACGCATGTTACCTAGGAGTGGTTGTTCCATAAACTTGAGGCCATAGGGGAGTAAAATGGAAACTCCATAACACATTAACAAGTAAAGACTTCTGAGTTCTGGGACTGGTGATCATGTTGAAGGACTGAATGATATACATGGGATCTGTCTGTTATCTGTTATTGTTGTTTAAAGCCCAGCCGACTGTGTAGAGCCATATCAGGGCCATAACCGCATCAAAACATACAAAACTTCAAAAGGAAAAAAAAAGAAAAGAAAACGAAGTACACATCAATGCATTCGCGCACACAATCCAAGGACGCACCCCAAGAAAAAAGTATGTAAGACTTTATCGAACACGTACAGGTGAATAGACAGCAAGGCAGAAAATGATAGGAAGAAATGACAGAAAGCAAAAAAACAAGGCAGAAACAAAGAAGTGACAGAAAAGAGGAAATTTCTAGCACAGAATTTCCAGAAGATGGGAGTACCTTTTACATTGAAGGAGCCCCCGGCATCCCCACAGGGGGTATACATGGGATCAATGCCACTAAAAAACAATCTGTGCAGAAAATGAGGCAGCAAAAACAAACTATACTATACTTAAAACAGAAAGAAACATTCACAATATGCCTAACCTACTGATAAGATTCAATGGCCTTGCTAAATTAATCCTCCACAAAAATGTTGAGGGAGACAGAAGGGAAGAGAGAAAAGACAACAGACTGACAACACCGCAGAATGAACAGAGAAACCACTTGCTGAGACCCAGGCTTTGGCACACAACTGACGGAGCTAGAGGAGTCAAGTGATCAGTTCTTTAGTGAAGTGTGCCTATGACTCTTCACAGAGCAAAGAGAAAAGATGATCCACCTATGTACACTTACAAAAATGTCAGAGCGTAGGCAAAAATAAAAGAATATACACATATATATGTACAAAACAGTATGATTAATTCATCAAAAATAACAACAAACTATACCAAAACAGTCCAATGTTTTAGACTTTGCAGGCCAGAATTTTTTCATTGCATTATTATCATCGTTGTCATTATTCTATCTCAAAGCTATCTTGGTGATGTATCTCTTCCATGACATTATTATCATCATTATCATTATCCTATCTCGAAGCTAAATGGTGACATACCTCTCCCATTACATTATCATCATCATTACCATTATTCTATCATTACCATCATTCTATCTCAAGGCACTTGGTGACGTACCTCTCCCAGCCAAAATTCCATGTCCTTGACCCCAGCATTGTAAGTCTGCTGTCTGGAGGCCTCCTTCAGTTTTTCACTTTTCTCTGTGGATTTGGCCACCAGGTCCTCCCACTGCGACGCCAGTGACTCCAACCTGACCTGTACCGCATCCTCCGACCCTGCGCACTGGCGTTGGTCTATCAGGTCTGCACATACATTATCATATCATTAATATCATTAATACATTACACGACTGCGACCCTGCACACTGGCGTTGGTCTATCAGGTCTGCACATACATTATCATATCATTAATATCATTAATACATTACACAAACTGCGACCTGCACATGGCGTTGGTCTATCAGGTCTGCACATACATCATCATATCATTAATATCATTAATACATTACACGACTGTGACCCTGCACACTGGCACTGGTCCATCAGGTCAGCACATACATTATCATATTATCAATATCATTAATACATTACACAACTGCGACAACTCCAAAGTCTGGCTTGTATCACACTCTCCCACCCCACCCTGGTCAATGAGGCGTGCAGATGAATCATCATACCATTAATATCAATAATACATTACATGACTGCCATGGTGCCAAAGTCTGGTATGTCCCACATCATCTATATTTATATATTATATTATCATTATTATTATATTATATTATATATATTATATTATATTATTTTATTATATTATATTATTATATTATATTATATTTATATATTTATTATATTATATTATATTATATTATATTATATTATATTATATAGTATATTTATTACATCACATGACATCACATGACATCACGACATCACATACATCACATCACATCATCACATCACATCACATCACATCACATCACATCACATCACACATCACATCCATCATATCATATCATTCATATCATATCATATCATATCATATCATATCATATCATATTTATTATATTACATTATATTTATTATACAAAGCGTAAACAATTTTTGTTAAGCCAAAATTTTGTTAACTTTCGTTAGTACACAACAGTGACACCAATTATCTCCAATTTGGCATGAACTGTCCTCCAACCCTGCACACTTGACATCAGCTTATCAGGTCCATAAATGCATCAACATATTCACCTTACAGTACATAATTATCATGAACCAGGAAAAAAGTACGAAAAAAGATAAGAATGCGTATCTAATACAACAAGACAAGACAAGACAATTAAAATATGGTTCTTATATTTTTCGTGTTTCTTTTTCTGGTTCTTGTTTGCTTGAACACAGGCAGTCACACTTGTGTTGGATACATTATCATCTCAATATTATCATTCAGATACTTTAACTACTGCAAGGTCAAAGTCTGCAGCCTGGTCTGTGCTGTTTCTTCAAACGCATACGATGTCCTTACTATCATTAATACAATACACCATTGAGAATGCGAATGACCTTTTAACAGAAAACACCCAGTCAGGACTCAAAAAAAAAATTTGGCAGCTGACACTCGCACACAGACACACAAGCAGCCAGAAAAGCAGACAGACAGACAGTCAGACAAAGAGACAAGCAGACAGACAGACAGACGGGACTCACTCTGTCCAGTGGCCAAAAGACCCTGCAGTCGGTCAGCATTGGCAGCCAGTTCTGCTTCAAATGCCTGGTGTTTCTGGAACTTGCTCTGTACACACACACACACACACCACACACACACACACACACACACACACACCACACACACACACACACACATACACACACACACACACACACACGCACACATGCATGCACACAACATATCACACCACACACACACACACACACACACACACACACACACACACACACCACACACACCGAGCAGAGTTGATTACCACGATTTTCTTTTTAATTGCTGTTGCTACTGTTATGTATTATTTTCATTTTGTTGTTTACATTTTCATTCATGATCTAAAAATGCACAAACTTATTTACATGAAAACAACACTGATGGGAATCCAACCTGGATATTGCTGGTTACAGTGCACAACATTATTTACATGAAAATAACACTGAAAACAATCCAACCTGGATATTGCTAATTAAAACATACAAAATTATTTACATGAAAATAATATTGATGGGAACCCAACCTGAATATTGCTAATTAAAATGTACAAAATTATTTACATGAAAATAACATTGATAGGAATCCAACCTGTATGCTGCTAATTAAAACACACAAAATTATTTACATGAAAATAACATTGTTGGGAATCCAACCTGGATATTGCTGGTTAAAACGCACATGATTTTTTTATATGAAAATAACACTGAAAACAATCCAACCTGGATATTGCTGGGATCTTTGTAGGACTCATCCATGGCAATTTGCAGCTTCTCTTGCAGCCAGTTCTCCATCTCGTCTGCATCCCGTGAGAACTGCTGCAGCGTCTGTGCTTCTCCCAGTTTGGAACGGTTCTCAATCAGTGCTTCCTTCAGCTGGGACCATCTGCATCACAAAGACAGATATGTACTTACGGTCCATTACACGACTGGCATACACCACCACAACAGAGATCCTTACGGTCCATTACACGACTGGCATACAGCACAACAACAGAGATCTTTACTGTCCATTACACCACTGACATACAGCACAACAACAGAGATCTTTACTGTCCATTACATCACTGGCATACAGCACAACAACAGAGATCTTTACTATCCATTACATCACTGGCATACAGCACAACAACAGAGATCTTTACTGACCATTTCATCACTGGCATACAGCACAACAACAGAGATCTTTACTGTCCATTACACCACTGGCATACAGCACAACAACAGAGATCATTACTGTCCATTACACCACTGGCATACAGCACAACAACAGAGATCCTTACTGTCCATTACACCACTGGCATATAGCACAACAACAGAGATCCTCACTGTCCATTACACCACTGACATACAGCACAACAACAGAGATCCTTACTGTCCATTACATCACTGGCATACAGCACAACAACAGAGATCCTTACTGTCCATTACACCACTGACATACAGCACAACAACAGAAATCCTTACTGTCCATTACATCACTGGCATATAACACAACAACAGAGATCTTTACTGTCCATTACATCACTGGCATACAACACAACAACAGAGATCTTTCCTGTCCATTACATCACTGGCATACAGCAAAACAACAGAGATCCTTACTGTCCATTACATCACTGGCATACAGCAAAACAACAGAGATCCTTACTGTCCATTACACCACTGGCATACAGCACAACAACAGAGATCTTTACTGTCCATTACACCACTGGCATACAGCACAACAACAGAGATCTTTCCTGTCCATTACATCACTGGCATACAACACAACAACAGAGATCTTTACTGTCCATTACATCACTGGCATATAACACAACAACAGAGATCCTTAATGTCCATTACACCACTGGCATACAGCACAACAACAGAGATCTTTACTGTCCATTACATCACTGGCATACAGCACAACAACAGAGATCCTTACTGTCCATTACACCACTGGCATACAGCACAACAACAGAGATCTTTACTGTCCATTACATCACTGGCATACAGCACAACAACAGAGATCCTTACTGTCCATTACACCACTGGCATACAGCACAACAACAGAGATCTTTACTGTCCATTACACCACTGGCATACAGCACAACAACAGAGATCTTTACTGTCCATTACACCACTGGCATACAGCACAACAACAGAGATCCTTACTGTCCATTACACCACTGGCATACAGCACAACAACAGAGATCTTTACTGTCCATTACATCACTGGCATACAACACAACAACAGAGATCCTTAATGTCCATTACATCACTGGCATACAGCACAACAACAGAGATCTTTACTGTCCATTACACCACTGGCATACAACACAACAACAGAGATCCTTAATGTCCATTACACCACTGACATACAGCACAACAACAGAGATCTTTACTGTCCATTACATTGCTGGCATACAGCACAACAACAGAGATCCTTACTGTCCATTACACCACTGACATACAGCACAACAACAGAAATCCTCACTGTCCATTACACCACTGGCATATAGCACAACAACAGAAATCCTTACTGTCCATTACACCACTGGCATATATCACAACAGAGATCCTTACTTTACTAAACCACTAACATACAGCACAACACAGATCCTTACTGTCCATTACACCACTGGCATACGGAGATCCTTACTGTTCATTACATCACTGGCATATAGCACAACAACAGAGATCCTTACTGTCCATTACACCACTGGCATACAGCACAACAACAGAGATCATTACTGTCCATTACACCACTGGCATATAGCACAACAACAGAGATCATTACTGTCCATTACACCACTGGCATACAGCACAACAACAGAGATCATTACTGTCCATTACACCACTGGCATATAGCACAACAACAGAGATCATTACTGTCCATTACACCACTGGCATATAGCACAACAACAGAGATCATTACTGTCCATTACACCACTGGCATATAGCACAACAACAGAGATCATTACTGTCCATTACACCACTGGCATACAGCACAACAACAGAGATCCTTAATGTTCATTACACCACTGGCACACAGCACAACAACAGAGATCCTTACTGTCCATTACACCACTGGCATATAGCACAACAACAGAGATCTTTACTGTCCATTACACCACTGGCATATAGCACAACAACAGAGATCATTACTGTCCATCACACCACTGGCATACAGCACAACAACAGAGATCCTTACTGTCCATTACACCACTGGCATACAGCACAACAACAGAGATCCTTACTGTCCATTACACCATTGGCATATAGCACAACACAGATCCTTACTGTCCATTACATCACTGGCATATAACACAACAAAGATCCTTACTGTCCATTACACCACTGGCATACAGCACAACAACAGAGATCCTTACTGTCCTTTACACCACTGGCATATAGCACAACAACAGAGATCCTTACTGTCCATTACACCACTGGCATATAGCACAACAACAGAGATCATTACTGTCCATCACACCACTGGCATACAACACAACAGAGATCCTTACTGTCCATTACACCACTGGCATACAGCACAACAACAAAGATCCTTACTGTCCATTACACCATTGGCATATAGCACAACACAGATCCTTACTGTCCATTACATCACTGGCATATAACACAACAAAGATCCTTACTGTCCATTACACCACTGGCATACAGAACAGCAACAGAGATCCTTACTGTCCATTACACCACTGGCATACAGCACAACAACAGAGATCCTTATTGTCCATGGCTCACAGGGTCTGTCACTGAATGGACAATGTGGTGGTCTTCTTACTGGGAGGAAGGTGGGGGTGCTCTCTTGGTCTGGTTGTGTGACTGAACAACAATTGTCAGTGGGAGATTTATCAGGCAGTGTGCTTGTGTACAGTGGACAGGCACTATCAAATTTCACTGAAGTCACCCAGCAGTAGTCAAGAATCTTCTCTGGTGGATGGTTCTCCAGCATTTTGACACTGCTGGCTGCCATGGACTCTGTGAACACTGCTGGCTGCCATGGACTCTGTGAACACTGCTGGCTGCCATGGACTCTGTGAACACTGCTGGCTGCCATGGACTTTGTGGACACTGCTGGCTGCCATGGACTTTGTGGACACTGCTGGCTGCCATGGACTCTGTGAACACTGCTGGCTGCCATGGACTCTGTGGACGCTGCTGGCTGCCATGGACTTTGTGGACGCTGCTGGCTGCCATGGACTCTGTGGACGCTGCTGGCTGCCATGGACTCTGTGGACACTGCTGGCTGCCATGGACTCTGTGAACGCTGCTGGCTGCCATGGACTCTGTGGACATTGCTGGTTGCCATGGACTCTGTGGACACTGCTGGCTGCCATGGACTCTGTGGACACTGCTGGTTGCCATGGACTCTGTGGACACTGCTGGCTGCCATGGACTCTGTGGACGCTGCTGGCTGCCATGGACTTTGTGGACACTGCTGGTTGCCATGGACTTTGTGGACGCTGCTGGCTGCTATGGACTTTGTGGACACTGCTGGCTGCCATGGACTTTGTGGATGCTGCTGGCTCCCATGGACTTTGTGGACACTGCTGGCTCCCATGGACTTTGTGGACACTGCTGGCTCCCATGGACTTTGTGGACACTCCTGGCTCCCATGGACTTTGTGGACACTGATGGCTCCCATGGACTTTGTGGACACTCCTGGCTCCCATGGACCTTAAGGACACATGGCTGCCATGGACTTTGTGGACACTGCTGGCTCCTATGGACTCTGTGGACAATGCTGGCTGCCATGGACATTGTAGACACTGCTGGCTCCCATGGACTTTGTGGACACTGATGGCTCCCATGGACTTTGTGGACACTGGGATTTCTGAGTGAATACCTTGGCTTTGGTGGTATGTTGAATGTCAGTTTTCAGTTTCTCAAGATGACGTCTCGGAACAAAATCCATTTGCACTAACATCACAGGTGCCATGTGTGTGGTGTTTATGGCACAAAAATTAAGCCTGCACAAAAACCCATGAGCTGGCCAGGTCCAGAGGCCCTACCTAACCTATGTTTTATCTAGTCTATATTTTATACTGGTATTGTATCAGCCTACCACTGGAATAATGCTGAGTAGATGGAATAAGCGGTGTGGGATCAACACCACTACAGAGGCGCAGATGATGGGGCAAAATCAAAGAAAACAAATAAACAAAATCAAAAAACAATGCCTTCCTACCTGTCCAACACCTGGTCTCGTTTGTCAGAAATGGCAGGGGCGTCATAGTGATTGGCACCGATCAGCTGGTCTGCAAACTGCTGCAGGGCATTGATCTTCTCCTCCTGTTATCACATCAACACAATCATCACTAGCATCACATCAATATAGCCAATATCAACATGCATTGATAGAATCAATATCAGGATGACAGCCACTGCATTCAAGCAAGACATCAAACTTCCAATCCGAAGATGTGGAGTTCGATCCTACTTGGACACATCTTGCAAGGAGGGGTATAGGGTGGAGATATTTCTCCAATCAACCAGATCAACATAAAGTGCAGACCTGAACTTTCCAGCAAACATTAGTAGGTTATTCTGACAAAAAGACCTTTTATGTTATAATTTCCTTTAAAAAAGACTAAAAATGTATGCATTTCCAGTCATTGCAATCATCAGAAAGCAGTGTCTCCAATAAGATAACCCTTTGACTCCTCCACTCTGTCCATCAGTATCCTGCATTGTCAACTGTGCTAACAATGCAAAAAACTTAACCCTTTGATTCCCTTACCCTCTCCATCTGCTTCCAGCAGGAAGCTGGTGGAAAGGGTAAGTGAGTCAAAGGGTTAAATTTTTGTGCCGGAAGCAGGTGAATAGAGTAAGGGAATCAAAGGGTTAAGTTTTTGCAATTGGTGGATAGGGTGCGGGAGTCAAAAGGATAAACCCCATAAAGACCTACCTGAGAGTTGATGGCGCGATCAAAGTCCTCGTGTTTCTTGATGAGAGTCTCCACATTGTCTCCATCCACGGAGTCACCAGCCAGGAAGGCTTCCCGGGACGCCATCCATGCCTCGGCCTGCTCGCAGTCACGGTAGAACAACTGCAGCTCCAGACACTGATCCAGCTTCATGCGACGTACTATCCATGCCCTGTAGAGGTCACACAATAATAGAGTTAGCTATCAACATGAAGGCAGATTCCTTGCTTACTATCTATGCCATATGGTCACACAGCCACAGAGATAGCTATCAACATGAAGGCAGTTTCCTTGTTTACTATCTATGCCATGTGGTCCACACAGTCATAGAATTTTCAGTTTCAATTTCTCAAGATGACATCTCTGCACTCGGAATGAATTCCATATGCACAAACGCCACAGGTGCCATGTGATGGGGAAGATCCAGAATGATCACAGCACAAGCCTTAAGCCTGCACATAAACCCATGAGCTGGCCAGGTCCTGAGGTCCTACCTAGATAGTTCCATAACCCTGGGGCTATAGGGGAGTGAGGTGGTAAAGACCTCCACTTTTCCCGGGGCCAGCACCATGAGGGCAGTGCCCAGCCCCCTCTCCCTCGCTTGAAATTCATATTCATATTCATTTTTTTTAACCAAGACTTCAGAAAGGCAAGAAGGCTAATTGGACTTCAAGGAGTGGGACCTGGGAAATCAACCTTATCTCTCCAAAAGAGTCCAATGGTTTATACCAAGGTAGCCAGGCAATGCCCTGTGACCACAGAGATAGCTATCAGCATGAAGGCAGTTTCCTTGTGTCATCATTAAAACCTATGAATTCACTTGAAAGGGAAGTCCTGAAGATTATTATAATCATAAACTGTTCTTATATAGCACTTTTCTCCCAACTCCTTCGGACTCACTTTATCATACTACACATAATCAGACTTTTAAGTGAAGCATGGAGAACTTGAGTTGTTAGGCAAGCTGACCACATTCCGCTATGTTCGTGCGCAGTCTGCATCTTTGGTGGGCGTGTGTGTTGGTTGCTTTCATGTTTCCACAAGCCAGTCACTGCCATCACTTACAGGATTTTAATTCATGTGCATAATAACAAATCTTTGGGGGAAAAAAACAATAGAATCTCCCTGATGTCTTGTTAACCCTTTTGGAGCCTTTGTCCCATTTTTGTGACCGCCTGGTTCACAGCCAATGTCCCATTTTTGTGACCGCCTGGCTCACAGCCGATGTCGCATTTTTGTGACCACCTGGCTCACAGCCGATGTCCCATTTTTGTGACCGCCTGGCTCACAGCCGATGTCGCATTTTTGTGACCGCCTGGCTCACAGCCGATGTCCCATTTTTGTGACCGCCTGGCTCACAGCCGATGTCCCATTTTTGTGACCGCCTGGCTCACAGCCGATGTCCCATTTTTGTGACCGCCTGGCACACAGCCAATGTCCCATTTTTGTGACCGCCTGGCACACAGCCAATGTCCCATTTTTGTGACCGCCTGGCACACAGCCAATGTCCCATTTTTGTGACCGCCTGGCACACAGCCAATGTCCCATTTTTGTGACCGCCTGGCACACAGCCAATGTCCCATTTTTGTGACCGCCTGGCACACAGCCAATGTCCCATTTTTGTGACCGCCTGGCACACAGCCAATGTCCCATTTTTGTGACCGCCTGGCACACAGCCAATGTCCCATTTTTGTGACCGCCTGGCACACAGCCGATGTCCCATTTTTGTGACCGCCTGGCACACAGCCAATGTCCCATTTTTGCGACCGCCTGGCTCACAGCCGATGTCCCATTTTTGTGACCGCCTGGCACACAGCCGATGTCCCATTTTTGTGACCGCCTGGCACACAGCCAATGTCCCATTTTTGCGACCGCCTGGCTCACAGCCGATGTCCCATTTTTGTGACCGCCTGGCACACAGCCGATGTCCCATTTTTGTGACCGCCTGGCACACAGCCAATGTCCCATTTTTGTGACCGCCTGGCACACAGCCAATGTCCCATTTTTGTGACCGCCTGGCACACAGCCAATGTCCCATTTTTGCGACCGCATGGCACACAGCCGATGTCCCATTTTTGCGACCGCCTGGCACACAGCCGATGTCGTATTTTTGCAACGAATACATGTAACATAGCTCTTGTGGCAATTGCTTTTTCACTTGGGAGAGAAAAGAGGTCATATTTTGCACACGGCATGAGGATTTCCCTAACTTTTCAATCGGCCATTTTATTTGATCTTGTCCAGTGAATTCTGATCAATTTTTATCAATTTTTTCGAGCACTTTTGAACTGCTCCGTCACTGCCATGACACAGAATCACCCCCAGCGCTCCACATTCAAAACTGAGGGTGTTTTGAAGAAACTGAAGCTCTTGCCAAGCACAGAAAGGGAATACAGCTGTTCTCTGCATTTCTTTAGGTGAGTCTGCCTTTTGATTTACATGTTAACATGCATTTCTGTGTCTTCTGTCCCTGCCTGTTTTCTGTTGAGATAATGTGTAAAAATTTCCGTCTAATTATTTTAACAAAAGATTCATGCACATTACATAAAAAAAAAAAAAACTTGAGCATAAACAAAACCTAGTATGAAAAAAATACAGTCATCATGCACATTACATAAAAAAACAAAACAAAACTTGAGCATAAACAAAACCTAGTATGAAAAAATACAGTCATTTTCCTTCAATTCACAAAAAACACCAAGAGCATTGGTTGAAAAAAAAACAGGGAAGTTATAAGCATTAAAAGGTAGTGACTGTTGTCATTGCTGTGGCTGCAGAAAACACTTGGTGCTAGCAGTTTCTGCATTCCAGAACATCTGGCACTGAAAGGGTTAAGCAGCAAAAAAACGGTGAAAAGGTCAGGAAAATTGACAACAACAACAAAATTCTCACTGTTCTAGTTCTTCACGGGACTTGGCCAGTTCCTCCAGCTTCTCCTGCACGTCGTCACTGGCATAGTGCTGGTTCTGCAGCAACTGCTGACCCAAAGACTCGAAGGCCTGGAACGTTCCGGCACGTGCGTCTATCTCTGTGCGATGTTCCTGTGTACAGATAAACATGGTATGATATAAACAGTGTGTGCAAAGTGTGCAAAGTGTGTGTGTGTGTGTGTGTTTGTGTGTTTGTCTGTGTGTGTGTTGTGTGTGTGTGTGGTGTGTGTGTGTGTGTGTGTGTTTGTTGTGTGTGTGTGGTGTGTGTGTGTGTGTGTGTGTGTGTGTGTGTGTGTGTGTGTGTGTGTGTGGTGTGTGTGTGTGTGTGTGTGTGTGTGTGTGTGCGTGAGTGTGTGTGTGAGTGTGTGTGTGTATACAAATGTGTGCATGGGCTTATGTATATCTACCTTTGCTCACATACACATACCATCAACAATTCTCTGATCTACGCACGATTCCCTATGATCCTATCCTGCGCCTGAATAACTGGAGTTATTGGAGTTATTTCAAGAAGGATTCACCACCCTCGGACAATTCCATATGTGCTCCACCAAAATCTGCCAGCAATTATCTGAGAGATTTCCAACGTTTTAAAATCTGGCCCGTTTGCTTAATGTTTCCATCGTTCTAGTGGAGTCAGCTTAATGTTTGATAGGTCCCTTCTCCCCCTGCACCTGAATACCACTACACTTTCAGCAACGATATATATATACAAACAGAACCAGTTGTGTGGCAAAGAGTTAACACAACCAACTGCTGACTGGAAGGTCATGGGTTCATACCCCCATCTGTCAAAAAAAATGTTTCCATCCTGACCAACTTCTACCCAGAGCTGAGCGAGCTTTGAATTCACTGGGAAGACTGGAACGACGACTCTTTTTCACTATACGTCACTGAGACTTCACTGAGATTTCCTGACCGATATCGCAGGTGTATGCATCTCTCAGGCCTGGTTGACATCAGGATATAACTTACGATAGTAAGTGTAGGGTATAGCTTAGTCAGGCAGTCTCAACCCAAAATGGAACTCCAAAGCACCATCACTACCATCCCCATTCTCACAACAAACTCAGTTTCTGTGAGTTCAGAAGCGTGTTGCAGAGCAGAAATGAGCACTGTGGTGGTGGTGATACAACAGTGATGCATTAAATGGGACAGTAAAAAAGAAATCTTTTGTGTAGATCAGAAACCCTGGACTAAAATGTTAAACTGGACTATGCGCTAACATATAAAATGCTGGACAATAAACGTCCCTTTCATTTCATCAGACATACTCCTCATCATCTTAAAAAGAATGGACTATAAGCTGGATATCTTGTGTTACCAATCTATTCACCATTCTGCTCCATTGTATCTTTGCGACAACATCAATATTTATACGCCAATTCGCACCTTGCGCTCAGCTTCAGACCCTCTTTCCCTTCAAGTCCCTAGATTTAAACTATCAAGTGTTGGCCAGCCTTCTTTCGCTGTCTCAGCCTGGAATACGTCCGCTCTGCCTTCACGTAACACCTACCCTTTCTGTTTTTAAATCCAATTTAAAAACCCACCTCCTCTTTTCCCAACAATGAATTCTACAATTACTTCTTTCCCTCAGTCTGTGTATTAAGTATTGTAATGTGGCCTTTGTCGACTGTATGCGTATGCCTGTGCATGAGTGTGCTTTGATCTGAATTGTCAAGATTTGGCACCATATAAATACTGTAATTATTATTACTATCTCGACAATTATAAACACAGTTTGATCTATGTCTGATAGCGAACATAAAAGAGACACAAAGCTGAAAAATAATCATAATGGAATGCAAAATGAACACATAATTTTGCCAACTAAACAGAGAATGGATAAATCAAGTAGGAAGGGAAACAATCAACCAACCAACAACAAAATCCTCAATACTTTGATATGTATCCCATTACAAGCTGAAAAAAAGGATGAAACAATAACAAACAATACCCACATCTCACTCCCTTATCCCAGCCAACAAAACTCCAAAGAAAAAAAATCCAATCTAATCTTGATGGTTGATGGTGACAATTAATTAACACACCTGCCCTTCCTCCTCCCCCCCCCCCTTTTTTTTTTTTTTTACCATTTCTGCATCTACTGCTGCCCTCTATGAAATCAACAAAACTGTATGCACATAATTTCAACATTCTGGAATATTTCATAGTCACTGCACAGAACGTTACAATGTCCTCAAAAACGACAAAGTCCTTGGTGATAAAATTACAAACATCTAATCATCATTTTGATTTTTTTTTTTTTAGCAGTAATAACATACCTCCATTCATTTTTTTTTCCTTCTAAGATTAGGCTTTAAAAAAACTTCCTAGCTGTCACCAGGTATTTACATGCAAGTTACTTCCATTCATTTTTTTTTTTTTAAGAGTAGGCTTTTAAAAATCTTCTTGGGGACGGATGGAGACAGAAGGCGACCAACACTGATACGTAACAGCAACGGCTTCTGTCACCACACCTGTGGGCAGATGATCCCAAAAGGAACAATGGCCAGAGCCTCAGCACAGTATGTGCACTGCTGCTGTTCAACAGAAGAGGTGCTATCAGAAGCTGAACCCAAGGCCACAGAACTCATTCCCAAACAGCGCCTGTGATAGAATATGTGCCTCCAGGATCGATCACTTATCCTACACGAAGACCCATACTAGGCGATTAAGGACCAGTATACCTACTCATCCGTCAGACAGAGGGAGAGTCAGGCATCATCATTACACACCCTGAGTCCAGCTGTTGGTTTGGGGACCTACTGCGGTATGGGTGGTGTAGGCTCTCAGATGGTGGATGGAGCTGATGGGAATGGTCCTTTATGGGAAGAGAAGGTATCTGTCTGTTCTGTGAAGCTTAGGGGCAGTTTGTACTTTCTGGTTCCGAATCCTCATTGCATGGCCTATGTGGTATCAGTGCTTTAGGGAATTCATTCCCAGCATGGAGGCACTGTCCTTTACACAATTTACACCCTAGATATTTACATTTTATCCTAATCACCTAGATATCTATACTAAATCCCGATATGTTTTCAAACAATTTACACCAGATATTTACACTGTAACACACTAAACACAATAGACATTTACACTTCATCCAATGTCTTTTATAAATTTTACAACCTAGATACTTACACTTTATCCTGATGTGTTTTACACTGTTCACACCCCAGACATTTACCTCACATGTGTTTTGCATTTTACATCCTAGATATTTACACTTTACCTGCAAGTATTTTACACACTTTACATCCCGGATATTTACACTTTACCTGTATGTAAAAAAAAAGTTGCACACTTTACACCCTAGATATTTACACTTTACTTTAATGTATCTTACATACTTTACACCTTAGATATTCACAGTTCACCTATACATATTCTACATACTTTATACCCTAGATATTTACGCTTCAGCTACATGCATTTTACACACTTCACATCCAAGATACATCCTAGATATTTACACTTTACCTTCATATATTTTACACACTTTACACCAGATATTCACACTTACCATTATGCATTTTACACATTTTATGCCCTAGACATTTATACTTTACCTACATGCGTTTTACACACTTTACACCCTAGATATTTACACTTTACCTACATATGTTTTACACACTTCATCCAGACTATTTACACTTTACCTACATGTATTTTACACATTTTATGCCCTAGATATTTACACTTTACCTACATATATTGTATACACTTTACACCTAGATATTTACACTTTACCTATATGTATTTTACACACTTTACACCCCAAATATTTATCACTTTACCTACACCTACTTTACACACTTTACACCCCAGATATTCAAACTTCCCCTAGACATATTTTACACACTTTACACCCTAGGCATTTACACTTTAGCTACATGTGCTTTATACATTTTACACCATGGATATTTACACTTTATGTACACATATTTTACACATTTACACCCTAGATATTCACACTGTTGATATTTACATTTTATCCACATGTGTTTCACACTCAACTTTTAAACCCCAAACATTTTCACTTTTACTTGCGTGTATTTTACATACTTTACACTTTTACCAACATGTTCTTTGCATATTTTACAGACTAGATATTTACATTTTATCCTGATCTGTTTCACACTCTTTACATCTTACATAGTCACACTTATTTACATGAATTTCACTCAATTTACACCCTAGTTGTTTACACCATGACACTCTAGGTAAATACATTTCTCTATATAGATTTCACATCTTCACATACTAAATATTTACACTTGTAAACGTTTTACACCATTCACACCCTACATATTCACAATTTATGAAAATGGGGTTTACTCACCTTACACACCATATAACTACCTTCAAATGTGTTATAGTTTCTTTTACTTCTTTACATGTCACCTAAATGTTTTTTTACACAATTTACACTTGAAGATATTTACACTTTTACACACTGAACACCACACATAATAACACTTTAACAAACATTTTTTACACATTTTACACCCAAAACGTTTACACTTTTACAAACTTCACACCACAGATATTCACACCGTACCTATATGATTCTTACATACACATTAATGACATGTTTTACATACTTTACATCCAACACATTTACATTTCACACTTAACACCACAGACATTTACATATGACCTACATGTGTTTCACATGCAGTTTAACATGTGTGTTTTACATATTTCACACCCTTGATATTTACACTTTTACACATTTAACACCAAAGATATTTACACATTACCTGCATGTGTTTCATATACTTTAAACCCTAGATGTTCACACTTTTATATACCTAACACTTAAGGTACTTTTACAATGTGTGTTTTACAAATTTTACACCCATGGCATTTACATTTTCACACATGTAACACCACACAATGTATTTTGCACACTTCACATCTAAACATTTACACTTTATCCATGCATGTTTTACGCACCTTTTCACCCAAAATCTTATGGGTTCTTAATCCAAATGTTTTACAGGCTTTACAACTTTGATGTTTACACTTTATCCAAATATATTTCACAAATTTACACCCCAGTCATTTACACTTTATTAAATGCACTTTACACATTAACATTATCTATATGTATTTTAACTATTCACACCATAAATGTTCACATTTTATCAGATCAACTCTACAATTACTTACACAATACAGATTAAAAAATATGAAGGAAACTCTGAGCTTCCTGCAACATGTCAGTTATTACTGTTGTGGTATCAAACTGATTATGATAAATAAAAAAACAAAAACTGATGAGAAATAAAATTACTATTGTTGTGAAAACATAGACATGTATACAATGACAACACAATTTAGTTCTTGGATCAATGCTCGTTTCGAAAGTAGACTTTCAGTCTTCTTAATAAATATGCCAGAGACAAACAAGCACAAAAACATGAACTCCCATATAACTAAAACTAGTTGACGTTTCATGACAAACTTCTGAAAAATTCCAGTTTAGGTTTTCTGCCATCTGTGGTTAAAATTCAAAGAAGATCGACGCTACAGAAACTTCGGCACTAAAGTTCGAAAACTGTTTCCACTCAAATTTCTCAGAACAGCAGTTTACTAGGGTACTGTGTGTAAATCCCTGTTACTCAGCCATTACCTGTTCAATTTAAAAAACGGTTTGCACCATGAGAAGGAGCTGAAAAAATGTTTAACTTCGTACTCACCAAATTTTCAGAAACGTCAAACAACTATAATGCAAACAAGCCATTCTCATCTTTGTGGCTGTTAAGGATGTTTACATCATAACAAAAACCAAATCGAAATAACTGGTGACAGCTACTAGACATTTTATCAAAGCATTTACATATTCTAACAAAATTGACATTGAAAAAAAAAAAGGATATTTCCACTGAATACTTTTTCATGCAGGGTTAAGTTTGCACGATACTGAATACAAATCGTATGCACAGATCAATTCATTTCTCATCACCAGTGACAATGCAGACTAAGGGGGACATGAACAGCTCTGAGTGACCACACATCAGAGCACGACTAATACAGCACAACATCAAAAACCATTTGGATTCCAGTCAGGTTCTACCGACACCTACAAAACTCAAGGTGGGAAGGGGGAGGGGGGATAATAATCAAAGGAGAAGGGGCAACAGTGTGTATAGATCTGCGAGCAGGAACACACACTAACTACAAAATCATTCCAGAATGTTAAAACCTGTAACAACGGACATGCTACGTGACGTGATGTCTTCATGCAAACTACAGCTTAAAATCTCCACCACAGCGATATCAGGACTACCTAAAGATTCAAAACTAATCAAAGACATTATACTATACAATCTTTTTGAAAAAAACAAAAAACAAAAAATATTAAGACTGTTGAACAGGTGTCACTCCCTCCAACTGACTTCAGTTTCCTCACTCAAGTTTTCAGCTTTGTGTTGAGACCTGCCTCAGACCAAACGTTCGGCTGTGTCACTGGTTCCGTTTCAATGGGCTGCTACTGACTGATGGTCATGTAGCGAACTATCTTGGATTTTGGGTTTCCGGGGGAAGAGGGGTTGTTTGGTTGGCAGGATGGTTTCTTGCCGTCCCGTTTTTTGCATTGTTTCAGTGGTATGAATGCCACACCACTCATTCTGGCTCTTCAGCACACCACCACCATCACAAAGTTCATTCATTCAAAGTCGCTGTACCAGAAAGCCCATGGAAGTCAAACCACCATGCCACCACCCAACAGAGGAGACCCTGCACTGCTGCTGGGTCACTTTGGTGAGTTCAACAGTGCTTGTTCTGATCCAGCCTTCTAAGGACACTGCCTACTTAGCTCCCTACTAATGACAGTTACTGCTCAGTCATGAAATGCGACTCAGTGAGGCATACACACACTCCCGGAAAGAAGCCCACCACATGGCCTTCTAACGACAACTCTCGTGAACCACTGAGATCAAAGACCCCAACCTGACTTCACCTCAGGTATGGAAGTAGAAGAAACTGATGTCACTATAAGATCAGGACATGACTGGCCACAGAATCTCAATTTTCATGACACTCTGATGACTGAGGATGTCACAATAATGGGGAAGATGATCACGGTGCTACAGAGTTCTACTTGAAATTGAGACTACATGATGAGGCTGGACACCATACTTACTTTCATAATATATCCTGACAACACCAAAGCCTAAGAGATACAGAATCCCACAGTGTTGATTGGGAAGTATGAGCAACATCCTCAACAACGCATCCCCCATAAAGTGGACGAGGCTCAACTGTGTAATCTCAGTCTTCCAAATGAGCCCATACCATGCTCAACTCTGTGTAAAAGCCAGGAAGGGCACAAAAAAAAATCTCATAATCCTCTGTTTTTTTGTTTTTGTTTTTTGTTGAATTGATGAAGGTTTGAACCCATCATTTAAAAGTCAGCTTACATCACAACCTGCCACACTGAATGGGTATTATCTGCTGACAGAAGAAAGGTCTAACATGACGTCTTTCTGAATGATGATTACTTCTCCGAGATTTCATTTCTCCTTTTTTCGTTTTCTGCCCACAGGGTAAAGCCACATCTGGCAATGTGGCAATTTTTTTCCAGTTCCTGCCACTGCCCCTGCTGCCATGGAGCTTGACGGTCACAGTATTTTGTAAGCCATTCTGATTTTTCTTCATAAAACAATGTTGGGTGATCACAATCCGGCCTTTGTTGACAAGATTTGGTGTCCTGTTTTTGTTTGTTTTTCAATGTACAATGTTCTCTCACTGCTCTAAATGAAGCTCTAATGGTGCCATTTTATTTGTTTGTTTTTCAATGTACAATCTTCTCTCACTGCTCTAAATGAAGCTCCCGGGATGTCATTTTCTCTGACTACAGTCGGTCTGAAGAACGTCTAAAAACAAAAAGTGAAAATGGACCAAGGACACTGAAGCCAACTGAGGTGAGCACCTGACGTTCAAGAAATACGCTATCCATGGTCAGGGTTTTTCTTAACTAAGTGAACCAGTTTTTCTGGGATGCATGTATGCATGACTGCGCAGGCAGTACATTGCTGCATAGTCTGCATACTCCATCTTCAGTGAGCATGCCTGCTGGGTGTTTTCAAGTTTCCATAAGCCAGTCATGTTTAATGCACGTATTTGATATCCTGCAAGTGTATGCACATGAAAGGGGGTGTAGGCGCTGGCAGGTCTGCACACATGTTGACCTGGGAGATAGGTAAAAACTCAACCCTTTACCCACCTAGCTGAGATGTCAAAAAAGTCTCAATATCTAACCTGCAAGACGGAGGTGTCTACATGGATTTGTGCCCAGGGTTTTCCAAATGGAAGTCCCACATTTACCCATGTGATTTACGAACCCATCAGAACTGATTTACTTTGCCTAATTACACTGTGTGATGCCACTGCAATGATCCTCACAAAGTTCTCCCAGTTGTATACTAGTACTATATCTATATCTATATCTATATACATATAATACATCTATGTGTATGTATGTATACACTCCCAGTTGTATGTAGTACTAACTATAAATAAATATATACATTACAATATCCATACAATTATACATATATTAACATACATAATACATTAAATCAATCTTCTTGTTGTATGTGTGGCCCATTAGCTCAAATGTCAAAGCGCCACACTCATAATGCACGGGATGTGTTCCATCCTTGAAAGGGCTATGTTTTTCTTTTGCAGATT
Organism: Monoplex corrugatus; assembly: GCA_030674185.1. Classification (NCBI taxonomy): domain Eukaryota; kingdom Metazoa; phylum Mollusca; class Gastropoda; order Littorinimorpha; family Ranellidae; genus Monoplex; species Monoplex corrugatus. The sequence goes on from JAPXFY010000026.1 coordinate 27,903,404, forward strand.
GTCTGGCTCCGCTGACAAAACCGTATTTCTGCCACAAACTGGTTGGTTCTTTAGAGAAAGCCGAGGAATAGAATGGGTTGTCTTTTTTTTGTTTGTTTGTTTTGCTAGCATAGTTAACAATGCAGGATGCTGGTGGACAGGGTGAGGAAGTCACAGGGTTAAATTTTAAACAGTTCATGGTTCTATCAAAAGAACCGACAAGCCCGCAACTTACGGAATTTAACATAAACATCAAGTACAAATGAAAACTTATGTGAAAGTGAAATAACTCTTTTTTCTAACCCTTTTGTTTATACCAAAGAAATAAGAGGGAAGCAGGGAGATTTAATATAATGTTAATCAAAGAACATAACTCTTGAGAGTCACGTAGGAATTATCTCCCATGTTGTAGAACTTCTCAAATATAACAAAGGTAGCGCAAACTGTGTTAGATTTGAGAAGTTCTACAACATGGGAGATAATTCCTACGTGACTCTCAAGAGTTATGTTCCTTTTGTTTATGACCATGCTTCTAGACGTGGTCATGAAATGCTCTGCTGAGGCTGGTACTGTTGACAGTATAATGGTTAGAGGTCTCTGACAGCTGTTTTCCTTCAAGGATGTATGTGCTTTGAGGCACTCTGAAGTTCTGAACGATTTTCCCATGTTTGCTGCTGCTGTTGTTGTTTGTGTGCATGTCCCATTTTATGGTTGGGCGCTCAAATATATTTTCAGAAGTGAAAGCGTTAAGGGAACCTTTTAACACATCAACCAAGCTGATCAAACTATGTGATAAATAAAACAAACGGAGAGTAATCAAACAACACCTGTGTCGTCATACAAAACAGACCTCAACTAGTAGTTTCTGACACACTACATACAAATCCAATACAAGGCAGGCACACACACACACACACACACACACACACACACACACACACACACACACACACACACACACACACATGCGCGCGTGCACACACACACACAGTTTCAGTCTTCAACCCTTTCCCTCCCTCACCCTATCCACCAGCTTACTGCATTATCAGCCTTGACAGCAAAGCAAAAACTTAGATCTCCCCTCACCCTATCCACCAGTCTTGCATTATCACAGCCTTTGATAGCCAGGCAAAGCCTTCACCCTTAAACTCCCTCACTCCAACCACAAGCTCCCGGCATAGGGTGAAGGAGTCGATGGATTCAGTTTTATTTTTTTGCAGGACACTGGTGGACAGGGACTGGAGAGGTTGAGCTTTTACAGCTGGTGGACAGGGTGAGGGAGTCAAAGGGTCCAGGCTGCAAACGATGCAGTATTTATACACAACTACAGACTCTGCACGCTCCAGCCATCCATTCCATGCACACCGGTCAACCTATTTCCACCGTTTTCTCCTCTACTTCCAAAGCTGACAGAAACATTAACTTTCAGTTCCATGCTCACACACTGTCAATCCCAAACGGACACAAAATGCTATCTAATCACTTCACTCTGACTGCGAATGACTATGAATTTAAATACTAGGAGTGGTCACCATACACCGTCAATCAAACTGATTGATGCAAGATGCATACCAACAGCTAATCGACTGGTCAACACACGATGTCAATCAAAAGGATTGACACACGATGCATACCAACAGCTAACCGACTGGTCAACACACGATGTCAATCAAAAGGATCGACACAAAATGCATACCAACTGCTAAAGGATTGATCAACACACGATGTCAATCAAAAGGATTGACACAAAATGCATACCAACCTCTAACAGGATTGATCAACACACGATGTCAATCAAAAGGATTGACGCAAAATGCATACCAACTTCTAACAGGATTGATCAACACATGATGTCAATCAAAAGGATTGACACAAAATGCATACCAACTGCTAAAAAGGATTGATCAACACACAATGTCAATCAAAAGGATTGACACAAAATGCATACCAGCTGCTAAAAGGATTGATCAACACACACTGTCAATCAAAAGGATTGACACAAAATGCATACCAACTGCTAATAGGATTGGTCAACGCACGTTGTCAATCAAAACGGATTGATGCAAGATGCATACCAACTGCTAAAAACACTGGTCGCCGCACGCTGTCAATCATAAAAGATTGACGCACGATGCATACCACCCGCACACACCGAATGGTCAACACACAACTGTCGAAAAGATTAACACCTGACATGCCAATGGCTACATTTTGACTGGTCAACACACTGTCAATCAAAAGGACTGACGCTAGATGCACGCCCATTGCTACACCGATTGGTCCACACATGCTGTCAGTCAAAAAGACTGACAGCAGACACATGCCAGCCTTTTTACTGGTCACCTGTTCCACTTCATATCCGTCCTCCGCCAGAGCTGGAATTCCATAATGGCTGACAATTTCGGAACTGAACATCTGAAATAGGCCTTTGATGAGTCAAGCTTGTAGGAATGCCTCAATGCATCTCATGAACACAAACACATGACCCTATACACAAAATTCATAGTAGCTGTAAGAAGCAACAAAAAAACCAACCTTGTGTAACTAATGTCCCACCTGGGTTTACAGCAAAGACCTACTTCTAAACACAGACAAACAAAGGGGTGGGGGGATGGAGAAGGGGGATACCCCTTTTACTTCAGCTTCAAATATACGACAAAACCTTCCACAGAGAAGAGAGTATTATCACACACACTAAATCAAAACTAAACGAAACAAAACAGGATGGTCAAGCCATCCCAATGATCTCCCTTTTTATGCCAAACTTTTCACACACAAAAATTCAAATTTTGTACTTCTCAAAGTCACTGAGACCTTGCTGAAATAAACTTCAGATGAAATAAAACCTGACATGAAGCAAAGAGAATTGCAATATGTCACAACAGTGAAAACAAAATGTAAGTATTCTCAGAATTTTCTGCGGAAATGTATGTTCACACAGCTTGCCCCAAAAAGTGCTCATTCTGGGCAGTTTTCTGTCCATTTGAATTTGACCTTGGTGCTATAAATCCCAAACTTATGCAATTCTTGATGCTTTGACAGTCCGCACATTTGACCTGAGTTTGGTAAGGATCCATCCAAAAAACAGCTCAGAAAAACTTGCTGGCATACTTTTGTCACACACACACACACACACACACACACACACACACACACACACACACACACACACATATGCACGCATACACACACACACACACACACACACACACATGTACACACACATACACATACACACACACACATACACACACGTGCACGTGTGCACACACACACACACACACACACACACACACACACACACACACACACACACCACACATATACACACACACACACACACACATATACACACACACATTCCTCTTTTTCATACAAACATACGACAGGCATGGTAGTCAAGTGGTTAAAACATCAGGCTTCCAATCGTAAGGTCTGGGGTCCAATCCTCCAGGGATACCTCCAGCCTGGTGGGTAAAGGATGGAGATTTTTTCCCCATCTCCCAGGTCAATATGTGTGCAGACCTGGTGGTACCTAAATCCCTTTTCGTGCGTATACGCACACAGAACATCCTGTTAAAGATCCCCTAAGTCATGTCAGTGCCTGGTGGCTTATAGAAACATGAAAACACCCAGAATGCACACCCACTGAAGACAACAGTATGCAGACTGTGCAGAAACATATTACCTGCACAGTGTGGGCAAAACAATGCGCATACCGGCATTTGAGAAAAATCAGACCAGCTCTGTTAACGTCCGTTTTTATGTAGCAGCTCGTGCCCTAGGACACATAGAGCCGCAGAGGGCTCAGAACCACACAAAACAGAATTTTATAGCTTGGACGCATGACAGGCACAAGTTGACCATGCTCGAGGAAAACTTTTGTGCCTGCACCCAACGCTGAATGGACGGTGAAATTGCAGAGGAGAGGAGATGAGCACCACCCATATAAACCTGGCTCCAAGAAAATTTGAAGATTCACTGTTGTTCAGGTGGTGCTGGTATAGGATTAGAGAAGTCCCCCTTCCTCCACTTCCCTGGGATGGTTATCCCCGTCGACCATATCACCTGAGGTGTGCGCTGACGTAAAAACTGAACCGAATCAAAAACATTTGAAGTCTATACTATCTTGCTCCCCCACAGCCTCAGAGATAAGGGACAACCTTTACCATTTACCCATGTTTTAACTCACTTGTCAAGGCCTGATTGGTACAGAATTCCTGTCTGCCAATCAAACTGTGCCGAATCAACTCGGGCACAAGGAAAAAAACTCTTCATAACACTCCAGTTTGTGCGTGCCAACTCCAGTCTGTGCTTGCCAACTCCAGTCCCCACGGCCATACAATGGCTGCCTGACCTTGTTCAGGGTTGGGGAAGGTAAAGCAGAAGGGGAGAGGAGATGGGCACTACACTCACAAAACTAGCTTTGTCAAACTGAAGGTGTTACCACCTCACTCTAATGTGAACTTTTGTTAATGGGAAAAATTTATTTTTCCCTTCTCTTTTGCATTTACACTCTTTCTTGCCTGTTTCCACTCTTGTCTTCCCGGCCACACACACAATCCTCACCTGGTGTCTCTCCAACAACGCCTCAGCGCCTGTAACGTCCTTGGCCAGTTCGTCAGAGGACACTAGCGCCATCATGCTGTTGATCCATGATGTCAAGTCTCTGTAGTCTGATAAAAATCGCTGAAGGTCGTACGAGTCAAGCAGTTTGCCTTTACGGGCGTCCGCCTGAAACATTTGCAGAACAAAATAAGGAGCTGAGCAAAAAGCGATGCAGTTTTAACAAAATAAGTATGCCATGCAATGACCACCTAGGACCATACAAAATAAAGATAACTGTGCATCGGGCCTGACAGCCAAGTGGCTATGACATCCGCGTTCCTATCACAAGGTTTCGAGTTCGATCCATCTGGGGAGCACCTGATGGGCAAACAGCGGAGATTTGTTCCACAGGTCAACATATGACTCAGAGGCCTGCACGTGCCATAACCCCCGTTTTTGCATATACAGAACATCTAATATATATGTTAACCCTACCAGACCGAGTTCCCGCTATTGCGGGAATGACGAAAATGACTATATACCGAGTTCCCGCTATAGCGGGAATAGCACACTCACATGATCGTCACTTTATCAAGAGCTAAAAATAGCCACCGAACCGTTGCTAAGCGTCGCGTGAGCGTGTGTTCAGCCTATTGCAAATGTCTGCCTTTGTGTTGATGGTATTTTGAGGTGATTTGGGTGCAAAATTGACCATGAAGTGAGCTAGTGATGAACCAAGCACTTCAACAGGTAAACGGGCGAGGCCAACTCGCTTCACAGTTCAACAAGTGGTGGACATTTTGCAGATTGGAGAATTTGATCAGGAATACGTTTCCGATTCAAGTGACGATGATTACGTTGATGAAGCATTGAGTGAAAGTGATGATTCTGACAATGAAAGAAGTAGGTCGAGACAAGAGTGTTGGAAGAAGGGGGCGTGCCCGTACCCCCAACCAAGTGATAGGGGAGATGCTTGTATGATTGAGGGTTGGACTGGCGTTAGATGAAAGGTAGGCCTATTTTCTACAATCTCTCCACGTTTCATATAATTCTAACCATTGGTGTGCATGATATGAACAGTTTTCTAACGTATATACATTTTTTTTCAAAATTTTGCTCCGGAGGCCAGGCAGGGGGCACAATTACGCTCAGGGGCTAAGGTCTGGTAGGGTTAAGGACCCTGTAAATCTTGCCATTGCCCTGTGACTGATGGAAACAAGCAAATATGCAGCAAGCACATCCACCAAAGACGGAATACAGTATTGTATAGGAACACAATGCTTGCACAATCGTCATCATCATCATCAAGTGCCTTGCCACATGGCTTTGGCGATCATGGCCCTCCATATGCATCTATCCCTTGTTGCCGCAAGCACATCTTCCACCCTCTCTGTCCTCAGCCACTCAGCAAGTCCGTCCAATACTTTTTCCCTGGGTCTACCTGGTGTTCTCTTTCCCTCCAGTTTTCCTGTTGTGACTAGGTGCTCTAATTCCCTTTTCCTCATAAAATGGCCTATAAATGTTGCCTGTCTTTTCGTAATCTTCCTTATGAATGATCTTCTTGTGTCTGCCTCCGTCAAGACTGTCTCGTTTGTTTTCTTTGCTGTCCATGGAACTCTCAACATTCTTCTTAGAAACCACATCTCAGCTTCCTCAATTTCGTTCAGGCTTTGCTTGTTGGCTGTCCATGCATAACAACCACAGAACATTACCAGTTCTATATAACATTCAAGAACTTTCTTCCTGATGTTAAATGACAGGCATTTGCTGGCTTGCACAATGTGGACCACATAACATGCATACATGCACCCAGTACACTGTTTGGAAAAAAAGAAAATATATAAAATAGATATGTAAATCTACCACCTTTGCTAACCAAGCACTACCCAATCAATAAAGTCCCAATGAAGAAGGCCAGTGCACCACTGAAAATTTAGGATTAAATTTATGTTGATTTGTTTTTTTGGTGCACCTGCAGCTCTCTCTCTCTCTCTCTCTTTCTCTCTCTTCTTTCTCTCTCTCCCCTTCTCCCTCTCTCTCCTCTCTCTCTCTCCCCTCCCTCTCTCTTCTCTCTCTCTCTCTCTCTCTCTATCTGGATTGAGCCCCACAGAAGAGGTAGCAGGTAGCAGAACAGATGCTGCTGAACTTCACCGCAGCGACCCAGCAGTAAGGCAAGGTCTCCTCTGATGGGTTGTTGTTACTGCTATTGTTATTGTTATTGTTGTTTAAAGCCCAGCCGACTGTGTAGAGCCATATCCGGGCTATAATCGCTTCAAAACATACAAAAAATCAATAGAAAAAAAAGAAATGAAAATTAAGTACACATATCAATGCACTTGCGCACATAATCTAAGGATACGCCCCCGGCGTCGACCACTCTGTCCAATTTATCACACAAGGGTTTTAAAAAACACACCTGAATACAAATTTAAGCATATTTGAGGACAAAAAACATATATAAAAAACGGGCATAAATTACCTAAAATTGCTTCTGCATATCTCACCTCCCTAGAGCCAAAAATGCACTTAATACACGTACCCAATTACCAATCCTAAGAAAAAGTATGTAAGCTTTACTGATACATACAGGTGAAAGGACCAGAAAGGCAGAAAATGACAGGAAAAAAATGACAGAACACAAGAACAGACAGAAACAAAGAGAGTGACAGAAAAGAGAAACTTTCTAGCACAGAATTTCCAGAAGGTGGGGATACAATTTATACTGAAAAAGCCCCTGGCATCCCCTCGGGGCCTCTGATGGGTGGTCCCACAGTGGCTTCATGTCATGATCTCATACACACCTTCTAGCGCATGACTTGGGACTGAATGAACTTGGTTTAAGTGGCATGTTTAAGAGCTGAGATGAGTGGGATGAGGACAACACTAAGTCAACACAGCAAAAAACGAAAATGAAACAAAAAATGAGTAGAATCCTAAAAGTATGTGTGTGTGTGTGTGTTATGTGTTTTGTAACAGTGTCCTGGAGTGTAGTGCATAACAGATGAGAGTAACAGATAGTGCCATGAGGTGAGGCAGAGTGTGAACAGACATCGTGGTACCTTGATGGTAAGGGAGTTCCACATCTGGTTGACCTCCGTCTGGTGTTCATAGATGCCCTCTGCCTGATCCGGGTGGGTCTGCATCAGACGCTGAGCGTTGCTGTCAAGGTCACGCACCTGGAAATGACAGACACACACTAGCGCTGTTGCCGCCACTGAGGCTACATTTTTATTGACCTTTATGTTATGAACACACAAGACTTTCTGCTATTGTGACAGTGATTTTACACATTTTACTGTTACAAAACTTTCTGCCAATATAGTAATAATTAAATATAGCCCAATAAGCCTTCTTCTTCTTCTTCTTCTTCGCCTACGCTGCTACACAATCATCTGAGTCCGGGCGATGAATGCAGCCGTCTTTTCCAGTTCCTGTCTGCAGCCATGGAGTTTGGTTGTCAGCGGAGTGTCTGTCGCCACATATCCTGTCTTGCCACCTGGTGAAGGGGACATCTTTAGAGTATACGCTCCGTGGTTTGGTCTTCTTGACCGCAGGGACAGGTTGGGGAGGGCGCCAGCTTCAGTTTGTGGTACATGTGGCTGTTCAGCCTATTGTGACCAGTGCGCAACCTCACCAGGGCAACTTGCTGCTCTCTAGACAACAGGTGGTCCAATAAGCCAATGGTGATCAATGCAGCAACAAAGTTTCTAAACATGTCTGTTCTCTATAAGCCTCTGTACAGTGCCATGTGTTTCTGGTGCTGCGGTGTATTGGTTAGCACAATTAACCTACCGACTGGAAGGTTGTGGATTCGAATTCCCGTCAGTCCCTTCAAAAATAATTGTGGGACTTTTTGACTCTAATATGCTCCTACTCAGAGCTGAGTGTGCTGTTGGCTCATTGGAAAGACTGGCACCACACAGTCAAGCCTCATACATGAATGCATTACTGAGGGTGTTGCTCAAATGTTCTGACCAATGCTGCACGTGTCTGTTCTCTTGGGCCTGGTTGACACCATGACATATAATGATAGTAAGCACAGAGTACAGCCCTGTCATGCAGTCTCAATCCTCAGTGGAAATCCACAGCATCATGATTATCATCCTCATCACCATCATTATCATTACATTATAAAAAACTGTCCAAGCTTCTGTGGCCATTGAGGTGACATAGAAAATGGGTGGGACACCCCCCCCCCCCCCCAAAAAAAAAAAAAAGAGAAAGAAGCAGAAAAAGAAAAGAAAGGTGAGCACGAAGTAAATCTCTGTAAGTGCGATAATCTTTTTAAAAAAAGTGTGTTTCTAGGCCTTAAGGTCTCTTCTATTGTTCACTGCTCTGCGTTCTTCAGTTTTCCTCTCTTACATCTTCCTTCAGGTGTCTGGTGAAGAGCAGTCTGATGATTTCATCTTGCTGTCTTCAGATGCTGTACCAAATCCATCTCCATCATCTTTGTAATACTGTTCTTACATAATTCACTGTTGTATACTCCCAGTTTTAATATTTATAATTTATTGTTCTTACATAATTTCATTGTTTAAAACCCCCAGTTTTAATACAAAGTGATTTTAATTTGCAAATTTTATTAAATCTATCCATTTTGTTTAAGAACCAAACCACCACTGAAGCAGAAAGGACAAAATACAACTGCAGACAGAATAATCATAATTTTTACAACTAATATGTTTCAATCAATTGCTTTACACATAAAATAACATCTGTGCGTTTTTATCGTTAGTATGTGTACACATGAATATTACATACGTGCATGTATAAGTGTATTTATGTGTGCAGAATGTCACCAGCGCCAACTTCTGAGTAGGCTCGTAACAACAAACTCCAATTCCAAAACTCATCCACATCCACATTTTCCCAATCCATACCATGTTTCACAAGTTACTTCCCTTCACCAGTCTTCCATTCTTTGATCTGTGTTTGACAGTCTTTGTTCAGATAATAATCTACACATTTCATTCTATAAAGCAAGGCAGACAGAGTCAAGGAACAATGTAGTAGTCGTAAGTTTACTAAAAAAAAAAAATTAAAAAATAAAAATAGTAGGGTTGCTGTTGCAGAGTAATCGGAAAATCGGACAACAGCATCGGTACATCACAGTGCAACCAAAATGATTTAACCCTTTTACTCCCACACCCTGTCCATCAGTATCCTGCATTGTCAAGAACGCAAGCAAAGCAAAAACTGAACCCTTGGACTCCCTCGCCCTATCCACCAGCTTCCTGCAAGAAGCTGGTGGATAGGGAGAGGGAGTCAAAGGGTTCAGTTTTTGTAGTTAGTGGATAGGGTGCAGGAGTCAAAGGGTTAAGGCTTCTTTGAGCAACATTCTTACGGCTAGTCCTCTTATACTGCGAGAGTGATAAGACTTTAACCCTTTGACTCACGCACCTTTCCCAGCAGCATCCTGCATTGTCAACCCTGCTAGCAAAGCAAAACCTTAACCTTTGATTCCCTCACTTTATCCATCAGCTTCCTGCAGGAGGCTGGTGGAGAGGGTGAGGGAATCAAAGGGTTAAGGTTTAGCAATTGGTGGATAGGGTGCAGGAGTCAAAGCGTTAAACTCAACAAAACAGAACAGAGCAGAACAGAACAAGTAACAATGTACCTCCAAGACATACCCAGACAACAAAGATACTAATGGTGATGCAAAAATGCTGTGTGTGTGTGTGTGTATGTGTGTGTGTGTGTGTATGGTGTGTGGTGTGTGCGTGTGTGCGTGTGGTGTGTGTGTGTGTTGTGTTGTGTTGTTGTGTTTGTTGTGTTGTGTTGTGTTGTGTGTGTGTGTGTTGTGTTGTGTGTTGTGTGTTGTGTTGTGTGTGTGTGTTGTGTTGTGTGTGTGTGTGTGTGTGTGTGTGTGTGTGTGTGTGTGTGTGTGTGTGTGTGTGTGTGCGCGCGTGCATATGTGTGTGTGCGGCGTATATAGTGTGTGTGTGTGGTGTGTGTGTGTGTATGCGTGCATATGTTTGTGAGTGCGTATGTGCTGTGAGTGTGTGTGTGCGTGTGTGTGTGTGCGTTGTGTTGTGTGTTGTTTGGTGTGCCTCTGTGTGTGTGTGTGGGGGGGGGGGGGGGTGCGTGTGTATGTATGTGTGAATAAAAGATGAAATGAAATGAATGAATGAAATATTTTATTTTCCAAAAGTGCTGCCCTCACCTTTGCCCAAGGGCAGCCAAGTCCCGCTCCAAACCTTCGTGTTTACGCTGCAGTGCTTGCACACTGGCAAGGTCATGGCCAAAGTTGTCAGTGTTTAATGCTGCGTCTTTCTCGGTGATCCAGTCCTTGGTCTCGTCCACCTCCCTAGAGCAACAGACGAACATTTAACTCCTTGTCTGCTGTACTATTTACACTGTATATAGCTGGTTTGTACTGCGTGGCATCATTACGCATATCACATACTTGGTAAATTTATCATGAACTCATGCCATTCAAAGTTAAAGGGAAACAATCTTGGAATGTGAAATGTGGTCAACTTACCTAACAGCTTAACTCTTTGGAGACGCGTCCCAAAATGGCTGATGAAACTCTCGAGATGCACAGTTTTTGGTACTTTTGAAAAAATTGCGGAGAATATCCAATGACAATAAACCTATCCTGTTATATATGTTTTAAAAGGTCATTATGTCTACTTTGTAACTGTGCAGACCGCTTGTTTATGCATGCTTTCATTTTTTTTCTGGTTTACCATTGAAAAAGGCATGCAAATAGCAAATAGCAAAAAAAGAAAAGTTCTGGATGTACACACACATGACTTATCAAACTGCTGCTTGTAATCCATTAAATATCCATGTCACAAAACTGCACTTAACATGTCACAGGATATGCATTCTTCACTGGAAGTTACTATGAGTTCTGCTTTTATGAATATTTTGTCCCAAAAATGATTAAATACAGGCGCAGAGTCTTTTGACTCTTCAAACAAGCCAAAAATAGAGTTCCAACAGTCTCCTACGGTCAAAGGGAAAGAAATCTACTTAGAAAAATGGTTAAACACTGTTGTCAGTATAATCTCCCTTATTATAGTATCAAGTAGTCTCTGTAAAAAAAAACCCATAACATCTCCGCAGCTTTAGCTGCGGAGCGTCGCAGTCGAGACACAGAGCTCCGCAGCTATAGCTGCAGAACGTCGCCATCGAGTTAAGTCCTTCATTCCCCACTTAAACCTTTGACTCCCGCACACCGTCTATCAGCATCCTGCATAGTCAACCATGCTACCAAAGCAAAATCTTAACCCTCCTACTCCCTCAGGGAGTCAAAGGGTTAAGGTTTTGCAGTTTATGGATAGGTTGCACGAGTCAAAGGGTTAAAAGTCCAATTATGAGTATTGCAGCATGCCTAAATGAGCTTAGAGAATAGCACAATACAAGATCAATTTACGAAAATAACAATCATCATCATCATCATCATCTTGAAGTCTATGGTAGTTTGCTGGAGACAGATTGTAAGGTGTGCTGGAGAAAGATAGCATGGTAAAAACTCAAGCTGAAATGGAGAATAGCACTATACAAGAATGATTTATCATCATCATCATCATCATCACCATCACCATCATATCATCATCATCACACGGACCTCATGGCAACTATCTATCAAGGAAAAACAGTGGCAAAATGGAAGAAAGGCAGACCTCCAATTTCATACACCGAGAACATAACCAACATCAGTGGCCTAAGTATTCAAGAAATTGTCCACAAAAGTCAAGACAGAGCGGCCCGGAGGGAGGTGGTGGTGTCAAAATGCGCACCGGCCAACACTGAACCCGGTGACACTGACAGGTGAGACAGGCGAGATATCATCGTCATCAAAGTTTATAGTAGTTTGCTGAAGACAAGATTATAGATGCAGACATCACTGAACCCGGTGACACTGACAGGTGAGACAGGCGAGATATCATCGTCATCAAAGTTTATAGTAGTTTGCTGAAGACAAGATTATAGATGCAGACATCACTGAACCCGGTGACACTGACAGGTGAGACAGGCGAGATATCATCGTCATCAAAGTTTATAGTAGTTTGCTGAAGACAAGATTATAGATGCAGACATCACTGAACCCGGTGACACTGACAGGTGAGACAGGCGAGATATCATCGTCATCAAAGTTTATAGTAGTTTGCTGAAGACAAGATTATAGATGCAGACGTCACTGAACCCGGTGACACTGACAGGTGAGACAGGCGAGATATCATCGTCATCAAAGTTTATAGTAGTTTGCTGAAGACAAGATTATAGATGCAGACGTCACTGAACCCGGTGACACTGACAAGTGAGACAGGTGAGACATCATCATCATCAAAGTTTATAGAAGTTTGCTGAAGACAAGATTATAGATGCAGACGTCACTGAACCCGGTGACACTGACAAGTGAGACAGGTGAGACATCATCATCATCAAAGTTTATAGAAGTTTGCTGAAGACAAGATTATAGCTGCAGACGTATTTCAAGACATAACTGTAATGTCTAAAATCACTTGTTGCCAAACGGTTCAGAACAGTTTGCTGAGGACAGGTTGAAGGAGGTTGAAAGCCTTACCTGTGATACCTCTGCACCTCAAAGGCACTGCCCAAGGTCTGTGCTCGTTCTGCTGACACCTCCTGTAGGGTTGACCAGCGCTGGTTCAGTTGCTGCAACATCCATCACCTCTGTATCACTGACAGCAACAGCAATATCACTTACAGTAATATGTATGGTGATAAACACAGAGATCTTATCTTTAATCACAGCACATCTCATGGAACTGACATCACAGCTTGTTTCAGTGCAGAGCAAGAAACTGATTTTCCAAACAGGTGACTGAAAAGGTTTTGGATGCCTGATTTCAAAATGCTTTTCTCTGTGCGTGCGTGCGTGTGTGTGTGTGTGTGTGTATGCGCGCGCGCACACCGTGTGCATGTGTATGTGCATCTTCATGTGTCTGTGTGTGATGAGTTCATACGTGCGTGCGTGCCTGTGTGTACGCTGTGTGTGTGTGTGTGTGTGTGTGTGTGTGTGTGTGGTGTTGGTGTGTGTGTGTGTGTGTGTGTGTGTGTGTGTGTGTTTGAGTGTGTGTGTGTGTGTTTTGAGTGTGTGTGTGTGTGTGTGTGTGGTGTGTGTGTGTGTGTGTGTGTGTGCGCACCATGCGTGTTTGTGTATCTTTGTGTGTCTGTGTCTGTGTATGATAAGTTTATACATGCGTGCATGCATGCATGCTTCTGTGCGTGTGCATGTGCATGTGGGTGGGTGTGCGCGTGTGTGTGCGCATGTGTATATGTATCTTTGTGTGTCTGCGTCTGTGTTTGATGAGTTCATACATACATGTGTGCGTGCGTGCATGCGTGCATGTGTACTTTCGTGTGTCTGTGTGTGATGTGTGCGTGCATGCGCATGTGTGCGTGCATGCGCATGTGTGCATACTGGCTGAGAGATACAATATTCCATCTGCATGTCATGGATCTACTTACAGGTTGCTGACTGGCAGCAAAAGTAGTAAAGGGGTTCCAGACTGCTGCTTCATAAATATTATCATCATGTTGTGACAGTCTGTTCCAATCATGTTGTGATGCTTTGTTCCCAGCTGAAATGTATACATCTCCACACCTGCACTTCTAATGTTCCATAGGAGAACAACAACAACAACAAAACAGAAATGGACAAAAACACATCCAGTCCCCCAATATGAACAAGAGATGAGATACTTACGGTGATCTGTTCGCGGATCTTCTCAGCAGCCTCTGTGTGGCCCATGGCAGTCAGACGATCAGCAATGTTGTTCAGCTCTTGTAGTCTTGCTTCGTTGGCTTTCAGGTCCTACACACACATAAACACATGCACGCATGCACGCATACACATGTACGCATACATAGATAATGCATATGCATGCACGCATCCACACCCGCGCACGCGCACACACACACACACAAACATACACACATACACACACAAAACATACAGGCATGCACTCACTCACACACACACACACACACACACACACACACACACCACACACACACACCACACACACACACACACACACACACACACACACACACACACACATTCTAAGTCAAGTCAAAATATTAAGCAACAGGAATATCTAAGCAGAAAACTGAAATCCAAAACAAGACAAAACACTCTGACAAGACAACCAACAACAAAAAATAACAAAGTCCAAATATCTTCAAGGGTTCAAACTGACACTAAACAAATACATTTTTTTAATTTTATAAAAAAAAAAGGAAAAAAAACCCCAGCCACAGCCATGTGCACATTCTACTGATCCTGTATCTACTAGTGATCTGAATTAAAATTCAAAACTGTTCAAGAGGGCATCACCACACAGTGACTGCCATTTTGTTCGTTCTGCCCCAACCTGCCAATGATGATCTACGTCTGTGCAAAATCCTATGCCCTGGCAAAGTCTTGAATTTAAACCTGAATTCATTAAAGATGGATTCATCGCACATATATATATATATATAAAAGCATTGGAGATATGTCACCAAACCCTATGTGCATATAAAGTACTGAATAGTAACACACACACACACACACACACACACACACACACACACACACACACACACACACACACACACACACACACACACACACAGATATGCTCTCTTTCACACACACACCACACCCACACACACACACACACATACACACACACTCTGTGACAGATACAGACACACTGTGACACACAGACACCGACACAGACATGCTCTCATACACATACACACACTGTGACAGATACATACACACTGTGACACACAGACACCGACACAGACATGCTCTCATACACATACACACACTGTGACAGATACATACACACTGTGACACACAGACACCGACACAGACATGCTCTCATACACATACACACACTGTGACAGATACATACACACTGTGACACACAGACACCGACACAGACATGCTCTCATACACATACACACACTGTGACAGATACATACACACTGTGACACACAGACACCGACACAGACATGCTCTCTTTCACACACACACACACACACACACACACACACACACACACACACACACACTGTGACAGATACAGACACACTGTGACACACAGACACAGACACTGATACAGACATGCACTCATTCATACATACACATACACACACACACACACACACACAACACACACACACACACACTCACTCACATTCTCACTGCCACACTCAGAGCTTTCTTTTCATTTCCTCCCAACAGACAGAAACGCTGACAGAAGGCAGAAAACTCAGCAATTTTGATAAGCATGTGTTGCAGTGGACTCGCATGTTTTTGAACTAGCCATGTACCACATGCCATAAGAGACCTTCACTGACTAAATGTGCAGGCACATTGCCAACAGCTGAAAGCTGTAAATAAAACCTCCATCTCCTTATCACTCTCCCCCTCCCCCCCCCCCCCCTAAACTAGTTGTTACCCAGTCTGAAGTGTGGGTCAGTCAGAGTTTGCCTAAAGCTTGTCTCATTATGTCCCGTGATGAAATAGCTAAAACCTTTGGCAACACGCTGTCTTTCTAACAGTGCTTGGCCCAGTCAAAGCATCGTTGTCAGCCATTTTGAAAGAAAGGTCAAAATCTCTCAGAGGGTAGTTACAAACACTGAAGTGCAGTGACCATAGCAAAGTGTGACTGGCTGCTGACCTCACGCTCAATTCATGAAGATGGACAGAGCTTTGTGATTCATGTGAACAGGGATTCTCCAGCCTAAAAATAGAGCTAGGACAATTCTTGATGTGATGTAAATGTACATATACGTCCTTGGCAAATGAGATACACATTATCGTAACACATATATAAATCCGTGGCACTGAAGAGGTTAAAAAAGAAGAAAAGGAAAAAACAAGCAACACTTATAGGACATTTTATGAGGCAAGAGAAATCAGAGCACCTAGTCACAACAGGAAAGCTGGAGGGAAAAAGAGCACCAGGTAGACCCAGCGAGATGGATTTGCAGAGTGGATGAGGACAGAAAAGGGGGAAGCTATACTTTCAGCGACAAAAGATAAAGACTCGTACAGAGGGCCATGATCGCCAACGCCATACAGCATGACACATGATAATGATGATGATAATGATGACAATGACGAATATGTTAAGCAAAAGAAAGGCAGATCTATCTAACTATGGCAACCAGCAGTAGAAACATTCTGCTGGGAGTTTAGTGTTTGGAGTTTGTTCAAGAGGGACTCAACACACTCAGACAATTCCATACATGTTCCACCCGAACATGCCAGTCAGTAATTATCTGGCTGACTTTTGGAGTCTGTGTAAAGACAACATGTGCTGGTGGAACCTACCAAACTCTGATACCACTGAAATGACTGAAGCATTAACACTATGCCGTCTTGATGGCAGTCTGCTGCCGCCCATTTGTACCGCGGTCTTAGTCGAGACGGCAGGCTGGTGCCATCGGAAAATGCCATTTTTTTTATTTGTAACATGAGCATATTCGAGGGAGAAAACTCCTGAAAGTCAAAGTATAATCATCTATGCATCGATTGCTTCCCTTAGACCTATCTAATCATCATACAGTCTTTGTTTTCACCTATTTTCAAAATGGCGGCAAGGCGACTTCGGAACCAGCGTATGTTTTCTGTGCAAGAGGCGATCGATATCATCCAAGCTGAAGGATCTGATGATGAATTAGATCTTGTTGGTGAATTATCTGTCAAAGATAGGGATGATTTGTTGGATTCAGATACGAGTTTGTCCCTAGCATTGGCTTAAGTGACATCGCTATGTGGTCGATCATGTGGTTCAAAACTTTTGTTCGGAATGCTGTTTGGATACCCTAATTAGAGTAATTTCTACATTCAAGTGGGAAATCAGCACACAAATTGTGAGTAGAATCTAATGTAGCAAGCTTCTGCCTTTCTTTTGCACTTTACTGTTTGTTTCTATCTTGTCTGGTTATTTTGTAATTTTTTTTTTAAAAATGGCAGAAAACACGCAATTTCAGGGGTTGACAAGCACTATTTGACTGCGACTCCATTGAGTTAAGGTGGGCAGCACGTAATCGGTTTTTATGCTGAAGGCAAAAACAGCCAAAACAGCCTTCATGAAGATGAAAAGCGTTCTTATCAACAAATGCCTATCAATTAACATCAGGAAGAGTTTTTGAGTGTTACATACAACCGATACTGCTGTATGGTTGAGAAGCGAGGACAGTCAACACGCAAAGCCACAACAAAATTGAGGCAAATGAAATGTGGTTTCTAAGAGGAATGTTGAGAGTTCCATGGACAGCAAAGAAAATAAATGAGACAGTCTTGAAGGAGACAGACACAAGAAGATCATTTATAAAGAAGACGAGGAAAAGACGAGCAACATTTATAGGACATTTTATGAGGAAAGGGAAATTGGAGCACCTGGTCACAACAGGAAAGCTGGAAGGAAAGAGAACACCAGGTAGACCCAGGGAGAAAATATTGGTCGGACTTGTAGGGTGGCTGAAGACAGAGACGGTGGGAGATGTAATTACAGCAACAGGGGATAGATTCGTAAGGAGGGCCACAATCACCAATGCCATGCGGCAGGGCACATGATGATAATGATGATGCTGAAGGCTGGGACAGAATTTGAGAAATCATATCATCGTGTCAGCTAGGGGTGGGGATAAATGATTTCATATTTCTATGATAATCATGTACCTTCTGGAAGTCATCAAACTTCTTCTGCATCTCTTCCACCTGCTCCAGATCCTCTCCAACATCCTCTCCGATCATCAGGTTCTCCTTCTCCGTGATCCAGGCTGCCAGCTCGGCCGCCTCTCGCACCAGCTGGTAGGCCTTGCATGATTCCTTCACGTTTTCACGGCGCTGGTTGGCCAAGTCAAGCAGATTGGCATACCTGCAGTAAAACAGATATTTGAAGGTTTTGTGTGTGTGTGTGTGTGTGTGTGTGTGTGTGTGTGTGTGATGTGTGTGTGTGTGTGTGTGTGTGTGTGTGTGTGTGTGTGTGTGTGTGTGTGTGTGTGTGTGTGTGTGTGTGTGTGTGTGTGTGTGTGTGTGTGTGTGTGTGTGTGTGTGTGTGTGTGTGTGTGTGTGTGTGTGTGTGTGTGTGTGTGTGTTGTGTGTGTCAGAAATTTCATTTTCATCATCGCCAAATTGATGTCATCAAGGTTGGGTAGTCACATGATTTCCTCACTCATGAGACCATGATTTTTGCCAGTTTTTGTTTTCAAATCAGCTAAAAAAAAAATTTGTTCTGACAGCATGCAAAACATTAATGAAATGTTAACGGAAGCAAACAAACATAGAACACAACTCCCAGCTTGGTGTACATGGTTCAATCCCAGCCCATCATCATCATCATCATCAGGTGCCTTGCCGCATGGCGTTGGCGATTATGGACTTCAATCTGTCTCTATCTCTTGTTGCCTCAAGCATCTCTTCCACCCTCCTTGTCTTCAGCCACTCTGCAAGTCCCGTCTAGTATCTTCTCCCTGGGTCTACCCGGTGCTCTCCTTCCCTCCAGCTTTCCCATTGTGATCAGGTGTTCCAATTCCCCTTTCCTCATAAAATGGCCTATGAATGTTGCCTGCCTTTTCCTAATCTTCCTTATGAATGATCTACTTGTGTCTGCCTCCATCAAGACTGTCTCGTTTGTTTTCTTTGCTGTCCATGGAACTCCAACATCCTTCTTAGAAATCACATCTCGGCTGCCTCAACCTTGTTCTGATTTTGCTTGAACAGCCCACAACATTAAAATCTGGCCTGTTCGCTACCCATCTCAATGTTTCCATCATTCTGGTGGTGTCAGCTTAGTGTAACATAGCTCCCTTCTCCCCTTTCCCCGTTTCAAGACCTTGCCAGTGCACAAGGTTTTGTGCTGGCTCTGGACATCTGTCAGATAACTGCTGGCAGATTTGGGTGAAGCGCATATGGAGTTGTCCCGAGCGTGGTGAATCCCTCTTGAAATAACTCAAGTAAATCCAGTAAGTTGGTGCCGGGATAATTAGAACCAGTTTTGTTTAAACTGGTGAAACTAAAACTGATGTTTCGTGGATCACCTCCACTGAGGCCATTAGCATGAAACAACTATCAATACTTCCCATTACAAATATCTTAACTTAAGGGGGCAGACCTACCCAGATTTGGGTACCAAGATTGTGATGTTCAGTGTTTTAATTCTAATTAACCAATCACCATTATATTTGGCAAGAAGATACCTCAGACAGTATTCTTTGGATTGAATATCTTTGTTGGGGTCTGTGAGTTATGAAAAGTTGACCAAAATTAATCAATTAATTAATTAATTGCGATTTTTTGCAAGATTGTATACATCAGACATAATATGTTCAAAAGTTTTCATCTGATTTTCTTGATATTTGGCACACATATAGCAGGGACAGGTACCTATAGCCGGTAGTAAAATCTTGCAGCTCTGCTTGAAAAGAACATTTTTATCAAAAGTTGTATTATAATTTTTTTTATTAAAATTATTCTAAAAAAATTGGTGTGATGATTGTACAGAAAATAATGATAGTAGAGCTAAGATTTTACTACATGCCATACATACTATACAGATGTGTTTGCTCACTAAATATCAAATTCCTAACATGAATATATTTGTAGTTATAAATGTCACAGTATGTACTATATTTTTTTCATTTTCGCGAGAACATTTTTTAATTAATTAATTTTTGTCAACTTTTCATAACTCACAGACCCCAACACAGATATTCAATCCAAAGAATACTGTCTAAGGTATCTTCTTGACAAATATCATGGTGATTGGTTAATTAGAACTGAAACACTTAACATCACAATCTGGTACCAAATTGGGTAGGTCTGCCCCCTTAAATATACCCCATAAGTTCCTGAGAAAAAGCTGTTCACAGAGCGTCCGTGCAAAAAAAACGCTAATCCTAGACATTTATTCCACTTTCTGTGATCTTGACCTTGGTGCCCTACCTTCCAAACTTACATTTTCACAAATCCTGAACACTCTGAACCTTTGACAAAAATAAAGTAAAGATCCAAGTAGAAAGAGCTGAAAGAATCTTGTTCACACATCTCTCTCAGGGACACACATATGCCCAGACATACACTATTCTCTGGCTGATACAACAAAACAACCCCATCCCATCCCTTTTTCTATCAAAAACAAAAAAGATGAAAATAAAGCATATATGTGAAGGTTGGTAGTAGAGGGGGACTGTCAGTAATGGTGTAGCATGTGGATGAGACTATGAGTATTGTCTTCAATGCCTGGTGGTGCATAAGTACTGTCTCTCAACACCTGGTGGTGCATAAGTACTGTCTCTCAACACTGGTGGTGCATAAGTACTGTCTCTCAATGTCTGGTGGTGCGTAAGTACTCTCTCAATGCCTGGTGGTGCATAAGTACTGTGTCTCAATGTCTGGTGATGCATATGTACAGATTCTTCATACCTGGTGGTGCATAAGTACTGTCTCTCAATGCCTGGTGATGCATAAGTACTGTCTCTCAATGCCTGGTGGTGCATAAGTACTGTCTCTCAATGCCTAGTGATGCATATATACTGACTCTACATATCTGGTGGTGCATAAGTACTGTGTCTCAATGCCTGGTGATGCATAAGTACTGTGTCTCAATGCCTGGTGGTGCATAAGTACTGTCTCTCAATGCCTGGTGATGCATAAGTACTGTCTCTCAATGCCTGGTGGTGCATAAGTACTGTCTCTCAATGCCTAGTGATGCATATGTACTGACTCTCAATACCTGGTGGTGCATAAGTACTGTGTCTCAATGCCTGGTGGTGCATAAGTACTGTCTCTCAATGCCTGTGGATGCTTTAAGTACTGTCTCTCAATGCTGGTGGTGCATAAGTACTGTCTCTCAACACCTGGTGGTGATAAGTACTATCTCTCAGTGCCTGGTGGTGCATAAGTACTGTCTCTCAACACCTGGTGGTGCATAAGTACTGTTTCTGAATGCATGGTAGTGCATAAGTACTAATAATAATACCAAGTGATGCTTAAGTATTGTCTCCTAATTTCTTGTGATGCTTATCTATTGTCTCGACACAATGTGGTGTACATGTACTATGTCCAGTGGTCACATACATACTGTGTCTTAATGTGTACTGTTGTGTATGTATATTGTCTCTCAATGTCTAGTGGTACATGTGCACTGTCTCAACACCAAAGGGATGCTTATGCACTGTCTCAATATCTGGAGGTGCATATGTACTGTCTCAATACTAAACATGTATGTATTGTCTAGAGTTACATATATACTATGTCTCAATGTCTAGTGGTCTCAACATACAGTGGTGCATATGCACTCTCAATATGTAATGGTGCACATGCACTAGTCTCATTTCCAAAAGTGTCTAGTGGTGCATATGCACTGTGTCTCACTGCCTAGTGGTGCAAAAGTACTGACTGTGTCTCGATCTGGTTCTGTCTGACGGAGATGGTGAATTCATCCATCAGGTTGTTCCGACTGGCAGACAGACTGGGATCCAGTTTCTTCACATAGGCCGCAGGCACAAAGCCCTGACGGTCGTTCACCTCCACCTTCCACCAGTCCTGCACACACACACACACACACACACATCAGTGCATGTAAGCACACACGCATACATGTGCAGGAGAACACAAACGTGATAAGTTACGCACACAACCAAAAAGAGCTTATTGTTCATAATGTCTATTCAAGAATTTAGTTCTGGCACATACATGTGCGCACACACACACACACACACACACACACACACACACACACACACACACACACACACACACACCACACACACACACACACACCACACACACACACACACCACACACACACACACACACACACTCACCACGCACGCACGCACGCGCACACACCACACACACACACATACACATGCATGCGCGCTCCCATCTCTATACATAAACGCACACACGCACACAAACACCTATACGCATATCAAACACAAAGCCTTAACAAAACCTTTTAGTTGTTGTTGCTGTTGTTTTTGCCTCGTAGATGCCAGATTTTTTTCTTTCCCACATTCTACACCATCTTGATGGCCAAATACGTTGGCACGTTTTTTTCATAATGTGATGAGAAGAAGGAGTATGATGATGACAACCACGACCCTATGGAGTTCCATCTAGGATGGAGACTGCATGACAGGGTTGTACTCTACACATACTATCATAATACATCCTGATGTCAACCAGGCCTGAGAGATAGACATTTGCAGTTTTAGAAGATTTGAGCAACAGCCTCAATGACATTGATCCGTGAAGTGGATGAGACTCAACTGTGTGTGATCCCAGTCTTCCCAATGAATCCCAAAGCATGCTCAACTCTGGGTAGGAGCCAGTTGGAGCTGAAAAATCTCACATTTAATTTGAAAGGACTGATGGGGATTAAAACCCACAACCTTCCAGTCTATGGTCCATTTCACTAACCATTAACACCACGTCAGCCGGTTCAAATGTCAGGTGTTTGTCAGTATTGTCAACATTACCATCACATGAACTTAGTGATACCTTTATTTGGGTGGAAAACCCCTACTATGAAATCATCCATTAAAACCAGACACAACATATCAGAAACACCACGATCTTAGAAATGGTGGGAACAACTTCAGTCACCATATACATTCATCGACTGAGAACTGAGTGGTTTGGTCATCTGGCCAGAATGCAACTGCACCACTAAGCTCAAGAAGCACATAACAAAAAGATATGTTGATTTAAAGCCAGAGGCAAACAAAGGAAGACCTACTTCAATGGCATGAAAAAAGGCCACAATTTCACACAGTATTTCTCCACTCCACATCCGTCAACTCACTGCTGACAATCAACACTGTCTCCACGTAACATCCTTGATGGTACGAGTGGACAGAAAAAAAATGAAGCAAAACCAACATTAAAAAGAGTGTAGCTATCAAG
The DNA here is from genome assembly GCA_030674185.1 of Monoplex corrugatus. NCBI lineage: Eukaryota > Metazoa > Mollusca > Gastropoda > Littorinimorpha > Ranellidae > Monoplex > Monoplex corrugatus. Next base: position 27,926,829 of record JAPXFY010000026.1, read on the forward strand.
ACACAAGTCTAAGAAGTGACAGTCAGAACAGTATCTGACAAATTCACTTCCAATTCTCTTTCCTCCTTTGATCTTGAAGAACTTCATGCTGGGACTCAATGAGCGCTTTTTTTTTTTTTCGATTTAACAGTACAGTGAAAAAAAATGGTTTGCAACAGTAACCACTGACCTTGTTGGCACTGTTGAGTAGAGTGAGCACATCGCCCTTCTTCATGGAAATCTCACGAGGTGATTTCTCTGTGTAGTCGTACAGAGCCATGACCCTCTCTGAGCCAAGGTCGTCTATCACCGGGGCTTCCTGTTGCTGTACACAAATGTATTATACATCAATACATCATCATATGTAACGCATCATGTGTTCTCATATCATAAATACATAAGCACATTACATATACATTACATTCCATACACCTGTTTCATCAAATATTAAACATATTACTCGTTATATTTTAATACATTTATCACAAAATCACCAAATACTACACAACACTCGCACATTGTACTTCACATCACAAATGAGTCACATCATTCTCTGTAAGCGCAGGTCATCAATCAGTGTGACTTCCTGCTACTGTACATCTATACACATAAACTACAGCAGAATGACATGAAGCATATGGCCCCTCTCAGGATCAGTTTCATCCTCAGATCTGTGTATGACCTCCAGCTCTTGAATGCAAATCTGGGGAAATCAGATGACCCTGCCTGACCTCTCTGCCAGGGCAAACAAACAGAGGAACATATCCTGAGCTCATGCAAAGCAGCGCTAACCCAAGGAAGGCACATGGACGCACAATCAAGAGATCACATAAGCGATTAGTATTACCAAGGGTAAAACTACACCCCCAAGATGATCCAACACCTTTTGAATGGGAAAGACAGCAGACTGTGGCCTAAAAAAGTTGTGACGTCTGGAGCATGGAAGCGGGCTCAAATGGATTGACTTGATCAAAAGGAGTGCACAGCAGATTTTCTAAACTGGGTGAAAACACCACGAAATCATCAGCAAGAATGGCATGACATCAGATAATATAATACTCCACTCCCATTCACCAAAACAAACGATTCTGCTTAAACTCATTGTGCCCTATGAAAGTAGAATGTAGGAAATCCATTTCTACAGGACTGAACAGTATGCCAGTCTAGTCAGCAACCTGAGGATGTCCAGCTGCAAAGCCAAAGTCCTCGTGCCATAGAGGTTGAAGCAAGAGGGTTGGCTGGCACATCTGCCTATGACCTCATGAAAAAGCTCTCAATTTCTGGAAAGGAGACCACTAGAACACTATGGGCAATGCAGAAGCAGAAGAAGCTGAAAAGAGTTCCAGCTCAATCTAGTCAACAACAAAAAGCAAACTTCTTAAGGCTTAAAATGTCCTGATTTTCAGCAGGTGTTTGACAGCTATGTGGTTAAAACATCCACTACAAGGGTTACTTGGACTTAAGATGCAAGACCACACTGGAGGTGCAGGTTCAAACTCAAGTGGAGGAAAAGAACTGGTGACAATGAGGGGCATCTGGGAGTCATGACCTTACAGCACAAGAGATTAAGGGCTGAAACACTTGCTTGAGGGGGACTTCTCTTCTGAGATCTTCAGATGTCCAGCTCTCCCCAGAATTTCTTGCTTCTCTTACACATTATATACATACACCACGGCGCACAAATCCGAGATACTTTAGTTGGCCACTTTCTGCTGGCTATTAATAGCGTGCCCCTTCCCTTCCACTCCCCACACCCTTTTCACCCGTCCCTTTATCACTAGTGCGGGAGCACAAAGACGCGCTACACTGACGGACTTTGGTCGACCCTGCCTGGCAAAAAATAGCACACGCAGGCGATGCCGGCTCGCAACTAAAGGGTGGCAGAATGGCTGGGAAAATGCAGCCGTGACACATCACATGATGCATCACTCATCAACACACATATAGTATGCATCATGAACAATACATTACACACTTTTACATACATGTTACAGACATATCATTCATCATCTAATGGATGCAGTAGTCAAGCAGGTAAACATTATCTGATTTCTAATCACAAGGTCCTGGGTTTGACCTACGTAGACACATCTATGCACATCGGAAATAGCTGGCAGAATCAGCCAAGCCAAAACAGCATTCAAGAAGATGACAAGCATTCTTACCAACAAATGCCTATCAATTGACATCAGAAAGAGAGTCCTTGAATGTTATATAGAATCAATACTGTTGTACGGATGCGAGGCGTGGACAGTCAGCAAGCAAAGCCAGAGCAAGATTGAGGCAGCCGAGATGTGGTTTCTCAGAAGAATGTTGAGAGTTCCATGGACAGCAAAGAAAACAAACGAGACAGTCTTGATGGAGGCAGACACAAGTAGATCACTCATAAGGAAGATTAGGAAAAGACAGGCAACATTTATAGGCCATTTTATGAGGAAGAGGGACTTGGAGCACCAGGTCACAACGGGAAAGCTGGAGGGAAAGAGAGCACCAGGTAGACCCAGGGAGAGAATGCTGGACGGACTTGCAGAGTGGCTGGGGATGAGGAGGGTGGGGGAGATGCTAGGAGCAACAAGAGATAGAGATGGTGGGGGAGATGCTAGGGGCAACAAGAGATAGAGATGGTTGGAAGTCCATGGTCGCCAACACCATGCGGCAGGGCACCTGATGATGATGATGAGACACATCCACCTGGTGGGTAAAGGATGGATGTTTTTCCAATCTCTCTTGTCAACGTGTATGCAAATCTGCCAGTGCCATAACCCCCTTCATGTGTATATGCATCAAGAAGATCAAACATGCACATTGTGGGCCCCATTAGCTCAGCTGGTCTGAGCGTCAGATTCACATGCTAATGGTTGTGGGTTCAAAACCAGGGGTGTGCTACATTAAAACTGGCCTTCTCACTGTCCCATTTTAACATCATTGTTGTTCTGGTAGAGTCAGTATATGATTAGACAGATCCCTCTTCCCACACTTACTTGGGATGGTTATCCCAGTCGGCTCAGCTGAGGTGGATGCCGACATAAAAACTGAGCCAAACCAATCAAAATATGCACATTCAAGATATTGTAAGCCAGGTCAGTGTCCATGGCTTATGGACATAAGAAAACACTTAGTATGCAAGTCCACGGAAGGTACAGCTTGTGCAACAGCATGATGGAGTGTGGTCAGCTTGCTAAGCAGCTTGGAGACTAAAAGTCTGATTTTGTGAAAAGGGCAGCGAGTCTAAATAAATTTGGAGAACAGCACTATACATAACGATTTATGATCACAATCACAATAATAATAAAGATAACAATAATAATAATACAGGAAGAAGAAAAACTGTAATAACGATACTGATAAAGTTCACAGCAGTTTGCTAGAGAATGATTGTAGAATGCAGATTTGTTTGAAGTCTTACCGGTAATAACTAAAACCAAATGTTGCCACAAGGTCCACAGTGGTTTGTTAAAAGACATATTGCAGGGTAATGCTATACACAAGTAATTTATTCATTTAACAAAACAAAACAAAAAAAACAATCCAAAATATAGTAGCTCCTCTTACAAGCAACAAATCTGGACAAAGTTTAAAAGTAACATTTGCAATTCACTTGAAACGTTCTCATTTTGTTTGAGAACATTTTCGTGACTGCTGATCAAATTGCTGAGGATCAATGGAAGAAGGTCAGTAAACAGAAAAACAAAGATCAATCAAGAAACCAACAGGCATCGACGACAGAGGCAACCAAAAACCCGAGACAACTGCACAACTTGAAGCATGAAAAGAAAGCGAAAGGATTGAGGGTGACTAGAAGTGTACCAGGCAGGAGGGATGCTGACTGTCTATAACTAGAGTGACTTAAATCCTTCAACTACATTCCCGGCTGAAAAAGAGAACTGAGCCCACTAGGACAGCACATGTCAGAAACAGTCACTGTGCATGAAGCTAATTGTTACTGTTATTTTTCTTTAAAGCCCAGCCAACTACATAGTGCCATATCAGCGATATAACCGTTTCAAAACATACACAATACTTCAACAGTAAAAAAAAGGAAAAGAAAATTAAGTGCAGTCAATGCATTTGCACACACAATCTAAGGAGATGCTCCTGGAGTTGACCACTGCGTCCAATTTATCCCACAGGGGATTTAAAAATCATACCTGAATACAAATTAAAACATTACTAAGAATACTAAAACATATAAAAAACCGGCCTAAAGCACCTAAAATTGCTTCTGCATATCTCATTTTTCTAAAGCCAAAAATACACTTGATACTTGTACCCAATCATCAATCCTGAGAGAAAATACGTAAAACTTTATCAAACACATACAGGTGATTGGACCAGCAAGGCAGAAAATGACAGGAAGAAATGACAGAAAGCAAAGGAGCAAGGCAAAAACAAAGAGAGTGACAGAAAAGAGGAAATTTCTAGCACAGAATTTCCAGAAAGTGGGGATAGTATTTATACTGAAAGAGTCCTGGCATCCCTACAGGGGGTTGCATCAGTCTAATTAGGACAACATATGTTAGAAAACAGTCACTGCACATGAGGCTGAAAACAGAAACTCCTCTGACAAGCATAGGTGTAGACAAAGGCTTACCTTACAGGCCTGAGCCTGTTCTCGAAGACCCTCTATCACACTGCGGTAAGCATCCAGGTCAGCCATAAAGGCCTCATGTTTCTTCAGCAATGCCTGTGGAAAATACAATACATATGCTGAAAGAATTGAACAGGTGAATCAACCAGCAATACCAATGAAAACAGACACGCGCGCGCATGCATAGCACGCACTCATGTCACCACGCATGCACACACACACACACACACACACACACACACATAATCATGGTCATAAATCATTCTTTGTCTGGTTAGTGTACAAAAGTTGTACTTACACACACACACACACACACACAGACAAATACACCTACATATGCATGCACATAAACACACACTCATTCACTCACACACACATAAACACACACATATATACACACGCACATCCGTGTGCGCGTATACACACGCACACCCGTGCGCGCACAGCACCGCCACACACACACACACACAACACACACCACACACACACACACACACACACCACACACACACACACCCCAAATAATCATGGTCATAAATCATTCTTTGTCTGGTTAGTGTAAAAGTTGTACTTACACACACACACACACAGACAAATACACCCACATATGCATGCACATAAACACACGCTCATGCACTCACACACACATATACACATGCACACCCATGTGTGCACACACAAGCAAGTACCATACACACACACACACACACACACACACACACACACACACACACACACACACACACACACACACACACACACACACACACACACACACACACACACCAAAACACATAAACACACACCTCAACAGAATCTTCATCTTTGCCACAGTGGGAGTTAAGAGCAACTGGCTCCTTTTCCCTCATTCCAGTCTCTCTCTCTCTGTCTCTCTCTCTCTCTCTCTCATTCTCTCATCTCTCTCACCACACACAACGTGCACACACACACACACAAACGTGCACACACACACACACAAACGTGCACATACACAAACACTAATATGTCTAATATATCACTCATAGTGAAAAGACGTTAAATCAAAGAACAAACGAACACACAAACACACACAACACCTCAGCAGAATCTTCATCTTTGCCATAGTCTGTGTTAGCAGCAATGGGTTCCTTTTCCCTCATCCAGGTCTCGGCTTCGTTGGCATCAGCGAAGTATTGCTGGGCCTGCAGAGAATCTTCCAGGTCCTGTTTACGCTGACTTGCCTTGTCCTGTTGGCATAAGAGTTATTACATCACTCTTGTACAATACTATAGTCCAAACGCATTCAGAATCACTACGCATTATGGGCACATCTCTACCAAATTTCAATAAAGCTGTGGACTGCTGAGGAGTTGCAAAAGGAAAGTTATTTTGTTACTGTTATTTTTGTGTAAAGCCCAGCCGACTGCATTGAACCATATCAGGGCTATAACCGTTTCAAAACATACAGAATACTTCAACAGGAAAAAAAAGGAAAAGAAAATTAAGTACACACATCAATACATTTGCGAGCATAATCTAAGGAGCTCACCACTCCATCCAATCTATCACACAGGGGATTTAAAAAACACACCTGAATACAAATTTGAACATAACTAAGGACACTAAAGCATGTATAAAAATGGGCCTAAATTACCTAAAACTGCTTCGGCATATCTCATTTCCCTCGAGCCAAAAATGCACTTAATACATGTTTCCCAATTGTCTAACCAAATTATGAAAAAGGAAGTTTCTAGCTCAGAATTTCCAGAAGATGGGATACTTTTATACTGAAAGAACCCCAGCATCCCCATGAGGGACAGTTTGAAAAGTAAAGTTCTAAGGTCAAGATCATACAGAAAAGTTCTAGCACTTTTTCAAGGAGGTAGATGACCAGCATTTCCCAGAATTTATCTGATAAGATTTATAATTCATTTTCACTGCTGTGTCCATCCTTGTCTTCAATGCCATCAAATTTAATTCCAACAAAAGCTTCTTAAAGGCCACAGTGATCTTGCTAAGGGTAAACATTTAAATTTCTGCAATAACTTTTGTATTAAAAGGAAGCAAAAGACTAAAATACATGTGGTATAAGAACCTATGTGGAAGGATGGAGTATGTTATCAAAGTGAATTTACAGTGTGCCAAATAAAATCTTGTTTTTCAGCCTCAGCTTACTTTTGGGATTTTTATAACAAGCTGTCAGAATATTCACTTCAAGTCAGGTTATTCAAAATGTTAATTAAATTTTCTTCCAGTGATTTTGTTTCATGCCTGTACTCAAAAACTGTGTGATTTCAGGGGACAGATGCATCCCTCTGATTGCAAATTGACAGAGGTAACCTTGAAATCAGTCCTGCACGCCCCACCACCACCCTCCAACAACCAATCCTCCATACAATCTCCCACCTCCCTCCCACCCCACCCCCTTTCTCCCACCTACCTTCAGCAGCTGCCAGCGGTCCTGCAGGTCCTGGATTTTCTCCTTGATGGTGTCCTGGGCGAAGTGGCCCTCCTTCAACATGGCCTTCCCTGTGCCACACACATTCTGGATCCGGGGTTCGTGTCCAGCCAGCTCTGCTTGCAGTGCCTGGTGCTTCTTCATCAGATTTTGGACGCCGATCAGATCACGACCTGCATATACGTATGACAACTGAACACTGATCATATCACAACTTTCATTATCATCATATAATGAGTAAAAAAAACAAAAATGATACATTCAAAGGAAAAGACACTGAAAACAATATGACATCACAAGTTACAAAGTTCCTTTAGAAAATGTTAAGGATTTCAAATATCTTGGCTCTGCAAAAACTTAACCCTTTGACTCCCGCACCCTATTCACCAACTGCTAAAACTTAACCCTTTGACTCCCTCCTGCAGGAAGCTGGTGGACAGGGTTAGGCATCAAAGGGTTAAGTTTCTGCTTTGTTGGCATGGTTGGCAATGCAGGACACTGGTGGACAGGGTGCAAAAGTCAAAGGTTACAGATAAAGAAAAAAAAGTCTAGTAACTGATCCTTACCTCTGTTAGTGGAAGCAGCAATGGGTTCTTTCTCACGTATCCAGTCCTCCTCATCCTCCACGTCACGCATAAACTGCTGCAGGCTCTGGGCTTCTGTCAGTTTCTGCTTGCGGGCGGTCATGGGAGCCTTCAGCTTCTCGTACCGTTCTTTCACCTCCACGGCTTTTTTGCCGATTGTGTCTTTGTCAAAATGACCGCCAGAAGCGAACAGGGTTGCCTGCGAGTTGAGGGACTCCATACGATCCTGTGTACATACACACACACACACACAATCAATAATAATTGCAATAATAATTTCATTTGTACTGCAGAGTCCTTGTCACAGCATGCTCGTCGCACTTTCCATAGCAACACACACACACACACACACACACACACACACAAAAAAACAGATACACACAAACTCACATACAAACACACACACATACACACACACGCACACACACACACAGACACACACACACACACAAACAAAAACACACAACACACACACACACACACATGCACACGCACACACAACACAC
>JAPXFY010000026.1:27939922-27944922 GCA_030674185.1 Monoplex corrugatus
AGAATGCAAGGTATAACCAGGAAATAGGAGATATTTCCAACCACCTGCACGTCTCCCTGGCAAGGTACAACCAGGAAATAGGAGATATTTCCAACCACCTGCACGTCTCCCTGGCAAAGTACAACTAGGAAATAGGAGATATTTCCAACCACCTGCACGTCTCCCTGGCAAGGTACAACCAGGAAATAGGAGATATTTCCAACCACCTGCACGTCTCCCTGGCAAGGTACAACCAGGAAATAGGAGATATTTCCAACCACCTGCACGTCTCCCTGGCATGGTACAACTAGGAAATAGGAGATATTTCCAACCACCTGCACGTCTCCCTGGCAAGGTACAACCAGGAAATAGGAGATATTTCCAACCACCTGCACGTCTCCCTGGCAAGGTACAACCAGGAAATAGGAGATATTTCCAACCACCTGCACGTCTCCCTGGCATGGTACAACTAGGAAATAGGAGATATTTCCAACCACCTGCACGTCTCCCTGGCAAGGTACAACCAGGAAATAGGAGATATTTCCAACCACCTGCATGTCCTCCTGGCAAGAATGCAAGGTATGAAAACTAAACATGGAAATCAAAAAGTAGAGCATCAGAGAGTAAAAGAAAGAAATAAGCGATATCAAACCTGCAACTGCGCCTGTAATTCACCATCATCATCATCATCAGGTGCCCTGCCACATGGCCTTGGCGACCATGGACTTCCACTAATCATCTCTTATCTCTCGTTGCCCCCAGCATCTCCCCCACCCTCCTCATCCCCAGCCACTCAGCAAGTCCGTCCAGCATTCTCTCCCTGGGTCTACCTGGTGCTCTCTTTCCCTCCAGCTTTCCCGTTGTGACCAGGTGCTCCAAATCCCCCTTCCTCATAAAATGCTGTAATTCATAGCACCTGTAATATGTAACACCTTTTCCCACTCACCTGGTGGGCAACAACATCAGCCTCCAACAGCCCATGCCTCTTCTGCAGATTCTGCACGCTGGTGACATCCTGCAAAACCACACCACAGTCATTCAAAAATCAATCAATTAATCAATAATCAATCATTGAAAAAGTCAATCAATATATGAATATAAGTGCTGATAGCATGCAATATATTCCCATCAAAGGGTTTTTTTTGGGGGGTTTGGGGGGTTTTTTGTGTTGTTTTTTTTTGCAGTGGTGGTACCTTATTGTTGTTGATTTATTTGTTTATTTCTCTTTTTTCTGTTATAGGGTTGTTGCTTTTTAAGTATCCATCCATCATAGTCGGCAACATCAACTGTCATCATTGTAATCAATGTTAACATCAACTATGAGCTACTAATATTTAATGGCATCAACAAGGCATTCAACTCTAATCATATATACCTGCACCCCAAAACACACATGCCGATGCACAGATACCCCCCCCACACACACACACACACACACTCACACACACACACACACACACTCACACACACACACACACACACACACACACACACACACACACACACACCACTCAATGCAATAAAAAAATTGCTCATACAGCTTTTTCTGTACAGCATATTATTTCTCGAAAATAAATAAATACACGATATAAATGTATCAATCAAATATAAACAAATAAAGATATAGCCGCATATCCAATTGTTAACTCTGTGCTTAGTGTTTGGCGTTTGTTGAAAATGAATTCATCATACTGGGGCAATTCCATATGCACCCCACCCAAATCTGCCAGCAATAAACTGACAGACTCTGAACCTGTTCAAAAAACTATGCATTGATAAGGTGGGGGGGGGGGGGGGGGGGATGGAATCTACCAAACACAAAACTGACAGAACCAGAAAGAAGGAAACATTAACCTTCGACTACGCACTCTATCCACCAACTGCAAAAACTTAACCCTTTGACTCCCTCACCCTATCCACCAGCTTCCTGCAGGAAGCCGGTGGATAGGATGAGGGAGTCAAAGGGTTAAGTTTTTGTTTTGTAAGCATGGTTGACGATGCAGGATGCTGGTGGACAGAGTGCGGGAGTCAAAGGGTTAAGACTGGCAGCGAACGAGCCAGTTTTTAATGCCGAGGGCTGGGATTGAACTCGAGATATGAGATCTCGAGTCCACAGCTCCATAAAAAGAACTGACCAGGCCGCAAGAAAAGGTGTCTGGTGTCCCCAAGCGGTCACCCATCTAAGTACTAACAGGGTCTATATATTGCTTAACTTCAGTGATCAGACAAAAACTGGTGTTTTCAGCAAAGTATGGCCGTTGTGTTATGTGTACTTTTCTCAAGTTCGAATGAAAACTGTTCATCCGTTCAAAGTTATTACCACTATTTATCATTTTATTATTGTTGTTTAAAGCCCACCCACCTTGCAGAGCCGTACCTGGCCTAAAACAATTTCAAAACATACACAACACCTCACTGACTCTTAAAAGAGAAATAATTACACCTGTAAAGAAAACGGCATACACATATCGATGCATTTGCACACATAATCTGTAACAGTCTCACATTAAACTATCTCATAACTGACAGTATGCTATTCAATAATTCACAGTAAACTTTCAAATAACTCACAGTAAACTGTCTCACAGTATACTTTCTCAGAACTCTGACTAAACTACCCAATAACTCACAGTAAACTCACTCACAGTAAACTGTCCCATAACTCACAGTAAACTAACTTACAGTTAACTACCCAATAACTTAAGAGTAAACTACCCAATAACTCATAGTAAACTATCCATGAACTCACAGTAAACTACTCAATAACTTAAAAGTAAACTACCCAATAACTCATAGTAAACTATCCATGAACTCACAGTAAACTATCCAATAACTCACAGTAAACTATCCAATAATTCACAGTAAACTAAGAATAAACTACCCAATAACTCGCAGTAAACTATCCAATAACTCACAGTAAACTATCCAATAACTCACAGTAAACTAAGAATAAACTACCCAATAACTCACAGTAAACTACCAATAACTCACAGTAAACTATCTAATAACTCACAGTAAACTAATCAATAACTCACAGTAAACTACCCAATAACTCAAAGTAAACTAATCAATAACTCACAGTAAACTACCCAATAACTCACAGTAAACTACCCAATAACTCACAGTAAACTATAATTAACTCACAGTAAACTACCCAATAACTCACAGTAAACTATCCAATAACTCACAGTAAACTATCCATGAACTCACAGTAAACTACCCAATAACTCACAGTAAAACTACCCAATAACTCACAGTAAACTATCCAACAACTCACAGTAAACTATCCAACAACTCACAGTAAACTATCCAATAACTCACAGTAAACTACCAATAACTCACAGTAAACTACCCAATAACTCACAGTAAACTACCCAATAACTCACAGTAACTACCCAATAACTCACAGTAAACTACCCAATAACTCACAGTAAACTATCCAATAACTCACAGTAAACTATCTAATAACTCACAGTAAACTAATCAATAACTTACAGTAAACTACCCAACAACTCACAGTAAACTATCCAATAACTCACAGTAAACTACCCAATAACTCATAGTAAACTATCCATGAACTCACAGTAAACTATCCAATAACTCACAGTAAACTAATCAATAACTCACAATAAACTATCCAACAACTCACAGTAAACTATCCAATAACTCACAGTAAACTATCAATAACTCACAGTAAACTACCCAATAACTCACAGTAAACTATCCAATAACTCACAGTAAACTACCCAATAACTCACAGTAAGCTACCCAATAACTCACAGTAAACTACCCAATAACTCAGTAAACTACCCAATAACTCACAGTAAACTATCTAATAACTCACAGGAAACTAATCAATAACTTACAGTAAACTACCCAATAACTCACAGTAAAATAATCAATAACTTACAGTAAACTATCTAATAACTCACAGTAAACTAATCAATAACTCACAGTAAACTACCCAACAACTCACAGTAAACTACCCAATAACTCACAGTAAACTACCCAACAACTCACAGTAAACTACCCAATAACTCACAGTAAACTATCCAACAACTCAGAGTAAACTATCCAACAACTCAGAGTAAACTATCCAATAACTCACAGTAAACTACCCAATAACTCACAGTAAACTACCCAATAACTCAAAGTAAACTACCCAACAACTCACAGTAAACTACTCAATAACTCACAGTAAACTATCCAATAACTCACAGTAAACTACCCAATAACTCACAGTAAACTACTCAATAACTTAAAGTATCCAACAACTCACAATAAACTCTCACAGTAACTATCCCATAATGCATGGTAATCAAATAATTCATGGTAAACTATCAAATAACTAGCACTCAGTAGCAGACATGATAGGAAAGATAATTATCATATTCATGAATGAGAATTGCCAGATTTCAAAAAATGGAGATAAGATCACCATATATCATGAATGGAGATATAATTACCATATGTCAATATAATAGTGGAGATATAATTACCATATTTCAGTAATTAGTCACTAAAATGGAGATATAATTGCCATATTTCAGTAATTAGTCACTAAGCCAGCGTACAAGAAAATCAAAGTTCGATGTTTTAAAAATAATAAAATAAACAAAGAAAAAAATCTAGCAGGCACAAAAAAATATAATTAAAAAAAAAAGACAACCAATGTAACAAATAAACAACGAGCATATACTAAATAAATGATGAAGCTTCAGTCTACCAGAGTGGTTTTCATTCATACAGCAAAAATATTGCCAAAAAAGAAGGAAAGAAATTACATTCCACATTTCATGATGCACTGAAAAACAATCCCAAAAATCAATACTAATAAAAAAAGATTTCAAAAATAGTGAAATAATAACCCACTCTGAACACATTCAAAAATAGTGAAATAATAACCCACTCTGAACACATTCAAAAATAGTGAAATAATAACCCACTCTGAACACATTCAAAAATAGTGAAATAATAACCCACTCTGAACACAAGAATCAAGTCATAAAAAAACAAAAAAA
>JAPXFY010000026.1:27949922-27967422 GCA_030674185.1 Monoplex corrugatus
TAACAGACATACAAAAGACACAACAGATATATAACAGACATACAAAAGACACAACAGATATATAACAGACATACAAAAGACACACAACAGATATAAACAGACATACAAAAGACACACAACAGATATACAACAGACATACAAAAGACACACAACAGAATACAACAGACAAAACACAACAGATATATAACAGACATACAAAAGACACACAACATATAACAGACATACAAAAGACACACAACAGATATATAACAGACATACAAAAGACACACAACATATAACAGACATACAAAAAGACACACAACAGATATATAACAGACATACAAAAGACACACAGACAACAGACATACAAAAGACACACAACATACAACAGACATACAAAAGACACACAACATACAACAGACATACAAAAGACACACAACATACAGCAGACATACAAAAGACACACAACATACAGCAGACATACAAAAGACACACAACATACAGCAGACATACAAAAGACACACAATATACAGCAGACATACAAAAGACACACAACATACAGCAGACATACAAAAGACACACAATATACAGCAGACATACAAAAGACACACAACACATACAGCAGACATACAAAAGACACACAACATACAGCAGACATACAAAAGACACACAATATACAGCAGACATACAAAAGACACACAATATACAGCAGACATACAAAAGACACACAACATACAGCAGACATACAAAAGACACACAATATACAGCAGACATACAAAAGACACACAATATACAGCAGACATACAAAAGACACACAATATACAGCAGACATACAAAAGACACACAATATACAGCAGACATACAAAAGACACATCAAACATGCAACAGACATACAAAAGACACACAACAGACATACAATAAACAACAGACATACAACAGACAGACCAACAACAGACTGACTTGCGACAGGAGACAGAGAGACACTGATATATACAGAAACCGAGACTGGCAACTCAGCAAAACTCCAGTCTCAGAATCGGTTATGTAGTTTTATCGGATTAACACCTTTCTACCTTGAAACAATACTGAGACAAGTTACTGTTATTTAATAAATACCACTGCGTTCATGTTGTCATACTTAACTGGTATTTGTGTGTGTGTGTGTGTGTACATATATATAAATATATATACATATATAGATATATACATATATATATGTATGTGTGTGTTATAAACCAGGAAATCAGCTTTTTCTCATGTCTCTCTCTTTTTCTACTTCAATGTTGGGTATCATGTAAACTTTTTCAGACTAATTTGTAAATAGTACTTTCTGTTTTTCGAAGAGTCCAAATTTGATACAAAATCAAACCGAAGATAGCTGAATGACATAGGAACATTATTTAGCTGTTTGTTTGTGAGCCCCATGGGCACAGCGAGGCCATCACATCACAGACTGGTGGCTGAGCAAGTTGCCAGTCTCCCTACCCAAGTTTCTGGCCAGACACACATCAGAAAACAGACACAACTTACTGATCGGTGCAGATGCTAGCAGAGAAAGAGACAACAACCAAAAAAGACACAATACACCATCAATTCAACTCTCACATATCATAAACATAATGTCTCTTTAAAAAAAAATAATAATAATAATACATCGAAAGCTTCTGTATTATTCTTAACCGTTTTAAAAAAAAATGACAAGCATCAAACAGGAATAGCATGAAAAGATCTGCAAAATCATGACTTAAGGTACAAATGAAACAACAATATAATAAACAGTATTTATTCTCTGTGCGCACAAAACGACAAAATAATAAACTTTGTTCACTGTACACACAAAACAAAATATTAATCCATATTCGCTGTACATACTTCACAACAAAATGATATACAAAATGTAACACAAGACCTATTTTTTTGCAAATAATTCATAACAAGAATAAGCTGAACACGACGACAAAAAACTAATGCAAATCATTGCAATACAGCACATAAAAGACAAGGAATCAATTAACCATTTGACTCCTGCACCCTATCCACCAACTGCAAAAACTTAACCCTTTGACTCCCTCACCCTATCTACCGGCTTCCTGTAGGAAGCTGGTGGACAGAAAGAGGGAGTCAAAAGGTTAAGGTTCTGCTTTGCTAGCAAGGCTGACAATGCAGTATGTTGGCGGACGGGGCACGGGACTCAAAGGGTTAACAAAAAAAATAATCAAATTAGATATACTGTGCGGTGCATAACTAAAACTGACTGGTGAAACAGTCAGGTGGATAAATCTTACACTTCCAATCCACACGTCCTGCGTTCAATACACTGAGGACACCTCCACTTGGTGGGGGTAAAGGATGAAGATTTTTCCCATCTGCCAGGTCAACATGTGTGCAGACTTGTCAGTGCCTAAACCTCCTTCGTGTGTGTGTGCACATGCTGAGTATCAAATATGCACACTAGAGATCCTATAAGTCATGTCAGGGACTGGCTTATGGAAACATGGAAACACCCAGCATGCCAGCCAAGACACAGACTGTACAACAACATAGTAGAATGTGTTTACTTAACAATGTGAGTTCTCTGTGCTTGTTTGCTTCTTTTCTCTAATCACTTCATTGTAAACAGACGTTTTGTTTGTTTCTTTTCTCTAATCACTTCATTGTAAACAGACCTGCTTTGTTTGTTTTTCTTTTCCCTAAACACTTCAGTGTAAACAGACCTGTTTTGTTTGTCTTTGTTTACTTCTTTTCTCTAATCACTTCATTGTAAACAGACCCGTTTTGTTTGTTTTTGTTTGTTTCTTTTCTCTAATCACTTTGGTGTAAACAGACCTGTTTTTGTTTGTTTTTGTTTGTTTCTTTTCTCTAATCACTTCATTGTAAACAGACCTGTTTTGTTTGTCTTTGTTTGCTTCTTTTCTCTAATCACTTCATTGTAAACAGACCTGTTTTGTTTGCTTCTTTTCTCTAATCACTTCAATGTAAACAGACCCGTTTTGTTTGTCTTTGTTTGCTTCTTTTCTCTAATCACTTCAATGTAAACAGACCTGTTTTGTTTGTCTTTGTTTGCTTCTTTTCTCTAATCACTTCGGTGTAAACAGACCTGTTTTGTTTGTCTTTGTTTGCTTCTTTTCTCTAATCACTTCGGTATAAACAGACCTGTTTTGTTTGTCTTTGTTTACTTCTTTTCTCTAATCACTTCGGTGTAAACAGACCTGGTTTGTCTTTGTTTGTTTCTTTTCTCTAATCACTTCGGTGTAAACAGACCTGGTTTGTCTTTGTTTGTTTCTTTTCTCTAATCACTTCGGTGTAAACAGACCTGGTTTGTCTTAGTTTGTTTCTTTTCTCTAATCACTTCGGTGTAAACAGACCTGGTTTGTTTGTCTTTGTTTGTTTCTTTTCTCTAATCACTTCGGTGTAAACAGACCTGGTTTGTCTTTGTTTGTTTCTTTTCTCTAATCACTTCGGTGTAAACAGACCTGGTTTGTCTTTGTTTGTCTCTTTTCTCTAATCACTTCGGTGTAAACAGACCTGTTTTGTTTGTCTTTGTTTGTTTCTTTTCTCTAATCACTTCACTGTAAACAGACCTGTTTTGTTTGTCTTTGTTTGTTTCTTTTCTCTAATCACTTCGGTGTAAACAGACCTGTTTTGTTTGTCTTTGTTTGTTTCTTTTCTCTAATCACTTCATTGTAAACAGACCTGTTTTGTTTGTCTTTGTTTGCTTCTTTTCTCTAATCACTTCATTGTAAACAGACCTGTTTTGTTTGTCTTTGTTTCTTTTCTCTAATCACTTCATTGTAAACAGACCTGTTTTGTTTGTCTTTGTTTGTTTCTTTTCTCTAATCACTTCACTGTAAACAGACCTGTTTTGTTTGTCTTTGTTTGTTTCTTTTCTCTAATCACTTCACTGTAAACAGACCTGGTTTGTCTTTGTTTGTTTCTTTTCTCTAATCACTTCATTGCAAACAGACCTGTTTTGTTTGTCTTTGTTTGTTTCTTTTCTCTAATCACTTCAATGTAAACAGACCTGTTTTGTTTGTCTTTGTTTGTTTCTTTTCTCTAATCACTTCATTGTAAACAGACCTGTTTTGTCTTTGTTTTTTTCTTTTCTCTAATCACTTCACTGTAAACAGACCTGTTTTGTTTGTTTTTGTTTGTTTCTTTTCTCTAATCACTTCAGTGTAAACAGACCTGTTTTGTTTGTCTTTGTTTACTTCTTTTCTCTAATCACTTCGGTGTAAACAGACCTGTTTTGTCTTTGTTTGTTTCTTTTCTCTAATCACTTCACTGTAAACAGACCTGTTTTGTTTGTTTTTGTTTGTTTCTTTTCTCTAATCACTTCACTGTAAACAGACCTGTTTTGTTTGTCTTTGTTTGTTTCTTTTCTCTAATCACTTCGGTGTAAACAGACCTGTTTTGTTTGTCTTTGTTTGCTTCTTTTCTCTAATCACTTCAATGTAAACAGACCTGGTTTGTCTTTGTTTGTTTCTTTTCTCTAATCACTTCATTGTAAACAGACCTGGTTTGTCTTTGTTTGTTTCTTTTCTCTAATCACTTCAATGTAAACAGACCTGTTTTGTTTGTCTTTGTTTGTCTCTTTTCTCTAATCACTTCAATGTAAACAGACCTGGTTTGTCTTTGTTTGTTTCTTTTCTCTAATCACTTCATTGTAAACAGACCTGGTTTGTCTTTGTTTGTTTCTTTTCTCTAATCACTTCAATGTAAACAGACCTGTTTTGTTTGTCTTTGTTTGTCTCTTTTCTCTAATCACTTCAATGTAAACAGACCTGTTTTGTTTGTCTTTGTTTACTTCTTTTCTCTAATCACTTCATTGTAAACAGACCTGGTTTGTCTTTGTTTGTCTCTTTTCTCTAATCACTTCGGTGTAAACAGACCTGTTTTGTTTGTCTTTGTTTACTTCTTTTCTCTAATCACTTCATTGTAAACAGACCTGGTTTGTCTTTGTTTGTTTCTTTTCCCTAATCACTTCAATGTAAACAGACTCGTTTTGTTTGTCTTTGTTTGTTTCTTTTCTCTAATCACTTCAATGTAAACAGACATGGTTTGTCTTTGTTTCTTTTTCCTAATCACTTCAATGTAAACAGACCTGTTTTTGTTTGTTTCTTTTCTCTAATTACTTTATTGTAAACAGACATGTTTTGTTTGTTTTTGTTTGTTTCTTTTCTCTAATCAATCACTTCACTGTAAACAGACCTGTTTTGTTTGTTTTCGTTTCTTTCTTTTTTCTAATCTCTTCATTGTAAACAGACCTGGTTTGTTTTTTGTTTGTTTCTTTTCCCAAACTACATCATTGTAAACAGACATGTTTTGTTTGTCTTTGCTTGTTTCTTTTCTCTAATCACTTCAATGTAAACAGACCTGTTTTCTTTTTGAGCGAAGTGATTAGAGAAAAGAAACAAGCAAAGACAAAACAGGTCTGTTTACAATGAAGTGATTAGGGAAAAGAAACAAAAACAAACAAAACATGTCTGTTTACAATGAAGTGATTAGAGAAAAGAAAGAAACAAAGCATTTGTGTTTACAGTGAAGAGATTACGGGAAAAACAAACAAAAACAAACAAAACAGACATGTTTACAATGAAGTGATCAGAGAAAAGAAACAAAACAAAAACAAAACAAACAACAACAACAACAAAAAACCAGATTGGAAATGTTTGTTAATCAAAGAAGAAGAACAACAACAACACAAACAAGAGACTCAGGCTATACCCTCACCTTGCCATAATCCTCAGAGATCAACGAGGACTCAATGTCAACGAGCCAGCGCTCAACATCATCTACGCTGCGGTTGAACTGCTGCTGCTGGCACGCTTCACTCAGCTTGGCACCTGCACAGTTCCTTGGGATGTTATTAACACATACACTCCTGCACCTAAGCAATGCATTGTTATTGCTATTGCTGTTATCATTTGTTGCTTAAAGCAGGGCTTAAAACAGGAGGAGGAAAAAAGCACTGAAACTAGGGGGGGTCCGGGGGCATGCTCCCCTGGGAAAATATGTTTAAAAACCAAGAGTAAATCTATGCCATTTCGCGCTTTCTGGACATAATTTCAAGAGATATTTAGTGCATAAAAATTGCTGTAAACACATAATTATTACAAGGAAGATATATTTGGGAAAAGTCTCCAATGACTTCTTCGTCAACTTTCTGAAGCGTCCACTCCCATTTCCACTTGTTTTTAAAAGAGTCGTCAAAAGTCTGACCCGCTTGAACAATGTCTGCGCGCTCCGCCATTTTTTTTTTTTTCCAAGAAGTCCGACCGGAAACTTCTTCCAAGAAAAATCAGGGGGCCGATTCACGGCAAGCCTTGTTCCTTTCGGTTTTTTTGTTGTTTTTTTGTTTTTGTTGTTGTTGTTTTTTGACAAACCGAAATTGCGGAATTCCGCCCTGACGTGGAATGTTTTAAGCCCTGTTAAAGCCCAACTGAGTACACAGAACCATCCCTGGGCTATAACCATCTGAAAAAGCAGATGATACTTCACAGATCAATATGAAAAAGAACTGGAAAAAAAATTAAGTACATGTATCAATGCATTCACGCACATAATCCAAGGATACGCCCCTGACACTGACCACTCTGTCCAGTTTATCATAAAGAGATAAAAAAAAAAAAAACTTACCCATTACACAACTAGACCTTAATGTACACTTACTCTCTATCCTCTACACCAACCAGACCTTAATACAGACTTACCCTTCACACCAACTAGACCTTAATACAGACTTACCCTTTACAACAACAAGATCTTAATGCATGCTTACCCTTTACATCAACAAGACCTTAATGCAAACTTACCCTTTACATCAACAAGACCTTAATGCAAACTTACCCTTTACATCAACAAGACCTTAATGCAAACTTACCCTTTACACCAACCAAGTCTTAATACACACTTACCTTTCACACCAACTAGACCTTAATACAACTTACCCTTTACACCAACAAGACCTTAATGCAAACTTACCCTTACACCAACAAGACCTTAATACACACTTACCCTTTACACCAACAGACCTTAATGCAAACTTACCCTTTACACCAACAAGACCTTAATGCACACTTACCCTTTACACCAACAAGACCTTAATACACACTTACCCTTTACACCAACAAGACCTTAATGCAAACTTACCCTTTACACCAACAAGACCTTAATAGCAAACTTACCCTTTACACCAACCAGACCTTAATACACACTTACCCTTTACACCAACTAGACTTAATACACACTTACCCTTTACACCAACCAGACCTTAATGCAACTTACCCTTTACACCAACCAGACCTTAATACACACTTACCCTTTACACCAACTAGACTTTAATACACACTTACCCTTTACACCAACAAGACCTTAATGCAAACTTACCCTTTACACCAACCAAGTCTTAATACACACTTACCTTTCACACCAACTAGACCTTAATACACACTTACCCTTTACACCAACAAGACCTTAATGCAAACTTACCCTTTACACCAACCAAGATCTTAATACACACTTACCCTTCACACTAACTAGACCTTAATACACACTTACCCTTTACACCAACTAGACCTTAATACACACTTACCCTTTACACCAACTAGACCTTAATGCAGACTTACCCTTTACACCAACTAAACCCTTACTTACACACTTACCCTTTACACCAACTAGACCCTTTAATACACACTTACCCTTTACACCAACTAGACCTTAATACACACTTACCCTTTACACCAACTAGACTTTAATGCAGACTTACCCTTTACACCAACCAGACCTTAATACAGACTTACCCTTTACACCAACAAGACCTTAATACAGACTTACCCTTTACACCAACTAGACCTTAATACACACTTACCCTTTACACCAACTAGACCTTAATACACACTTACCCTTTACACCAACTAGACCTTAATACACACTTACCCTTTACACCAACTAGACCTTAATACACACTTACCCTTTACACCAACCTAGACCTTAATACAGACTTACCCTTTACACCAACCAGACCTTAATACAGACTTACCCTTTACACCAACTAGACCTTAATACAGACTTACCCTTTACACCAACTAGACTTAATAGAGACTTACCCTTTACACCAACAGACCTTAATACAGACTTACCCTTTACACCAACTAGACCTTAATACAGACTTACCCTTTACACCAACTAGACCTTAATACAGACTTACCCTTTACACCAACTAGACCTTAATACACACTTACCCTTTATGCCAACTGGACCTTAATGCAGACTTACTCGTTATACAGGTGCACCCTTTACACCAACAAAGCCTTAAAACTGATCCACCTTTACAC
Source organism: Monoplex corrugatus (assembly GCA_030674185.1). NCBI lineage: Eukaryota > Metazoa > Mollusca > Gastropoda > Littorinimorpha > Ranellidae > Monoplex > Monoplex corrugatus. Next base: position 27,958,235 of record JAPXFY010000026.1, read on the forward strand.
TAACCAAGCTTTAATACAAAGGCTACCCTTTACACCTAACCAGGTCTTTATACAGATGCAGCCTTTACACCTACCACGTCTTTATACAGATGCACCCTTTACACATATCAGGTCCTTATACAGATGCACCCTTTACATATATCAGGTCTTAATACAGATCACCCTTTACACCAACAAAGCTTTAACAAGAGGTTACCCTTTAACCTACCAAGGTCTTTATACAGATGCACCCTTTACACCTACCAGTCTTTGTACAGATGCACCCTTTACACTAAACCAAGCTTTATACACAAGCACCCTTTACACCTACCAAGCCCTTATACAGATGCTATCCTTTACACCTACCAGGTCTTTATATAGATGCACCCTTTACACCTACCAGGTCTTTATACAGATGCTACCCTTTACACCTAACCAGGTCCTTTATATAGATGCACCCTTTACACTAACCAAGCTTTAAACAGAGGCACCCTTTACATCTGCCAGGTCTTTATATAGATGCACCCTTTACACCTACCAGGTCTTATACAAGATGCACCCTTTACACTAACCAAGCTTTAACACAGAGGCACCCTTTACATCTACCAAGTCTTTATACAGATGCCCTTTTACACTAACCAAGCTTTAAACACAGAGTACCCTTTACATCTACCAGGTCTTTATATAGATGCATCCTTTACACTACAGGTCTTTATATAGATGCATCCCTTTACACATACCAGGTCTTTATATAGATGCACCCTTTACACTAACCAAGCTTTAACACAGAGGCACCTTTACACCTACCAGGTCTTTATATAGATGCACCTTTACACTAACCAAGCTTTAACACAGAGGCACCCTTTATATCTACCAGGTCTTTATATAGATGCATCCTTTACACATACCAGGTCTTTATATAGATGCATCCTTTACACTACCAGGTCTTTATATAGATGCACCCTTTACACTAACCAAGCTTAAAACAGAGGCACCCTTTACATCTGCCAGGTCTTTATATAGATGCACCCTTTACACTACCAGGTCTTTATATAGATGCACCCTTTACACCTACCAGGTCTTTATATAGATGCACCCTTTACACCTACCAGGTCTTTATAAGATGCACCCTTTACACCAACAAAGCTTAAAAACTGATCCACCCTTTACACTAACCAAGCTTTAACACAGAGGCACCCTTTACATCTACCAGATCTTTATACAAATGCATCCTTTACACCTACCAAGCTTTAATACAGATGCACCCTTTATACATACGTCTTTATACAAATGCATCCTTTACACCTACCAAGCTTTAATACAATGCACCTTTATACATACGTCTTTATACAAATGCATCCTTTACACCTACCAAGCTTTAACACAGATGCACCCTTTATACATACGTCTTTATACAAATGCATCCTTTACACCTACCAAGCTTTAACACAGATGCACCTTTATACATACGTCTTTATACAAATGCATCCTTTACACCTACCAAGCTTTAATACAATGCACCCTTTATACATACATCTTTATACAAATGCACCCTTTACACCTTCCAAGCTTTAACACAGATGCACCTTTATACATACGTCTTTATACAAATGCATCCTTTACACCTACCAAGCTTTAATACAATGCACCCTTTACACATACGTCTTTATACAAATGCATCCTTTACACCTACAAAGCTTTAACACAGATGCACCCTTTGTACTAACATAACTTTACCACAGACTTACCCTTTTTCTCTGTCTGAGCCAGCAGTGCCTCCCACAGTCTCTCTATCTCTTCTACACGTTTCCTGTTAGATCAGATCACAGCATGGTTAAACTTGTCAGGTTTGCATTTCACCGTGCATTTCAACATAAACACACACACACACATGCTTACACATATATACATGTTTGCGTTCACCCACAAGCTCATTATTTTGGCTTCGTGACCGTGGGACTCAAGGAAGGGGAGGTCCACATCTACTGTATGTACATTTGTGACTGATGATGCCTCCTGCACAGGACAGGCAGGTCCCTCCACAGTGTCTGCATGTGAAGATGTGGTCTGAGCTCTTGGTTCCTGCGTCTCTTCTCTTTCTCCTCTATACTGGCCCTTCAGGTATTCTCATGGAAGGTGGCAGCCTGGTGGACTGTGAGTCTCCATGCCTGGCGGTAAGCTGCTAGTGATATCCACTGGTGGTGATCAATAAGACAAGGGGTAATAGACTTTCTCAAAGAGTCTTTGTATTTCTTCCATGGTGCCCTCTGTCGTGATTAACTAGAAAACAGTCCTCCATACAGTACAAGCTTAGGCAGGTTAACAGTTTTCCATCCTGGATAGATGCCCTGCCAAGTGTGTTTGAATCCTGAGGTACATGGCCTCAATGCTGCTGGCCTCAATGCTGCTGGCCTCAATGTTGGTGGCCTCAATGCTGCTGGCCTCGACGCTGCTTGTGACATCGTGTGATGTTATGTACAAAGGAACACCATACTATCTCTGTTTAGGTAAAATATCTGTTCCTTCTCAGGTTTGTTTCCTTTGCAAAGTTTGTGACATTGTTCCTTCTCAGGTTTTTTCCTTTGCAAGTTTGTGACATTGTTCCTTCTCAGGTTTGTTTCCTTTGCAAAGTTTGTGACATTGTTCCTTCTCAGGTTTGTTTCCTTTGCAAAGTTTGTGATATCGTGTGATGTTATAAACAAAGGAACACCATACTTCTCTGTTTACAGGAGCAGTTATGTCCAACTGACTTGCAAATTGGATTACCTGACATAGTTTTTGTCCTGCTGTTTGGTTTATACAATATTCTTCTACTGACAGATGTTTTATACTGATGCTTACATGTCACACTTTCTAGCCATCATTTAGTCGCTATGACCATACAGAGACACACACACACAAACTCATGCATGTGCACGCATACACATGCATGCTTACACGTACACACTCACATACAAACATATATGTACATACATACATACACACACGCACACATTTTCTGTCTGGTTAGATCATCCCATCATAACAGGTCATTTTCAACATATGCGCAGTTACTAAGGTACACACATACATACGCTTGAGTTTGCAAGCACACACACACACACATCTCTCTCTCTCTCTCTCTCCCCCCCCCCCCTTATTACACATACACACGCTTGAGTTTGCATGCACACACACAGAATCTCTCTCTCTCTCTCTCTCCTCTCTCTCTCATCTCGACTCTCTCTCTCCTCTCTCTCTCTCTCTCTCTCCATGGAATTATCATATAACAACAGTGAAAGATTTAATTTATACAGAACATTTAGTAGTGTATCTGAAATAAAACTGTATTTGCAGCTAAATTTAGAACGACATGTGAAGTATATTACAACAAGATTTAGGTTGGTGTATCTGATTTGGCTGTACATCGATATAGACATAAAGTATTAAATGATAATGATTTATTATGTCCATTATGCAAAGAATCTAAAGAAGACGAAGTACACTTTGTCTTTTGTTGTAAAGCACTTACAGATTTTAGGGAAAGGTTTATTCAGCCTAAGTATTATAGACAGCCTTGTCTGTTTAAACTGTGCTTGTTGTTGTCATCAACAAATATAGAAGTTGTCCGCAAATTTTCTGTGTTCTTATATAAAGCTATGAAATTTAGAGAAAATGCTGTGTCATAAGATGAGTTATGGATATGTATAATTCAAACCTTTTTGTGCATTATTTAGAAGGTATTGTATTGTTCACATACCCCTTCATAAGGGGCCAAGGCCTAATATGAATAAACTATCTGAAGTCTGAAGTCTCTCTCTCTCTCTCTCTCTCTCTCTCTCCCCACCCCCACCCCCCCCCTATTATGTCAGTTTACACTGATGACATGTGATACTTCAACATGTATTATTATACAGACATACACACACACACACATATACAAATACAAAACACACACACACACACATACACACTCTCTCTCTCTCTCTCTCTCTCTCTCTCCCCCTCCCCCCCTCCCTGCTATGTCAGTTTACACTGATGACATATGACATTTCAACATGTATTACACAAACACATACACACTCATATGCACACACTACCTACAAATTCACATTTTCACAAGCCTCTCCCACTCCAACAACTCCCCTCATGACGAGCAAGGTAGTCAAGCGGGTAAACTTCAGACTTAACAATCAGAGGGTCCCAGGGTTTGATCCATCTGACACCTTACCTGTTAAGTAAAGAGTGGAGATTTTTCCCATATCCCAAGTCAACACACACATAGACCTGCCTGTGCCTTAACCCCCTCATGAGCATACAAATACAGAATATCAAATTTGCCTGCTGAATACCCGTAACCCTTTGACTCCCAGACCCTATCCATCACCTGCAAAAACTTAACCCTTTGATTCCCTCACTCTTGCCATCAGCTTCCTGCATGAAGCTGGTGGAAAGGGTGGGGGGTCAAAGGGTTAAGTTTTCGAATTGCTACCATGTTTGACAATGGTGAATGCTGGAGTCAAAGGGTGCAGGATTAAGTCATGTTAGTGGCTAGCTCATGGAAATATGGAAACACTCAGCATGCATGACCACCAAGGATGCAGACCGTACAACAACAGAGTAGAATATGGTCAGCTCGTCTTTCAGCTTGAGTTCTCTATGAACCACTGAAAAGTCTCACCATCATCATCAGGTGCCCTGCCGCATGGCGTTGGCGATCATGGACTTCCATCTGCCTCTATCTCTCGTTGCTCCTAGCATCTCCCCCACCCTCCTCGTCCCCAGCCACTGCAAGTCCGTCCAGCATTTTCTCCCTGGGTCTACCCGGTGCTCTCTTTCCCTCCAGCTTTCCCGTTGTGACCAGGTGCTCCAAATCCCCCTTCCTCATAAAATGGCCTATAAATGTTGCCTGTCTTTTCCTAATCTTCCTTATGAGTGATCTACTTGTGTCTGCCTCCATCAAGACTGTCTTGTTTGTTTTCTTTGCTGTCCATGGAACCCTCAACATTCTTCTTAGAAACCACATCGCGGCTACCTCAATCTTGTTCTAGCTTTGTTTGTTGACTGTCCACGCCTCGCATCCGTACAACAGTATTGGTTCTATATAACATTCAAGAACTCTCTTCCTGATGTTAATTGATAGGCATTTGTTGGTAAGAATGCTTGTCATCTAAGTATGCATAATGCATGGCGAATCCAAATGAGCGTAGAGAATGGTGCTGTACAAGTGTGATTTAAACGAATAATAACAGTTTCTATCATGTCTATCAACTTGACACACCTGATGATATCCTTGGCATAGTGATCGCCCTCGATCAGCTCATTGCCCGACGCCCGGATGGACTCGATGCGGTTGCGGTTGGCTTCCACCTCGGCCTCGAAGTTCTGATGCTTCTGCAGCTTGGTCTGCAGGTTGGTGGGGTCCTGAAACACCAATGACAATGATGATGACTGCATAGCTGTCGTGATTAACGTACCATTCATCATGCAGACTGACATGCGCAGCAAGCGTCTAACACCTCAGTAACAGCTACCCATCACTTTTATTGTTACTGTTGTTTAAAGCCCAGCCGACTGTGTAGAGCCATATCAGGGCTATAACCGCTCCAAAACACACAAAACTTCAACAGGAAAAAAAAAATGAAAAGAAAAGAAAACTATGTACACATGTCAATAAGCATTCACGCACACAATCGAAGGACATGCCCCTGGCGTTGACCACTCCATCCAATTTATCGCACGGGGGATTTAAAAAACACACATGAATACAAATTTAAGCATACCTATGGACACCAAAACATACATAAAAATGGGCCTAAATTACCTAAACTTGCTTCTGCATATGTCACCTCCCTAGAGCCAAAAGAGCACTCGATACATGAACCCTACTGGCAATTCCAAGATAAAGTATGTTAGACTTTATAGAACACATATAGATGAATGGACCAGCAAGGCAGAAAATGACAGGAAGAAAATGACAGAAAGCAAAGGAACAAGACAGAAACAAAGAGCGTGACAGAAAAGAGGAAATTTCTAGCACAGAATTTCCAGAAGGTTGGGATATTATTTATACTGAAAGAGCCTTCAGCATCCCCTCAGGGGGCTAATCACTAACATAGTATTTATCACACAGACTCACAAAACAAAGCAGGTGTCTGAATTCCCAAGTCCTGTAACAGTAACAAGTGAACTGCTACCATCACTAACATAGCATTCATCATGCAGACTGACAAACACAGCAGGTGCCTGAATTCTCAAGTCCTGTAACAGTAACAACTGAACTGCTACCATCACTAACATAGCATTCATCATGCAGACTGACAAACACAGCAGGTGTCTGAATTCCTAAGTCCTGTAACAGTAACAACTGAACTGTTACCATCACTTACAGCATTCATCATGCAGACTGACAACACAGCAGGTGTCTGAATTCCTAAGTCCTGTAACAGTAACAAAAGAACTGCTACCATCACTAACATAGCATTTACCATGCAGACTGACAAACACACAGCAGATGTCTGAATTCCCAAGTCCTGTAACAGTAACAACTGAACTGTTACCATCACTAACATAGCATTTACCATGCAGACTGACAAACACAGCAGGTGTCTGAATTCCCAAGTCCTGTAACAGTAACAATTGAACTGTTACCATCACTAACATAGCATTACCATGCAGATGACAAACACAGCAGTGTCTGAATTCCAAGTCCTGTAACAGTAACAACGAACTGTTACCATCACTAACATAGCATTTACCATGCAGACTGACAAACACACAGCAGGTGTCTGAATTCCAATCCTGTAACAGTAACAACTGAACTGTTACCATCACTAACATAGCATTTACCATGCAGACTGACAAACACAGCAGTGTCTGAATTCCCAAGTCCTGTAACAGTAACAAGTGAACTGCTGTCATCACATTAACACAGGCAGCGAACAGGCCAGTTCTTAACTTTTTCACATCACAACGCTAGCCGCTAGCGTTCATGCTGAGAACCGCAGGCACCGGAACGCTAGGGGTATAGTGTTCAGCAAGCTCGCCGCTGACAACGTAATGCTAGGATTCTAGCGTCTTGCGTTAGAAAATTCCTACGTGAAGCCAGTTACTGCCTAGGGAAACAACCTCTATTATAGTATCAAGTAACCATTTCTAAATACTGTGAGAGTGATTTCCCGAGTAAAAAGTCTATTTGAAGAATTTTTAGGGTGGGAGAACGTCACCCGAACCACGTGCTTCACTGAAACAAAGGCAAAATGGAGCGCCCTGCGAATGCACGATATCGCTGCTCACTCAAGATTGTGTACTTTTCTGAGCTTCTGATCAGATGATACAAGTCATGGAGAATTGATGAGCCTCTTTTTTCTGTTTTGTTTACATCTGCTAAATGGATGAAATGCTTGTCTGGAATGCTCCTCAACCATGATATTTCATTGCACAAATAACTTTAAAGCATGTCTGAACAAACCTTATACTGTAGATATCCTAAAAGAGGATTAAATTACCTTTCTAACCATACCCTACATGTTGATGTTAGTCATTTGGGGCACCTGTGAAACTTTATTCAAAGTGACCTAAAAATGCACGTTTCCAGGGAAAGTAGTCAGTGGCAGCTGGCACGTCCGCAGGGAAGTAGGTCAAATAGCCAGCTGACGATGCCAAAGTGTTAATGTTGCAACTGGAACTGAACCCAAGACATCAGATCTTGAGTCCATGGCTCTATCAAGGGAACCAAACAGAACTGATAGTAAAAGATGGTGATCAAACCCACACACACCTAAGCAACCAAGACAGAGTGGGCAACAGACAGACAAAATAACAGACAGACAAACAAACAAGAAAAAAACAAAACAATGAAAAAAAAACAAACAAACAAACAAAAAAACAGGTACACCGAAAAGCTCTCTCACCAGATAACTCTCATCAGAGGCTGTTTTGAGTTTCTCGTTGATCCAGCCTTTCGTCTCATCACAGTCACGCTCAAACAGCTGAAACTGGAAGGACAGCTCTAACTGGTCGCGACGCCGCGCAGACTTCTCATACAAGAGGTCCCGACGACGAAGCAAGAGGTCACGACGCTGAGCGACGTCGTCTGATGCGTAATGCTCGCCCTCGATCAGCTTGCTGGCAAACTCGTCCAGTGCCTGTGTGTTGAATGAATTCACATGTTGTTTAGTGTCTACTCAGTCCTGCGAATTCAATGATTCTTTTAACTTTCACATACTTTTATGAGATGATCTCAAAGTTTTCACTTACATGAGATGACCTCATAGTTATCATAAACTTTCATGAGATACTTGCATGCTTTTACTTTTTTTTTTTTTGAGACGTATTCATAACTTTAACCTACACATATGATTTGATCTCATTCTCTGACATACATTTACAAGTTGATCTCATACCTGTGACCTATATCCATAAACTGGTCACATAACTATGACCTACATCCACAGAGAGTTGATCTCATTCCTGAGCTATATTCGTGATTCAAGCTCACTTCTGACCTACATTTATGAGATAATCTCATACTTTTGACATACACTGATGTATCTTGTAACATTCATGGTGTACATTTATGACATCATCTCATAGCTTTGACCATATTTACAAGATCACATAATTCTGACTTACACCGATTATCTTACATTTATGAGACATGAAAAATAATCTTTGTCAGGACAACGTAATGGTTGTGGAATTCAGTTGAAAAGTTATTGTTGAATCTGCATCTAGTCCAAAAATTATCACAACCCTCATCATGCCAACACCATCAGAAACTACCTACTGTAAGAATGACTTCAAATTTTACTGACACCGAAAGCAGGTTGAACCTCGACAACCTTGCCAGTATGTATGTTTAATGAACAACCTTAGAGCATTTACCATAGTTGTTCCGAATCTTTTTTCACCACATGGCATTTGCAGCACATATGGAGTTTTCCCAACATGGAGATGCCATCTTGAGAAAAATTAAATGCAAGAATTGAAAACCAATAACACATGTCAATGTGGCAAAATTGTTAATGCAATGGACTACTCCCCAAATGGTCAAGGGTTTGAATACTGATCAGGTACAACAAAATCGTTGTGCGATTTTTTAACTACCTCCTACCCAGAGCTGAGTAAGCAATGGATTCAGTGGGATGACTGGTACTACACAGTATAGTCTCACATCCATGGATGCCTCATTCAGAGTTTTCGTCAAATGTTCACAGACTCTACATACA
>JAPXFY010000026.1:27972422-27984756 GCA_030674185.1 Monoplex corrugatus
TTTCTAGCACAGAATTTCCGGAGGGTGGGGATACCATTTCTACTAAAAGAGCCCCCGGCATTTCCACAGGGGGATACATTTCATGTATACACCTGCATACACCTGAGGTCTATTAAAAAAACAGAAGAGAAACAAAACTGGTGTGAGCATAAATGAAATTACATAAGGAGAGTTCAATGATCCCATTAAAAAGTACATAAAAATCATCATAACATGAAATAAAATGATTACATTTCAACTAACCTCTCTCATGCTCTCCATCTCTCTTAAACCCACACACATACACACACACACAGACATTTGCACATCTACACCCTCAACACACACACACACACACACACAACACACACACACACACCCCACCTCTTTTTCTTTCTTTTTTTTTTTCACTTTTCTTTCTTTCTTTTTTTCTTTTCGTTAAAATCACTTCAGTGAACAGACATTAAACCAATGATCACCACCACCACATTTGCACAACAGGCTCACTGGGCAAACTGGGATAACATAGTCAAGTCTCATCCACTTCAAGGACATGTCATTCACAGTGTCGCTCAAATTTCCCGACCAACACCACAGGTAACTGTATCTCTCAATCCTGGTTGACACCAGAACATATCATTAAAGCAAGCCTACAGTACAGCTTTGTCACACATGTCCAAATCCAGAAAGGAACTCTATGGCATTATGATTATCACCTCCATTGTCACAATCATCTTAGCATTGTGGAAAACTTCCCAGCTTCTGTGGCCATTAGTAAGATGGAGTATAAAATTGGGACAGGAAAACTAAAAACAAAACAAAAACAGTAAAAGCAAATAAAACTACCTATGTGTCACAAAAACAAGAACCAAAAAAAAAAATTGGACAACACACACACACACAAAACATCTTCTCTCATCAGACCTACGTGCCACAAAAATAAGAACCAACACAAATTGGACAACACACACACAAACGTCTTCTCCCATCAGACTCAAAGATACCAACAGACATGAAGGCAGCGTTCACCTCTACACCAACCAGGCCTGTTAACCTAATCAACAGAAAACCACTACCACTACACATTTCCGCAGGCTGGTTGATTCTTTTGATAATCATGGACTCAAGATCTGATATCTCGAGTTCAGCCCCAGCCAGCAACATTGAAACCTGGCCCATTTGCTGCCCATCTTAATGTTTCCATCATTCTGATGGTGACAGCTTAGTGTTCATAGGTCACTGCCTGTTCGCTGCCCTCTAATGTTTCCATCATTCTGATGGTGACAGCTAGTGTTTCATAGGTCCACTGCCTGTTCGCTGCCCATCTTAATGTTTCCATCATTCTGATGGTGACAGCTTAGTGTTTCATAGGTCCACTGGCTGTTCGCTGCCCATCTAATGTTTCCATCATTCTGATGGTGACAGCTTAGTGTTTCATAGGTCCACTGGCCTGTTCGCTGCCCATCTTAATGTTTCCATCATTCTGATGGTGACAGCTTAGTGTTTCATAGGTCCACTGGCCTGTTCGCTGCCATCTTAATGTTCCATCATATCTGATGGTGACAGCTTAGTGTTTCATAGGTCCACTGGCCTGTTCGCTGCCCATCTTAATGTTTCCATCATTCTGATGGTGACAGCTTAGTGTTTCATAGGTCACTGCTGTTCGCTGCCCATCTTAATGTTTCCATCATTCTGTGGTGTCAGCTTAGTGTTCAAAAGTCCCTCCCCACCTCCCCAATTTCAAGACTTGCCAGCGCATAGGGTTTTGCGCAGGCTCAGGCAATCTGCCAGATAATTCTTGGCAGATTTGGGTGGAGCACTTATGGAATTGTCCAAGAGGATGAATCCCTCTTAAACAAACTCCAAACTCCATTACAGTAAGACCTCACCCACCTTGTGCTCTTGATGCCTCTCCAGCAGTGCCTCAGCCCCGGCCACGTCCTTGGCCAGTTCGTCAGCCGAAATGATGGCCTTTATGTCGCTGATCCACGACACCAGATCACGAAAGTCCGCCAAGAAGCGATGCAAGAAGTAAGAGTCGTCTAAGCGTGACTTGCGGTCAGACGCCTGTTGAGTGTAATCATTATAGTAACAGTAATAACAACACTACTAACACAGATGATAACAATACTACTAATAATTAAAAACAGAAAGAATCACAATAATAGCAATACTAATAATAGTGCTGACTTTTGCACAGTGCCTCATCTCACAAGAGCCCTAAGCATTTGACAAAACTGTAAGTGTCAGAGGCAGACATCATCATCATCATCAGGTGCCCTGCCTGCATGGCGTTGGCGACCATGGACTTCCATCCATCTCTATCTCTCGTTGCCCCCAGCATCTCCCCCACCCTCCTCATCCCCAGCCACTCTGCAAGTCCGTCCAGCATTCTCTCTCTGGGTCTACCTGGTGCTCTCTTTCCCTCCAGCTTTCCCGTTGTGACCAGGTGCTCCAAATCCCCCTTCCTCATAAAATGGCCTATAAATGTTGCCTGTCTTTTCCTAATCTTCCTTATGAGTGATCTACTTGTGTCTGCCTCCATCAAGACTGTTTCGTTTGTTTTCTTTGCTGTCCATGGAACTCTCAACATTCTTCTGAGAAACCACATCTCAGCTGCCTCAATCTTGCTCTGGCTTTGCTTGCTGACTGTCCACGCCTCGATCCGTACAACAGTATTGGTTCTATATAACATTCAAGGACTCTCTTTCTGATGTTAATTGATAAGCATTTTTGGTAAGACAGAGGAAGACATATGTAAAGCAAATACATAACCTATGCAAACAAGGCTGACATATAATCCCTGAAACTTAGGAGATTTCTGTAACTGGTGTATATACTACTAAACTTTCCAGACTCGATAAAATACCCAAAACAAGGTTACACACACACAAAAAGTGCCTAAAACCCAAAAATCAGTTATCTTTAAGATAATATGTGAACAAGTCTTGGAAATTACTGGCAATATGTGACGCAACAAGAAAAAACCTGACTAAAATGACTAAAGTGCCAAATTTTCATTTCGGAGTTTCTGACTCATTTTAAAGTTCCAAAGTTTACAAATAATATGCAAAAAAAAAAAAAAAAGTTTGTCTATTACAGTTTTCTTTTTTTTAGATGTGTCTCAAACTCTGTTCAGTCAGTTTTTGACAAGGAAAGTCATGCCCTCATAAAAATTTGAAAATTAAAGAGAAACATATCTAATTGCTTTTTAGGGTGCTTTCAGCCATAAAACTTTAGGAAACTAAAGATTACATGTCAAAAAGACTCAAAATAGATGTCAAAAAGATTGCAAACAAATGTCAAAAAGACTCAAAATAGATTGTCAGAAAGACTCAAAATAGATGTCGAAAAAGACTCAAAATAGATGTCAAAAAGACTCAAAACTGATTTCAAAATGACTCAAAACAGATACCAGAAAGACTCAAAAAAGATGTCAAAAAGATTCAAAATAGATGTCAAAAAGACTCAAAACGTCAAAAGACTCAAAAAGAACAGATAGATCAAAAAAGAGACTCAAAATAGACTCAGGTCAAAAAGACTCAAAGATTAAAGACCTCACAATTCTGACCCAAACCAGCTATTTTCAGCCAAAGTTACAACTGGCTGTCTATGTCTTAAGCCCAACTTTCCCATGCTGTGTTGTATATTTAAAAATCTCTTTTCACCATTGTGACAGTCTACCACTGTCTTCAATGCTTCATCAAGTTGTATTTCAATGGAAGCTTCCTGATGGTCACAGTGACCTTGTTGACCAGTACAAAATCAGATTTTCTGTGAGAGTATTTGGAAACCAAAAACACACGAAAACAGAGTAAGTTGGAGAAAATGTTTCTGTAATAGTTTTTTTTTTTTTCAAAAACAAAGATTGTTAGAATGGCTTGACCATATTGGTGTTTCTTGTTGGGTTTTTTGTTTCTTGTCTTTTGTTCTTTCTTTCTTTTTTTCTTTCTTCTTCATCTGTTTGTTTGTTCGTTTGTTTGCTTGCTCGAGGGAATCACTTTAGTTTAACTTATAATTGTATGATGTGCTCTCTGTGTTTCCATTGTTATCTTCTTTATTGCTTTTAATCTTTTCTCCATTGTGCCATGCATGTGTGTGTGTGTGTGTGTGTGTGCTAGTGTTGTGTGTGTGTGCTGTGTGTTGTGGTGTGGTTGTGTGCCTGTGTGTCGTGTGATGCCTGTGTTGCGGCGTGCGTGTGTGCGTGTGTGTCTTTTCGCGCATGGATTTGATTCTGTCAGATTTGGCATGTAATATTGTAATTTGTGTATGATGTCGTACTGTACAAAAATGTATGTAGTATGTATTGCGTTGATTTACTGTAAATTATGTATGCATGTATACGCACTTAGATTATGTATGTAAGTATGTAAGATGTTGTATGCATGTATACCTATAGTATGTAGGTATGTATCATGTATCGCTAGGGTTAGACTTGACTTTATCAAATTTTGCGCTATATAAAAGATATTGATTATTACTTATGTATCTCCACTGACAATGTGCCTTTTCACTGTGCACACCTACTGTTTCGGTGTTGTTCCCAGTTCTTTCCAATATCTCTGTTACTGTGGAGTCTGATTCACCTGGTCCACGTGGATACCCTGCAGCCTCACAACTTGTGCCAAGGGGTTATTCACCTGTACACAATATGTGATGTACAATGTATTGGGGTTGATTCACCTGTACACAATATGTGCATGTATTACATACTGGGGTTGATAACACTTTCCTGGAATTTGGTCTCTCTCTCTCTCTCTCTCTCTCTCTCTCTCTCTCTCTCTCTCTCTCTCTCTCTCTCTCTCTTCTCTCTCTCTCTCCTCTCTCTCTTCTCAGGGGGAGGGGGTTGTTTTCATGTGTGTGTATGCGTGTGTGTGTAGGCTTTGTTGTGTCTGTACGGTGTGTGTGTGTGTGTGTGTATGTGTGTGTTGTCATGTGTGATGTGTGTGTGTGTGTGTGTGTGTGTGTGTGTGTGTGTGTGTGGTGTGTTGTGTGTGTGTGTGTGTGTGTGTGGTGTGAGTGTGTGTGTGTTGTGTTGTGTCTGTACATGTGTGTGTGTGTGTGTGTGTGTGTGTGTGTGTCTGTGTGTGTGTCTGGTGTGTGTGTTGTGTGTGTCTGTGTGTGTGTGTGTGTGTGTGTTGTGTGTGTGTGTGTGTGTGTCTGTGTTGTTGTGTGTGTGTGTGTGTGTGTTGTGTGTGTGCGTCGTGTACATTTGTGTGTGTGTATTGTGTGTGCGCGCGTGTGAGTGTGTCTGTGTCTGTGTGTGTGTGTTCGTGTGTGTGTGTGCGTGCATGCATATGTGTGTATAAGTGTGAGTGTGTGTGTATGTGTCTGTGTCTGTGCATGAGAGAGAAGAAATTTCTTCTCCTTCCCGTCTGTGAGTCCGTCACTCTGTCTGTATGAGGTGGGGGAAGTAGTTTCTATGTATGTTATTTATATGTAAGAATATATAACCAAAAAAATACAAACAAAAATGTATGAATACATAAACAAAAGACTACAATAGATAGAGTGCAGTGTTTTATACAACGCCGCAAATTTCTTCGACAAATGTAAAGCAGACATCAAAAATTCCTTTCAAACATGTAAAACATTTCATAAACTACAGATCACCTACACATTTCAAACCCAAATGGGAACCCTGTGAAGTTCCTGATTGAAAACAAATCATAACAGTGAATTTGAAATCTGAAATCAATTGTGCTTTAACCCTTTTTTCCCCTCACCCCCACCCATCAGTTTTGGCATGAAGTTGGTGGATATGGCAAGGGAACAAAAGAGTTAAGAAACTTCACATTCCATTTCCTGCACCCACCAAAACTCCTTTCTTTACATTGTTTATCATTAGTGTATATTTCCTTTTTTGTGTTGTTGTTGAAATAAGGGCTGATCGGTTGCTTTGATAAAGCCATTGTCTCAAGATCTGATATCTCGAGTACAATCCCAACCCGCAACATTAAATTCTGGCCTGTTTGCTACCCATCTAAATGTTTGCTACCCATCTACACGTTTCCTTCATTCTGGTGGATGTCAGTTTAGTGTTTCATGGGTCCCTCCCCCTCTCATCCCCCCTCCCCCCCCCCCCCCCCCCCCTTTCCCTATTATTTCATAATCTTACCAGCGCTTGGGGTTTTGCGCACGCTAAGAAAGTCTGCCAGATAACTGCTGGGAGATTTGGGTGGAGCACGTGTGGAATTGCCCAAGCGCAGTGAACCCCTCTTAACCGTTTGACTCCCACAACCTATAAACCAACTGCAAAAACTTAACCCTTTGACTTCCTCACCCTATCCACCAGCTTCCTACAGGAAGCTGATGGATAGGGTGAGGGAATCAAAGGCTTAGTTTTTGCTTTGCTAACATGATTGACAATGCAGGATGCTGGTGGACAGGGTGCGGGAGTCAAAGGTTAAACAAACTCCAAAATCTAAACTCTTTCTGATTAGATCAACCGTTTCACATCACGAAAAGGGTGTGAGTTACCTTCTCTTCCAGAGCAGCCAGGTCACGCTCCACCCCCTCATGTTTACGCTGCAAGGCCTGTACGCTAGCAAGATCACGGCCATAGTCGTCTGATGACAGCACAGCGTCCTTCTCCAAGATCCAGGCAATGGTTTCATCAGCGTCCCTGGAAGACAGAATGAATGAAACCATCACGTCAACAGCAGTCTGCAGAACCTGGGTGTGTGATCCTCACCAATGCTCTATTTGTGATGATGTGAGATGTGCATTCTCAGCCTGTTTATGAGGGAAACCTTAACTTAATTTTGATGATGTAAGATGTGCATTCTTGGCCAGTTATGAGGATAACCTAACTAATTTTGATTATGTGAATATTCATCTGGCAGTTTATGTGGAAACCTTAACCTCATTTTGATGATGTAAGATGTGCATTCTCAGCCGGTTCAAAGGGGAAACCTTAACCACATTTGGATGATGTGAGATGTGCATTCTTGGCCAGTTTATGAGGGAAATCATTACCTAATTTTGATGATGTGAGATATGCATTCTTGGCCAGTTCAAGGGGAAATCTTTACCTATAACTTTGATGATGTGAGATGTGCATTTTTTGGCCAATTTGATGATGTGAGATGTGCATTCTTGGCCAGTTTATGAGGGAAATCTTTACCTAACTTTGATGATGTGAGATGTTCATTCTTGGCCAGTTTATGAGGGAAATCTTTACCTAACTTTGATGATGTGAGATGTGCATTCTTGGCCAGTTTATGAGGGGAAATCTTTCTAACCTGCATTTGATTTTTGATGATGTGAGATGTGCATTCTGCCAGTTTAGAGGGAAATCCTTACCTAAACTTTGATGATGTGAGAATGTTTGCATAAAATTTTACCTAATTTGATGATGTGAGATGTGTATTCTTGGCCAGTTATGAGGGAAATCTTACCTAACTTTGATGATGTGAGATATGCATTCTTGGCCAGTTTTATGAGGGCAATCTTTACCTATACTTTGATGTGTGAGATGTGCATTCTTGCCAGTTTATGAGGGAATTTTACCTAACTTTGATGATGTGAAAATGTACATTCTTGGCCAGTTTATGAGGGAAATCTTTACCTAACTTTGATGTTGTGAGATATGCATTCTTGGCCAGTTATGAGGGAAACTTAAATTTGATATGTGAGATGTGCATTCTGGCCAGTTTATGAGGGAAATTTTTACCTGACTTTGATGATGTGAAATGCATTCTGCCATGTTTCATGATGGGAACACTTTTGAGTCATAATTTTTGATGATGTGAGATGTGCATTCTGGCCAGTTCATGAGGGAAACCTTAATCTGAATTGTGAGATGGGGCTTTCTTGCCAGTTCATGAGGAAACCCTTTAATTTTGATGAATGTGCATTCTTGGCCAGTTTCATGAGGGAAAACCTAATTTGATGATGTGAGAATGCATTCTTGCCAGTTCTGAGGGAAACTTTAACCTAATTTTGATGATGTGAGATGCGCATTCCTTGGCCAGTTCATGAGGGAAACTTTAACCTAATTTTGATGATGTGAGATGTGCATTCTTGGCCAGTTCATGAGGGAAACCTTAATTCTGATGATGTGAGATGTGCATTCTTGCCAGTTCATGAGGAAACCTTAATTTGATGATGTGAGATGCGCATTCTTAGCCAGTTTATGAGGGAAACTTCAACCTAATTTTGATGATGCAAGATGTTCATTCTTGGCCAGTTTATGTGGGAAACGTTAACCTAATTTTGAAGATGTGAGATGTTCACTCTTGGACAGTTTGCAAGGGAGAATCTCAATCTAATTTTGATGATGTGGGAAGTGCACTCTTGGCCAGTTTATGACGGAAACATTAACTTAATTTTGATAATGTGAGACGTGCATTCTCAGCCAGTTTATGTGGGAAACCTTAACCTCATTTTGAAGATGTGAGATGTGCATTATTGGCCAGTTTATGTGGGAAATCTTTACCTAACTTGACGATGAGAGCTGTGCACTCTTGACCAGTCTATGAGGGAAATCTTAACCTGACTTTGATGATGTCAGATGTGCATTTTTGGCCAGTTTATGAAGGAAATTTTACCTAATTTTGATGATGTAACACATGCATTCTTGGCCAGTTTACGGAGGAAATCTTAAACTAATTTTGATGATGTAAGATGAGTGTTCTCAGCCATTTTTAAAGGGAAATCTTAATCTAATTTTGATGTGAGAATCATATTCTAGCCAGTTTATGAGGGAAACCTTAACCTACCTTTGATGGTTAAGATATACAATCTCCACCAGATTGTCAAGAAAAACGTGATGACATGAGATGATACAAAATATGGGTTTTTAACCAGGATGAGATAACTCGCAATCATGGACAGATAACCAAGGTTTTATGAAACAACCACACCCTCTACCTATCAATGTAACCTTGCAGGGTGTAATCTTCATCAGGACAATCAGGATCACTTGAGTCATTGCAACAAAATCAACTTCATTCCCCACCACATTTTCATGGCCATCAAGCTGAAAATCAAACAAAACTCTAGTCGCCTATTTTGCAGCGTACCTCCTGGCAGGCATGCTGACACACTAAGTAACATTTATTTTACAAAACAAAACAAAAATCAAAAGTATGCCCAAACTTACTGAGAAATCAATTCAAACACTCTGCAAGGCAAAACATCATTTGCACGACCACGAACATAAGCATGTGACCAAATTGACTGTTAATTATGTGATGACCCCTGCAATATGGCTAATTCACGTCAGGAAAGAAAAGCCTTAAAATGAAAAAGGTAAAAAGAAACGAAAAAAAATAATGAATGGCGTTTTGTGTGTCTGCATGCAGCTACCTTGACTATCGTGCCCAACTTTTTTATTGTTATTTTTGTTTAAAGCCCAGCCGACTGCGTAGAGCCATATCAGGGCTATAACCCTTCAAAACATACACACTACTTTAACATAAAAAAAAAAAAAATTGTGTACACATATCAATGCATTTTCGCACATAATCTAAGGAGATGTCCCTGGCACTGACCACTCGTCCAATTTACCACACAGAGAATTTTTTTAAAAATACCTGAATACAAATTTAAACATAATTAAGGACAATAAAACATACAAAAAATGGCTTAAATTACCTAAAACTGCTTCCGCATATCTCACCTCCCCAGAACCAAAAATGCACTTAACACATGTACCCACTTATCAATCCTAAGATAAAGTACATAAGACTTTATCCAACACATACAGGTGAATGGACCAGCAAGGCAGAAATTGATAGGAAGAAATGACAGAAAGCAAAGGAGCAAGGCAAAAACAGAGTGACAGAAAATACAAAATTTCTAGCACAGAATTTCCAGAAGGTGGGGATACTATTCATACTGAAAGCGCCCCCGGCATCCCCACAGGGGATCATGCTCAACTGACCTGTTGAATCGTTGGATCTCATGAGCACCATACAGACGCTCTTGTCGGAGAAGGGAAAGCTGGCGGAGGCGTTTCCACGCTTCATTTACTTCGTCCTGTTTCTGGCGAATGGTTTCCTCCTCTGGGTGACCGTCGCTGATGAGTTGTTCTGCCAGAGTGTTTACCTCTGACACTTTGTCTTCATGGTTTTGTAGGTCCCTAGAACCATGGGTGACTGCCATTTAGTCCATTGTCTTTCTCTGGTTTTGTTTAGCTCTGTGTGTGTGGTGTGTTGTGTGTGTGTGTGTGTGTGTGTGTGTGTGTGTGTGTTGTGTGTGTGTGTGTGTGTGTGTGTGTGTGTGTGGTGCGTGCATGCGTGCGTGCGTGCATGGTGCGTGCGTGCGTGCGTGCGTGGTGTGTGTGTGTGTTTGTGTGTGTCTGTGTGTGTCTGTGTCTGTGTTTGTGTTTGTCTGAGTGTGTGTGTGTATGCATGCGTGCATGCGTGCGTGCGTGTGTGTATGCGTGTGTGAGTGTGTGTGTGTCTGTGCATGCGCGTGTCTGTGTCTGTGTCTGTGTGTGACAGTTCATATACCCACCCGCCCTTCTCTACTCCCATGTATATAATGTCATTATATACATGGGACAGAGAAGGGCGGGTGGGTTTGTTCTTATGACAAAACAGTATAAACACAGCCAAATTCAGAACTACATTTGTTTTATAAAGTGACAGATGTTTCCATCTCACATACAAACTGAAAAGAGGAGGTCTGAAGATGGAAATGAAGCGCTGTTCTCAATATATTTTAGCTACAAAATCAAATCTATTCAAAACACAGCTAAACAGATACAGAAAATCAGCTGCACAATAATGGTAGCAGCCACCTCTTTTATCAGATAGACTGACTTATTCTCACTATCGCTTAACTCATTGACGACACGGCTAAATGGACCCTGGCAATTCCTGAGACGCAATATTTTTAGCAGTTTTACAAAAATTCTGAGCCCCTTCTATTTGCAATAAAAACATAAAGTTATACATTTTTAGAAAGCTCATTATACATTTTTAGAAAGCTCATTATGTCTACTTTTTAGAAATGAAACCAACTTGTTTGAGTAATTCAGATAAACTTTCCATAATGTCAGGTCAAAATGCTATGTAAATGCAAAAAATAAAAAAGTTCTGAAGTCAAATTTACACACATGCAACATTATGAAATTAGTTCACTGTCAAATATTTTCCTACCTTTAGTCTTTCTGGGTCAAAAGATGGCAGGAGAAGCTTTGAACAGCAAAATTTCAGTCAGTTTGATTCTTTTCATAGTCACTTATGCCACAAAATGAAAAAAAGATTATCAGTCACAGTCACTTGGGGTACAGCAAAACAAGCCCAATTCAGACAAGGAAAAGTGTTGGCAGACAGTCTAAGGGAAGGAACTGTGTAGTGGAAGGTTACAACTTGATGACTGGTTGATTTCCCTTGAACAGTAAGGCTGCTTCACACAGTGAAAATTAATTACGTCCCGCCGCTTCCCTTCGTTTATGACGTCACAGACGGGCCCCTTCACATGAAGCAGGGTCATCGTCAATGAGTTAAAGCCCAGCCGACTGCTTAGAGCTGTTTCAGGGCTATAAGCGTTTCAATCATACACAGCACTTCAACAGGAAAAAAAAAAGAACAGAAAATTAAGTACACATATCAATGCACTCGCACACATAATCCCAAGGAGATGCCCCCGGCGTTGACCACTCCGACCAAGTTATCATACAGGGGATTTAAAAACCACACCTGAATACAAACTGGAATGACAAAGCAAAAAATGGTTCAACTCAACAACATCTGGAAAGGCAGAGGCATACCAAATGAAAATTGGACTTTCAAAAGTTTGACCTGCCAGTTATGATTTATGGCTGCAAAGACTGGACTCTGAGAAAAGCTGATTGCAGAAGAATTGAGGCAGCAGAGACGTGGTTTTATTTTAGACTACTATGTGTCAAATGGAGAGATAGAACAACCGATGAAAGTGTCCCGGAAGAACTTGATACCACCAGAAAACTACTAGCAAACATCAAGAAGAGAAGACTAAAATACATTGACCATGTGTCACATAGCAAGAACACAGGAAAAACAGTGGCAAAAAAGGAAGAAAGGCAGACCTCCAATCTCATACATTGTGAACATAACCAAATTCAGTGGCCTAAAAGTTCAAGAAATTGTCCACTAAAGTCAAGACAGAGTGGCCTGGACAAAGGTGGTGGTGTTAAAGAATGCAGCAGCCAACACTGAATCTGGTGATGCTGACGGGTGAGACCTGAATACAAATCTAAACATAACTAGGGACACTAAAATATGACGGACTTGTCTGATAAGCCAGTGGACTCACAATCTGATGCCCCCTGCTCAGTCCCTACAGGCAATGGGAAATACTAAGCCACTTCGCTGCCTGTCCTTTTTTTTTTAGCTTTCTTTCCCTGGAAACTTTTTCAAAT
>JAPXFY010000026.1:27984856-27997356 GCA_030674185.1 Monoplex corrugatus
GACACTGACTGCCCGTTGGATGGTCATGGTCATCAGCAGCCAGGCCGACAGCCAGGCAAAGAAGTAGGTGAGCCAGGTAAACAGTTTACAGCACACCTGAAATGTGATACCTGAGTTGGGTATGAATCAATAAACAACCTTGCTTGTCGTATACTTTGTCGTCATGTCATCATTGTCATAAGAGAGAGAGTGAAGAGTGATAGAGAGAGAGCGAGAGACAGACAGACAGACAGACAGAGGGAGGGAGAGAGAGAGAAAGAGACAGACGGACACAAAGAGAGAGAATGTGTGTGTGTGTGTGTGTGTGTGTGTGTGTGTGTGTGTGTGTGTGTGTGTGTGTGTGTGTGTGTGTGTGTGTGTGTGTGTGTGTGTGTGGAGAAAGAGAGAGAGGAATAGATACCCAGACAAAGATAGAGAGAAAGAAAAATATAGAGAGAGACAGCGAGGAAGAGATACCCAGAGAGAGATAGAGAGAGAGAAAGAAAAGTAATAGACAGAGACAGAGAGAGAGGGAGGCAGAGACACAGAGAGAGAGAGAGAGAGAGAGAGAGAGAGAGAGAGAGAGGAAGAGATACCCAGAGAGTGATACAGAGAAAGAAAGAAAAGTAATAGACAGAGAGAGAGAAAGGGAGGGAGAAAGAAAGAAAGAAAGAAAGAGAGAGCGGGTTGGAAGAGAGATTTTATGGCATATGAAGGCATTTACACAGAATTTGGAATTTCACCTAAACAATTTTTTTCTTGTATTGTCATACCTACTAAAGTTACCTGAGTGGCAGATCAACATTAAACCACTTACCAAAGAAATGCCTATACCGCTGCTATGTCACTGAAGCATATTTTCATTGAGCAAATTCAGAGACTTATGGGGGAGAGGAGAGGACCAGAGCCCTGAAGGCAATGGCAGAAGCAATGGAAAAGAACTTCAACTGGATCTGGACCAGGAAGAACAGAACTGAATTTAATAAGAACATAACTCTTGAAAGTCACGTAGGAATTATCTCCCGTGTTGTAGAACTTCTCAAATCTAACACAGTTTGCGCTACTCCTTTTTGAGGAGTGTTCTGAGCTTACGGTTTTTGTGCTTTGTATCTGCTTCTATGCTAGCTGAATGGGTAGCGCAAACTGTGTTAGATTTGAGTTCTACAACATGGGAGATAATTCCTACGTGACTCTCAAGAGTTACGTTCTTTGATTAATATTATAAAAATTCTCTCTGCTTGGCTCCTATTTCTTATGAATTTTATAAGGCTTAAAATTTCTGTTTATGTCGCTAGTGACCTGTAGCCGAGTGGTTAAGACATCTGTCGCAAGTGACTTTGCCTTGAGACACCCGACTCCCTTGGATGTGCGGGTTCGATTGCAGGTGGAGGGCAAATTTCTAGAAAAAAAAATGACTACAGCCGAAGGGACATCCAGGAGTCATGACCTGGATGCAGTCCGGCCCTCTTAGAGTGTCAGGAGTTAAGGGCCGAAACACTTGCCTGACGGAGGTTTCTCCCCTGAGGATCTTCTGCTGTCCGGCTCAGCCCAGAGTTTCTTGCTACTACGTTATTCATCTTTATATTCGTTGGTGGCGATGGTGGATAGAATAAGGTTAAGGGAGTAAACCCTGAAAAAAAATCACCCTACTGCCTTGTAGGTTGTCGTGGGAACGACAAAGGCTAACGAGGAGAGCGTAAAAAAAAACGACGATGGAAGGCAACAGGAAACAACAATCGTACTTTCCCGTGAAGAATCACGGCCAGACAAAACAAGGAAAATACGGATAACGAGAGGCAGACACAAGACGATCGGAAGATTAGGAAAAGACAGGCAACATTTATAGGCCATTTTATGAGGAAAGGGGAATTGGAGCACCTGGTCACAACAAGAAAAATGGAGGGAAAGAGAGCACCAGGTAGACCCGGGGGAAAATATTCAAATATTGGACGGACTTGCAGAATGGCTTAAGACAGAGAGGGTGGAAGATGCGCTTGGGACAACAAGGGATAGATACATATGAGACCATGATCGCCAACGCCATGTGGCAAGGCACATAATGATGATGATGATGTTCGATGGTAGGCTGAGAGTCACAGAGGAAAGCAGCTGTCCCTTCTCTGCATGGAACCTGTCCACGTTACTTTCCTCGAGTGACGCCCCTACCTCCATGTATTATCAAAACCAGTATCATTCTACTGCTTACATCAGCATTCTGTTCCGTTTCCCGGCTTTGTCTCCTTCATGCTGACATATTGCGTTACCAAAGACAAAACAGACAAGCAACATTTATAAGCCATTTTATGAGGAAAGGGGAATTAGAGCACCTGATCACAAGGGGATATGCGACAGCCTCAAAACCACTAATTTGTTCTCCGTCATAAGCTGGCTGAGGTTTATTTATTTATTTATTTGTTTGTTTGTTTGTTTGTTTGTTTATGTATTTATTTATTTATCTATTATTTGTATATTCATTTTGATTAGAGACAACACCATTGTGCATCTGACATAATTGTCCCAAGATCTCTCTCCGCAGAAATGGTCCCTCAACCGATCATTTCCTCTGACAAAGAATTAATAGTTCTGAGTCAGTGCTGCCAACGAGCTTGTCTCTGGAGCCTTCAATTATCCATCGTTTATTTGTAGGTATGAAATCTTCTGTAATGCCATTACCTTCTGATCCATTTATCCTCTTTCCTGGCCTGGGCTAACAGATTTCCACAAAAAAAATGTTTTGAATCTTCATCAGCGACTTGCTTAAATTAGGTTTCTTTATGGTTCCTCTTTCTTTGCACATTCTCTTTTTTCAGCGTGTCATCTGCCGGGACATTTCAGTGGTCACAGAGTCTCAGACGCTTTTTGTTATTACAATGCTACTTGCACAAAAGATTAAAAGAACACAAACGTGAGTCCTCTCCAGTGTGAGAACATTTGACCCACACCCAACATCACTTTGAAAAGGACAATGTGCAAGTTCTCGACAAAGAAGCAAGATGGTTCCAGAGGGGAGTAAAGGAGGCAGTTTACATCGCCGCAAGAAACCCACCCTCAACCGTGACCGGGGCCGACACAACCTGCCATCGGTGTACTCCTCACTTATTCAGTCGCACTGTCGTGAGTTTGCTCACGGCGGTGCGCACTGAAGCCAGTTCTCAACCCAGCAGTTGCGCTGAAGAAGTCGGCCGGATCGCCGATGAAAGCTACGCAGTAAGTAGCGTTTTAGTGACTGAGAGCCAGGTTCATCCAGGTAGCCATTATACAATGCTATGATAATGCATGACGATGACAAGGATAAATCATCATGATGGCATGAAGTTCTGGTTAGGATTTGAGTCTGTGTGGTAATAGGCGAATTCTATGCTTCCCTTCGTAATATATCCTGGTGTCAGCCAGGTTCTCAGAGACACAGACATTTGCGGGGATGGTCTGAGCATTTGAACAACTGGCTCAAAGACGCATCTGCAAACTGATTGAGACTCGACAGTGTGTGTTACCAGTACTCCCACCTGAGCATATAGCTCGCGTTACTCTAGGTAGGAGCCAGTTTGAGCTGAAGAATAAAAATCTCAACAATTTTGGCCTGGCTGATCAGATTCAAACTCACAACCTCTCAGTCTTTAGTCCCTTGGGCAAACCACTGAACCACTGCGGCTTTTTGTCATTATTTTTGTTACTTTCGGTTAAACACCAGCCGACTGTGTAAAGCCATATCAGGGCTATAACCGTTTCTGAACATACACAATACTTTAACAGGGAAAAAAAACGGGGGGGGGGGGGGGGGGAAAAGTACACAGATCAGCACATTCACCCACATAATCTCAGGGCATTGACCACTCCGTCCAGTTTACCACACAAGAGATTTAAAAAAAAAAACACACGTCAATACAAATTGAAACATATCTAAGGATTCGCTCCTTCCTTTCCACTGATGCTGCCAACAAGCTTGCTGTCTCTTTCATACTATCTAGACTGGACTATTGTAACTCTCTATTCGCAGGTCTCCATGACAATCAACTATTTAAACTTCAGCGCATACAGAACCACGCCGCTCGCCTTGTTCTCCGCAAGCCCAGGCGTGAGAGTGCAAAATCTCTGTTTAGATCACTTCATTGGCTCCCGGTAAAGGCTAGGATTCAATATAAAATTGCCTGTCTCTGCTTTCAGTGTATCTATCACGAGAACATGCCATCCTATCTTGCCAACCTCCTGCAGCGTTACAAACCTTCTCGAACGCTCCGCTATTCTGACACCTCACTGTTGACTGTTCCTCGCTTCTCTCTAGACACCTTTGGTAAAAAGTCTTTCTCTGTCTTTGGCCCAAATGTATGGAACTCTCTACCACTGTCTCTCAGAAAAACTAAGTGGAATATGCGCTATACAAATAAACATTATTATTATTATTATTATTATTATTATTATAAGGACACCAAAACACGTGTAAAAACAGGCCTAAAGTATCTAAAATTGCTTCAGCATATCTCAATTCCCTAGAGACAAAAATGCACTTAATACATATACCCACTTATCAATCCTTAGATAAAGTACTAAGACTTTATTGAACACATCCATGTGAATGGACCAGCGAGCAGAAAATGATAGGAAGAAACGAACAAAAGCAAATGAACAAGGCAGAAAGTGACAAAAATGAGGACATTTCTATCACAGAAATTCCAGAAGATGGGGAATACTATTTATACTCCGGCATCCCCACGGGGGACACCACTGCGGCTGTTTCCTTCACAAATATTGGGCGAACAATGAATGTACGGCTTTAACTTCAAAAGCTTTTGCGTCTGTAACACCTGAATGAGTTGGGAATCTACGGGTAAGCTGGAATACCTTCGTAGCCAACGCAGATAGAATCTAACAAAATCTTGCATAATGTACAAAAACGTTTGAGAGAATGCTTTGGTTTATTCTTTTGTTTTTCGCTGTTCTATTTATTCAGTATGTTTTTAATATTGACATAACAGATCATATAC
This sequence comes from Monoplex corrugatus, assembly GCA_030674185.1. NCBI lineage: Eukaryota > Metazoa > Mollusca > Gastropoda > Littorinimorpha > Ranellidae > Monoplex > Monoplex corrugatus. The sequence continues at coordinate 27,989,818 of JAPXFY010000026.1, forward strand.
CATACGGAACTATATGTACATTGAAGAACATAATCAATGTGCAGATTTGCATTGTATGTAAGATTTTTTCTTGTTTTCATTTTTCTTCTGTAAAGAAAGGAAAGGATGTATTTTACGATATAAAACTTCATTTAAGCGTGAAATATTCAATACATAGCAAAGACCACACATGGAAAGCAGATCCATTCAACTTAAAAACAAACACAGGAATGTTTCAAATAGTCTTTACTTTGATCCTTTGACTTGCGCACCATATCCACTAACTTCTAGACAGTGACACACCAGACAATATACAGCGCCTCTTGACTCGCACCACTGAGTGTTACTCGGACATTAAGAACTGGATGACGTTCAACAAACTTCAGCTTAATGACGACAAGACAGAAGCTATCCTCATTGGCACCCGTCAGAAACTTTCTCAGCTGCCTCCTCTTTCTCTCCCATTATGTAACACATCAGTCCCAATTTCTGATTCAGCTAAAAACCTTGGTGTCTGTATTGACTCTACCCTCTCCATGAACAACTTTGTTTCTCAAACTGCCAGATCTTGCTACTATCACCTCCATCGTATAAGCCTGATCAGGAAGTATCTCTGTGTCGAAACAACTGCAAAACTCGTTCTCTCCTTCATAATGTCTCGCATTGGCTATTGCAATTCACTCCTGTCTAGTCTTCCTGCCTCCACCATTCACATCCTACAGCGCATTCAAAACAATGCTGCACGCCTTGTACTCAAAAAGAAAAAAGCTGACCACATATCTCCTCTCCTGGCACAACTTCACTGGCTCCCTGTATCAAAGCGCATACAGTACAAACTAGACACCATGTGCTACAAAAGCCTCAATAACGCAGCTCCCGATTACCTGTCAAGCCTACTTGAGATCTATCTTCCCTCACGTACCCTCCGCTCTGCCTCCGATCCTCTGACTTTTCGCTTTCCACGCACTAAGCTCAATACCTATGGTCCACGAGCCTTCTCTGTTTCTGGTCCACTTTCCTGGAACAAACTTCCTCTCTCAGTCCGTCAGCAACCTACTTTTGTCTCCTTCAAGTCCGCTCTCAAAACACCTTTTCTCCTCTGCATAAAATCCTGACCTCACTCAATCCCCTCTGCAGCCTGCCTCCACTCGGAGGGGAATCACATTGTAATATATAATTGTATATAATAAGCTCTCTATAATTTTCCATTGCTTTTATTCTTTCTCCCATTTATAGCCATGTGCGTGTGCGTGTGTGTGTGTGTGTGTGTGTGTGTGTGTGAGTGCGTGCGTGCGTGCGTGTGTGTGCGTGCGTGCGTGTGTGTCTGTTTTAGCGCTTAGATTTGATTTTATCATGATTTTGCGCTATATAAATAAAATATTGTATTGCATTGTACTAACTGAAAAAACTTAACCCTTTGATTGACTCGCTCAGGAAGCTGGTGGACAGGGTGAGACAATCAACGAGTTACGGTTTTGTTTTGCTGGCATGGTTGATGATGCAGGATGCCGGTGGACAGGGGGCAGGATCGAAGGGTTAAGTTTACGATGACAGTCATTATTATAATCAATAGTTTTATTGTAAATTCCTACCTGATCTGTTTATTGGCTGGCATCTTATGCACCGTTGCGTGTCAGGCGAACAGAGAGAATTATAGCACTGATGGTTCGGTTTTGAGACAGTTTAAGAAGAGATCACTCTGCAGTGTTTTCTCCTTACAATAGTGTAGAGTCAATTCCTTGGTTTCTTAACTGCTTTCGGTCTTTCAGGAAAATCTCTAAATCTCCTTTGTCATTTACAAAAATCTTATAACAAAAGGAGAAAAAAATCCGAGCAGTCGATGAAGACAAAGGATTTTTTCGATTGATTTAGTTCAGGTTTTTACATCGACACCCACCTCAGGTGATACGGCCGACGAAAGATAACCATCCCAGGGAATTGGGGGTTGTGAAACCTATCTAATCCTATACTGACACCACCAGAACAACAATGATGTTAAGATGGGACAGTGAAAAGGCCAGTTTTAATCGTGGAGTCGAACCCACAATCATTAGCATGTGAATCCGACACTCAAACCAACTGAGTTACTGAGGCCTGCCAAAAACAGGGGATAGATTCGGGAAGATATTTAAAGACCAAAGAAGTGTAGAGAGCGGCACAGTAGGGAGTAAAACAAAGATGGGTCTGTCAGTCTCGGGATACACATACGCACAGTCGAAATCCAGAGGTCGGTGTTGATGCAGCTGCTGATGGTGGTAGTGGTTTGTTCGTGAAGTGTGCTGGTGGATATGTGTGATATCCGTGTGGTTACTTACCTGGAACAAATTACGAATGGAATAATCAAACTGATATTTGATCCAGATATTCAGCAGCCCCACGTACAGCATGGCGAGATCAGACAGTGCCAGAGTCATGAAGAACAACGGGAGGGTGGAAGTTTCTGAACTCATCCTTCGTAGCACCAGCACAGTGAGGATGTTACCTGTAATGACAGTCAGGGAATGTTCTTGAGGTGAGAGCTGAAACAGGCGACTTGGGTTTCCTTATTTCTCCCTCTTGACACTTTTTCGTCCTTATTCAAAACGTCATAGACTAAAATGACCTCAGAGCATAGGGAGTTGGGTTCATGCTTCCGAAATCCAGAATCAACCATAATCAAGTGTACTGACAATCATATGGGTGACTACGTCTGTGTAATGGCTTTAACACGCCTTTTTGGATAAACCCATTTATAGACTTTTTAATCACAATAATCAATAAAATTCCAATTCAATAGAACTGTATTAATCCACATGGACATTCATTTGTCTGGTCACAGGCCACTTAATAAACACAAACTTATCAGAGATGTGTTAATACGGGATTAGAACTATACAAATGAAAATGAAAATTCACCGTCAAATGTCCATGGACTCATACGAAGCATAAGACATGACAGTTTCACGCACACGCACACGCTCCTGCAGACAGGATCGGGACCAAACCCTCCACCACGAAAAGCTAGCAAGAACAACCGTTACATCAAGCATACACCAGTAGTAGGCCTCCCTCAGTCATGGCTGACCATGGACAAAGTACATCCGTTCTAATGTCTAGATGGGCTGTCTGCTTGGTCCAAGCAGCGTCGCCTGTGACTGTAGAGACCAATGCGAGAGAGGCAGTCTCTGTCGCAGCGGTCGCATGTGTATGCTGATGCTGGTCTGTTGGCTGTCATCCCTTTTCTGCGAACTCGCTTTTCTGCTGCAGCAGCTGACAGTTTGTCCTCACCAATCCTCAGCTGTTTCTTGAGAGTGGTTCTCCATCTGTTGCGGTCGTCCACGAGGTCCTCCCAGGACTCACTGAAGCATACACCTGAACCACTCAAAACAGGATGCATGTCCTTAAACAAGGATGGGGAAGCTACAGCAGGTCTGAAATGGACATGGTCGTCATCACATCGATCCTGAAAGAAAGTTGGGATCTTTTAACACCCTGCTCTTCGATGACCACTTAGGCACTGGGAGAAATCTGCATCTTGAACAAGAACCTTACATGCTCAGCAAAACGTCCATATTCAGTGGCGTGGTGTGTACTGCATCTAAACAATAGTTACATAAGCACCTGTGCTTATATCCCCGCCTTTTACAATGCATTTCAAAGGGTGAGTATTTTACACGAGGGGCAGATTTTTTTTTTTATCTTTGTCCCTCCATCTCGACATAACAACAACAACAACAACCATGACAATAAAAATAATAATAACAATGATGATGATGATGATGATGATGATGATGATGATGATGATGATGATAGTAACAATAGTAAAGACACTTATGGTAACAATAATAAGATAGAGTAATAATAATTAATAATCATGATGATAGTAATGAAATACAAGTGATGACTATAATGACAAGAAGAAGAAGAACCAGAAGAAGAAGGAGGAGGAGGAGGAGAAGAAGAATCATCATCATCACCTTCATCATCACCACCATCATGATCATCATCAAATCATCATCATCGTGATAGCAACAGCAACAACAGCAGAAGAGTCATCTTCTTTATCATTATCATCATCATCATCATCATCATCATCATCATCATCATCATCATCATCATCATCATCATCATCATCATAACAGCAACAGCAACAACAGCATTAAAGTTTCTCTATGTCTCCCAGACTTTTACCCTTCTTTCCTCTTTTTGCTACTGAAGTCTGTTTTACATATGATCGAATAAAAACACGAAAACACCAATTTTTTTTAGCTTTCGTAGCTTTCGGAGCTCTGATGCTCCTTCTTCAGCAGGCATGTTTATTTGCTATATATATCAATAGCTGGGGTCACGGCATTCGTACACTCTAGAAACAGTACGCACAAAAAGTAACAGGATTTTCTGTTTTACAATCAGTTTTGTTAAAGGCGAAAGAAGATCACTGAAATGGTCATAAAACCTTTGTATTCTCGAATAAAGGTATTAAAAAAGTGTCTCACAGCTGAAACAGATATGATTTATTTAACTTACCCACTGTTCCACATATCATGATGACTGGAGATCCTATGTTGTTGGCCATTTGGTTTGCTTTTTGCCAAAACAAGAACACCTCGGATCTCAGATTGGGATTTTGTGTCGATGCCAGCCCTAAAACATCCTGCGTGATTTCGGAAACATAACTTGTAGATGCGTTTAAATGCAGACTGATCCAGGTTCCCGTAGTTTGTGACATAGCTAGAGCTAGTAGTCGAGTCCCCCTGAAACAAACAAACACTTACAGTAAAGACAATGATGTTGATCAAGCTATAAAACCAACTGTCCTTCTTCTGAAAATACTTCTTTTCTAATAAACAAAGTTTACTAGTGCTAGCATCTTTGGTATGGATAACCATATCCAAAAATCAGCCAGCTGAATTGTTTTATGTAGATAAACAAATTGGACACTCCTACGTTTACTGCAGCTAGACATCTCAGTTGGTGGATAAATGGACTAGACATTTTTAATCTTGCAGGTCAGGGTGTGTGCAGATATCGTTGTTGTTGTTGTTGTTATTGTTGTAGTTGTTGTTGTTGTTGTTGTTGTTGTTATTGTTATTGCTGTTGTTGTTGTTGTTTAGCTTTTTTCCGAGGCAATGTTTACCTAATCAAATCAAAACCTCTCTTTGCTTGCTTAAAAAAAAGTATTTTATTTAAATTTCGCGAACAATAATCAATTTTGTTTTATCAATTTACATGTTTAGTGATCATTTGCATCACAGTTAAACTAGACTTCAAACATCTTAGACAATGTTTTTGCATTCCATCATCATCATCATCATCATCATCAGGTGCCCTGCCGCTTGGCGTTGGCGACCATGGACTTCCAACCATCTCTATCTCTCGTTGCTCCCAGCATCTCCCCCACCCTCCTCATCCCCAGCCACTCTGCAAGTCCGTCCAGCATTCTCTCCCTGGGTCTACCTGGTGCTCTCTTTCCGTCCAGCTTCCCCGTTGTGACCAGGTGCTCCAAATCCCCCTTCCTCATAAAATGGCCTATAAATGTTGCTTGTCTTTTCCTAATCTTCCTTATGAGTGATCTACTTGCATTCCATACACTTCCAAAATGACATAAAGGCCCCTTTCCACACCTCACTGTAAAAGATCTGGGGTTTGTGAAAATATGAATATGCATACATATTTAAAGACCAAGCGTTCATGACCTGTGTATAAGATGGAAGCTTAGCACAATTTGTATGCCTTACACTGTATTGCTAATTCGAGTGCTCACGATGTCCTCGTTCTGTTTTGTTAGTATTGTAAAATGTGATGCCTTGTGTAAAAATGTAGAATGAAAATAAGACTTCTGTGTAAAACTGTTTTCCTGTTCTGGCCCTCCGGATGTGGTCGCCAAGTGGGTACATGTTGGATTTCTACTCAAAGGATCCTAAGTTTGAACTCCCAGTCACTTTCACCTGGTGGGTAAATGGTGGAGATTTTGTTTTAGAATCATTGCACTCAGAGAGGTTACCTTTGTGCTCCTCTTGTTTTTTTTTTTTCGTCCCATTTTCTACGCCACCTTAACGGCACAGAAGCTGGCACAGTTTGTACAATGCGATGATGATGATGTCGATAAGGATGATAATCATGATGCAACGGAGTTCCATCTAGGATTGAGACTGCATGACAGGGCTGTACTGTACGTTTACTATTATAACATATCCTGGCGTCAACCAGGTCCGAGAGATACAGGCACCTGCGGTGCTGGTCAGAAAATTTGAGCAACACCCTCAATGACGCATCCGTGAAGTGGATGAGACTCGACTGCGAGGTCCCAGTCTTCCCAATGAGCCCATAACACGCCCAACTCTGGGTAGAAACCGGGTTAGAGCAAAAAAAGTCCACAGTGATTTTGGGAGGGACTGATGGGGATTCGAACCCACAACCTTCCAGTCGGTAGTCCGTTGCGCTAACCACTGCACCACGGCAACTGGTCAAGGATGGAGATTTGCCAAATGTCCTGCTAGACCTGCTAGTGTCTCAGTCCTTTTCGTGTGTATCATCATCATCAGGAGCCCTTCCGCATGGCGTTGGAGATCATGGACTTCCATTTGTCCCTATCTCTCGTTGCCCCTAGCATCTCCCCCACCCTCCCCGTCCCCAGCCACTCTGCAAGTCCGTCCAGCATTTTCTCCATGGGCCTACCTGGTGCTCTCTTTCCCTCCAGCTTTCCCGTTGTGACCAGGTGCTCCAAAGCCCCCTTCCTCATAAAATGGCCTATAAATGTTGCCTGTCTTTTCCTAATCTTCCTTATGACTGATCTACTTGTGTCTGCCTCCATCAAGACTGTCTCATTTGTTTTCTTTGCTGTCCATGGAACTCACAACATTCTTCTTAGAAACCACATCTCGGCTGCCTCAATCTTGTTATGGCTTTGTTTGTTGACTGTCCACGCCTCGCAACCGTACAACAGTATTAGTTCTATATAACATTCAAGAAATCTCTTCCTGATGTTAACTGATAGGCATTTGTTGGTAAGAATGCTTGTCATCTTCTTGAATGCTGTTTTGGCTTGGCCGATTCTGCCGGCTATTTCTGATGTGCATCTGCCGTCTGATGAAATGATCGTTTCGTGTGTATACGCGTGCAGAATATGAAGACCGCATGTTAAACATCCCGTAAGCCACGTCAGTGGATGACTGATGGGAACATGAAAACACACACTCCTAGTCATCCTCATCATCAAGTGCCCAGCCGCATGGCGTTGGCGATCATGGCCCTCCATAAGCATCTATCCCTTGTCACCGCAATCACATCTTCCACCCTCTCTGTCCTCAGCCATCCTGCAAGTCCATCCAATATTTTCTCCCTGGGTCTACCTAGTGTTCTCTTTCCCTCCTCCTTTCCTGTTGTGACCAGGTTTTCTAATTCCCCTTTCCTCATAAAATGGCCTATAAATCTTGCTTGTCTTTTCCTAATCTCCCTTATCAATGATCTTCTTGTGTCTGCCTCCATGAAGACTGTCTCATTTGTTTTCTTTGCTGTCCATGGAACTCTCAATGTTCTCCTTAGAAACCGCATTTTGGCTGCCTCAATCTTGTTCTGGTT
>JAPXFY010000026.1:28002356-28010536 GCA_030674185.1 Monoplex corrugatus
CGGTGTTAGAAAAGGTTTCCTCTGCAACCGCTTGTGTTTTGTTGTGGAGCGAATGATTGTTATTCGCCTTATGTTCATAATTTAGAGCGGCGTCTGTCGGCATAAAAAAAAACTGGGAACCCGTGGGGATGCAGAAGGCTCTTTTAGTTTTAATAGTATATATATTTCTGGAAAGTCTGTGCTAGAAATTCCCCCTTTTCTGTCACTCTGTTTCTGTCTGCCTTGCTTCTTTGCTTTCTAACATTTTCTATCTTGCTAGTCCATTCACCGGTATGTTTTCGAAGTCTTTCATACATTCTTTCAGGATTCGTCATTTGGTACATGTATTATTTGCCTTTTTGGCTTTAGGGAAATGAGATATGTAGAGGCAATTTTAGGTAATCTAGGCCCGATTTTATCTTTTATCTTTTAATGTCCTTAGCTATGTTTCAATTTGTATTCAGATATGATTTTTAAGTCCCTGTGCGATAAACTGGACGGAATGGTCAACACCAGGGGCATCTCCTTAGATAATGTACACGAATGCATTGATATATGTGTACTTAATTTTCTTTCTTTTTTTCTTTTTCGTTTTTTTTTTCTGTTAAAGTATTGTGTATGCTTTAAAACTGTTATAGCCCTGGCATGGCTCTACGCAGTCGTCTGGTCTTTAAACACAAATAACAGTAACAATAATAAGAAAACTGGGAAGTGAGCATTCTGTCTGAATCATTGACTCAAAGGAACGGCGCCGGCGGTGCATCTTCTGAAGACTCGGAGTCTGGTGTAGGCAGCTCAAGTCAAACACAGTCTGATGTAGGCAGCTCCTGTCAAACACAGTCTGGTGTAGTCAGCTCCATTCAAGCACTCTGGTGTAGACAGCTCCTGTTAAACACAGTCTGATGTAGGCAGTTCCTGTCAAACACAGTCTGGTGTAGACAGCTCATGTCAAACACAGTCTGGTGTAGTCAGCTCCTGTCAAGCACTCTGGTGTAGACAGCTCCTGTCAAACACAGTCTGATGTAGTCAGCTCCTGTCAAACACAGTCTGGTGTAGTCAGCTCCTGTCAAGCACTCTGGTGTAGACAGCTCCTGTCAAACACAGTCTGATGTAGGCAGCTCCTGTCAAACACAGTCTGATGTAGGCAGCTTCTGTCAAACACAGTCTGGTGTAGGCACCTCAAGTCAAACACACTCTGGTGTAGTCAGCTCCTGTCAAACACAGTCTGGTGTAGGCAGCTCAAGTCAAACAGTGTCTGGTGTAGGCACCTCAAGTCAAACACAGTCTGGTGTAGGCACCTCAAGTCAAACACAGTCTGGTGTAGGCACCTCAAGTCAAACACACTCTGGTGTAGGCACCTCAAGTCAAACACACTCTGGTGTAGTCAGCTCCTGTCAAACAGAGTCTGGTGTAGGCACCTCCTGTCAAACACAGTCTGGTGTAGGCACCTCAAGTCAAACACACTCTGGTGTAGTCAGCTCCTGTCAAACACAGTCTGGTGTAGTCTGCTCCTTTCAAACACAGTCTAGTGTAGGCACCTCAAGTCAAACACATTACGGTGTAGGCACCTCAAGTCAAACACAGTCTGGTGTAGGCACCTCAAGTCAAACACAGTCTGGTGTAGGCACCTCAAGTCAAACACAGTCTGGTGTAGGCAGCTCAAGTCAAACACAGTCTGGTGTAGGCAGCTCAAGTCAAACACAGTCTGGTGTAGGCAGCTCAAGTCCAACACAGTCTGGTGTAGGCACCTCAAGTCAAACACAGTCTGGTATAGGCACCTCCTGTCAAACACAGTCTGGTGTAGGCACCTCAAGTCAAACACAGTCTGGTGTAGGCACCTCAAGTCAAACAGTGTCTGGTGTAGTCAGATCCTGTCAAACACAGTCTGGTGTAGGCACCTCAAGTCAAACACAGTCTGGTGTAGGCACCTCAAGTCAAACAGTGTCTGGTGTAGGCAGCTCAAGTCAAACACAGTCTGGTGTAGCACCTCAAGTCAAACAGTGTCTGGTGTAGGCAGCTCAAGTCAAACACAGTCTGGTGTAGGCACCTCAAGTCAAACAGTGTCTGGTGTAGGCACTTCAAGTCAAACACAGTCTGGTGTAGCACCTCAAGTCAAACACAGTCTGGTGGAGGCAGCTCCTGTCAAACATAGTCTGGTGTAGTCAGCTCCTGTCAAACAGTCTTGTGTAGTCAGCCCCTGTCAAACAGAGTCTGGTGTAGGCAGCTCCTGTCAAACACAGTCTGGTGTAGTCAGCTCCTTTCAAATAGAGTCTGGTGTAGACAGCTCCTGTCAAACAGCGTCTGGTGTAGTCAGCTCCTGTCAAACACAGTCTGGTGTAGACAGCTCCTGTCAAGTAAATTTTGGTGTAGGCAGCTCCTGTTAAGTGGAGTTTGGAGTAGGCAGCTCCTGTCAAACAGTGTCTGGTGTAGACAGCTCCTGTCAAACAGCGTCTGGTGTAGACAGCTACTGTCAAACAGTGTCTGGTGTAGGCAGCTCCTGTCAAGCAGAGTCTGGTGTAGGCAGCTCCTGTCAAACAGCGTCTGGTGTAGGCAGCTCCTGTCAAACAGAGTCTGGTGGTAGGTAGCTCCTGTCAAACAGAGTCTGGTGTAGGCAGCTCCTGTCAAACAGCGTCTGGTGTAGGCAGCTCCTGTCAAACAGCGTCTGGTGTAGACATCTCCTGTCAAACAGTCTGGTGTAGGCAGCTCCTGTCAAACAGAGTCTGGTGTAGGCAGCTCCTGTCAAACAGTCTGGTGTAGGCAGCTCCTGTCAAACAGAGTCTGGTGTAGGCAGCTCCTGTCAAACAGCGTCTGGTGTAGACATCTCCTGTCAAACAGTCTGGTGTAGGCAGCTCCTGTCAAACAGAGTCTGGTGTAGGCAGCTCCTGTCAAACAGAGTCTGGTGTAGTCAGCTCCTGTCAAACAGTCTGGTGGAGGCAGCTCCTGTCAAACACAGTCCGGTGTAGTCATCTACTGTCAAACAGCGTCTGGTGTAGTCAGCTACTGTCAAACAGCGTCTGGTGTAGTCAGTTCCTGTCAAATAGAGTCTGGTGTAGACAGCTCCTGTCAAGTAGACTTTGGTGTAGGCAGCTCGTGTCAAACAGTGTCTGGTGTAGTCAGCTCCTGTCAAACAGTGTCTGGTGTAGTCAGCTACTGTCAAACAGTCTGGTGTAGTCAGCTCCTGTCAAGCAGTGTCTGGTGTAGGCAGCTCCTGTCAAAGAGAGTCTGGTGTAGTCAGCTCTTGTCAAGTAGTTTGGTGTAGGCAGGTCGTGTCAAAGAGAGTCTGGTGTAGACAGCTCCTGTCAAATAGAGCCTGGTGTAGTCAGCTCCTGTCAAATAGAGCCTGGTGTAGACAGCTCCTGTCAAGTAGAGTTTGGTGTAGGCAGCTCCTGTCAAGAGAGTCTTTGTAGTCAGCTCCTGTCAAATAGAGCCTGGTGTAGACAGCTCCTGTCAAGTAGAGTTTGGTGTAGGCAGCTCCTGTCAAACAGTGTCTGGTGTAGTCAGCTCCTGTCAAACAGTTCTGGTGTAGTCAGCTCCTGTCAAACAGTGTCTGGTGTAGTCAGCTCCTGTCAAACAGTCTGGTGTAGTCAGCTCCTGTCAAACAGTGTCTGGTGTAGTCAGCTCCTGTCAAACAGTTCTGGTGTAGTCAGCTCCTGTCAAACAGTGTCTGGTGTAGTCAGCTCCTGTCAAACAGTCTGGTGTAGTCAGCTCCTGTCAAACAGTGTCTGGTATGGACAACTCCTGTCAAACAGTGTCTGGTGTAGTCAGCTCCTGTCAAACAGTCTGGTGTAGTCAGCTCCTGTCAAACAGTGTCTGGTGCAGGCAGCTCCTGATAGTGGTATGTGTCGTGAGAGGAACGTGCATATGTTGGAGCGTTTGTGTGCGTGCACTGTACAGCATGTTCATATTCTCACACACAGGCACTCGAGCATATGCACTACAGGAGCATCCACGTGTGCACGCATGCAAGCCAAACACACAGACGCACACGTGCGCGCGTACACACACACACACACACACACACTCACACACGCACGCACATACACATATGTACGCACATGCACACACACACACACACACACACACACACACACATACACACACACAAGCACATATACACACACATACACGCACGTACACGCACGTACACGCACGCAAACTTTAACAGTTATGGTTATTTATGAGTCTGGTGCTCTTGAAGGCGCGCGCAGAGTCTGATCAGTTATGAATGTTTGCATAGACTTAAACTGTTGTTTATTTACTTATTTTTGTAGTATCCTCATATGGGGACATTGGGCTTAAATGGGATTTTTAAATATGTCTGTCTACCGACTGGAAGGTTGTGGGTTCGAATCCCCATCAGTCTCTTCAAAAAATCATTGTGGGATTTTTCGGCTTTAACCAGCTCCTACCCAGAGTTGGGCGTACTATGGGCTGATTAGGAAGACTGGAACCACACAGTCGAGTCTCATCCACTTCACTGATGTGTCATTGAGGGTGTTGCTCAAATCTTTTTACCAGCACCGCTATCTCTGTATCTCTCGGGCCTGGTTGACGCCAGAATATATTATGATAGCAAGCGTATAGAGAACAGCCACGTCACGCAGTCTCAATTCTAAACGGAACTCCATAGCATCATGATTATCATCCTCATCGACATCATCATCATCGATTTGTAAAAACTGTGCCAGTTTCTGTGGCCATTAAGATGGCGTAGAAAATGGGAGGAAAAAAAAAGGTGAGAACAAAGGTAACCTCCCTGAGTGCGATGATCCTAAAAAAGATATGTCTGTCTATTATAAACCAGACAAGTGTTGGTACTATCTGAAACGTGGCATCGGACAGGTTCCTGCATCATGAAAGAAAAGGATGGCTGTTTTCATAACCAGAGATCAGAGATGCATACAGATTTTGTAAGTGACATGAAAATAGAGCACAAGCAAAGAAAGGTGAGCAGAGGGTGTTAAACTGTGTGTGTGTGTGTGAAAAAGGAGACACGGTTCACGCTGAAAGACGGTGTGTGTGTGTGTGTGTGTTTGTGTGTGTGTGTGAGTGTGTTTGTGTGTGTGTGTGTGTGTGTGTGTGTGTGTGTGTGTGTGTGTGTGTGTGTGCTTGTGTGTGTGTGTGTCTGCGTGTGTATGTGGCTGCACGTGTGTCTGTGTATGGTTCAGTGTGTGTGTGTGTGTGTGTGTGTGTGTGTGTGTGTGTGTGTGTGTGTCTGCGTGTGTATGTGGCTGCGCGTGTGTCTGTGTATGGTTCAGTGTGTGTGTGTGTGTGTGTGTGTGTGTGTGTGTGTGTGTGTCTGTGTGTGTGTGTGTCTCTGTGTGTGTGTGTGTGTGTGTGTGTGCGCGTGCGTAAGGTGGGTGGAGTGGCAAGGTGACAGTTTTGAGATAATGGTGGACTTTGAGGCGTGGGATGGAAGAAACCATAGGTTGTCTCTTTGGAAGGGGTGTTAAAAAAAGTTGGATCGTTTTATTCGGAGAAACGGCTCTGCAGCGTGATTATGTGGGCATCAGTGCAGTCTGTTCGTGTTATTAGTCCCGACGTCCTGTGTTTATGTGTGCAGGATTTTATGTTTGAATTTATACCAATTCACATAATTTTGATAGAGGAATTTGTGCATCTTCGAAGACTGATATTGTGAGTCGTAGCTGGTGTTTCTTCGATGGTGTTTTTGATTAGATGGAAGAGTTGAGCCGTGGAATTATTTGTGATCTTGGTAGAACACATGTGTCCTGCTCTGGTAGGATGGCACTGATTTGGATCCTATAACTATGGTCCAGTTGGTAACAGTCATGTCAGTTTATACGGAGAGTCTGCTGGCTTGCAGTGGCCGTGGTTCTCTGGTAGAGGTTTATTTAGATATATATATGATATGATATGATATATATGATATGATATGATATGATATGATATGATATGATATGATATGATATGATATGATGTGTTGTGATGTGATGTGATGTGATGTGATGTGATGTGATGTGATGTGATGTGATGTGATGTGATGTGAGATGAGATGAGATGAGATGAGATGATATGATATGATATGATATATGATATGATATGATATGATATGATATGATATGATATGATATGATATGATATGATATGATATGAGACGATATGATATGAGACGATATGATATGATATGATATGATATTATATGAGATGAAATAAGATGAGATGAGATGAGATGAGGTGAGAGATGAGTTGAGATGAGGTGAGATGAGTTGAGATGAGGTGAGGTGAGGTGAGGTGAGATGAGATGAGATGAGATGAGATGAGATGAGATGATACAATATAATATGATATGATATATGATATATGATATGATATGATATGATATGATATGATATATGATATGATATGATATATGATATGATATGATATGATATGATATGATATGATATGATATGATATGATATGGTATATATACATAAATATGTATATATATATATATAGATAGATATAGATATAGATACATACATGTATATGTATATGTACATTGTTTTAGTAATGGATGTAGAGCCTTCGAATTGGTATTTTGTCAAATGGCATGGTATATGCACGCTCAAGACTTCCATCATATTTATTATCCATTCGAGTAACTGTTGAAAGCGCGGGGCATTTTTTCTTTGTTAGATTGGTTGGTTGGTTGGTTGGTTGGTTGGTTGGTTGGTTGGTTGGTTGGTTGGTTGGTTGGTTAGTTGGTAGATTGGTTGGTTGGTTGGTTGGTTGGTTGGTTGGTTGGTTGGTTGGTTTTTTGGTTGGTTGCTTGCTTGCTTGGTTAGTTGGTTGGTTGGTTGGTTGGTTGGTTGGTTGGTTGGTTAGTTGGTTGGTTGGTTGGTTGTTGGCTGGTTGGTTGCTTGCTTGCTTGCTTGGTTGCTTGGTTGCTTGGTTGGTTAGTTGGCCGGTTGCTTGCTTGCTTGTTTGCTTGCTTGCTTGCTTGCTTGCTTGCTTGATTGGTTAAGTTTTTAGTTTACGTTGACTTTTCAAAAGCAGGTGTTCTCACGTCTACGCCATCTTATCACCACTACCAGGTCTGTGTACTAATGGCCAATCCGTTTTGTCTGCCACCGATCGACAAGTTGTACGAAACGATCGTGGTTGACAACTCGGAAGCCATAACTCACTCTCTAGCGGCTTTGTGCTTCTTCGTCAGTTCTGTTCTAGGCGCTGCATTTCCAGAGTTCTACAGTACTTGCTTCTTAAGCAAGGGGTTTTGTTACATTTGTGACATTTGCTTTATGACACGAGTCCGAAATGCTGCAACACTGGTGTGAGAGGCAAAAAGTGAAACTATTTTGTTGAAAGTAGTAAGCGGTTTTCTGTAGGCTTCCGATGCTGGCAAGGCGTCCATTTTCTCGCTTCTAGACCATCCAGCAGCGTCTGACACAACTGATCTGAACATTATGATCTGAAGCTTGTCAGCTACTCTAAAGAGCATCGAAATTGTTTTTGTTTTTCAGTGACTCATGTCATACCTTTCTTCCCGAACTCCCACTGTTTCATCAACTGTATTAATTAAGTCGACTCCTTTGTTTGTTTTTTTAAACTATGGTGTCTCACAGGGTTCAGTTTTGGGGCCCGTTCTCTTCACTAGGAATTTATAACCACTCAACTTGACTACTCAAAGGTCCGTGGCAATCTACCATGTCTCTGCGGATGGCTCACAACTACACTGCTCCTAAGACATTTCAAGTGCAGCAAATGAGATTGAAGACCTACTGAGAATATAGCTGACTAGCTGAAAACAAATGAAACTCAAAATGAATGAGAAAAACAAACAAAAACAAAACGACTCATGTACATCGGCACAATATAATCCTCTCCCCTTAAAAAAAGTAACGTGGTTATTTCAAATTGTATTGTAGCCTTCAGCAAATCGTCAGTTCCTTGATGACTTCCTGTCAATGAAAATTCAAAGTTCGTTTAACTACATGCAGAAAGTTTAAGGTCTCCAACTGCGCAGAATATATAAGATTTATCCATTCCTATCTACAGCACAAACAAACTGTGTGTGGATTTTATTCTATCTCATTTAGATTACCGCAACTCCCTTAACCTTGTAACCTCTTGCTTACTTTCTCATCTAGATTATTGTAGCAGTATTGTTATTGGTATTCCCTTGGCCATTTTTCAGTTTCAGCAGAACGTTCAAAATTTTGCTGCAAGACTCATCCTTCAAGATTCTCACTATG
>JAPXFY010000026.1:28010636-28020636 GCA_030674185.1 Monoplex corrugatus
ACAGAGGCACCCTTTACATCTGCCAGGTCTTTATATAGATGCACCCTTTACACCTACCAGGTCTTTATATAGATGCACCCTTTACACCTACCAGTCTTTATATAGATGCACCCTTTACACCTACCAGGTCTTTATATAGATGCACCCTTTACACCAACAAAGCCTTAAAACTGATCCACCCTTTACACTAACCAAGCTTTAACACAGAGCACCCTTTACATCTACCAGATCTTTATACAAATGCATCCTTTACACCTACCAAGCTTTAATACAGATGCACCCTTTATACATACGTCTTTATACAAATGCATCCTTTACACCTACCAAGCTTTAATACAATGCACCTTTATACATACGTCTTTATACAAATGCATCCTTTACACCTACCAAGCTTTAACACAGATGCACCCTTTATACATACGTCTTTATACAAATGCATCCTTTACACCTACCAAGCTTTAACACAGATGCACCTTTATACATACGTCTTTATACAAATGCATCCTTTACACCTACCAAGCTTTAATACAATGCACCCTTTATACATACATCTTTATACAAATGCACCCTTTACACCTTCCAAGCTTTAACACAGATGCACCTTTATACATACGTCTTTATACAAATGCATCCTTTACACCTACCAAGCTTTAATACAATGCACCCTTTACACATACGTCTTTATACAAATGCATCCTTTACACCTACAAAGCTTTAACACAGATGCACCCTTTGTACTAACATAACTTTACCACAGACTTACCCTTTTTCTCTGTCTGAGCCAGCAGTGCCTCCCACAGTCTCTCTATCTCTTCTACACGTTTCCTGTTAGATCAGATCACAGCATGGTTAAACTTGTCAGGTTTGCATTTCACCGTGCATTTCAACATAAACACACACACACACATGCTTACACATATATACATGTTTGCGTTCACCCACAAGCTCATTATTTTGGCTTCGTGACCGTGGGACTCAAGGAAGGGGAGGTCCACATCTACTGTATGTACATTTGTGACTGATGATGCCTCCTGCACAGGACAGGCAGGTCCCTCCACAGTGTCTGCATGTGAAGATGTGGTCTGAGCTCTTGGTTCCTGCGTCTCTTCTCTTTCTCCTCTATACTGGCCCTTCAGGTATTCTCATGGAAGGTGGCAGCCTGGTGGACTGTGAGTCTCCATGCCTGGCGGTAAGCTGCTAGTGATATCCACTGGTGGTGATCAATAAGACAAGGGGTAATAGACTTTCTCAAAGAGTCTTTGTATTTCTTCCATGGTGCCCTCTGTCGTGATTAACTAGAAAACAGTCCTCCATACAGTACAAGCTTAGGCAGGTTAACAGTTTTCCATCCTGGATAGATGCCCTGCCAAGTGTGTTTGAATCCTGAGGTACATGGCCTCAATGCTGCTGGCCTCAATGCTGCTGGCCTCAATGTTGGTGGCCTCAATGCTGCTGGCCTCGACGCTGTTTGTGACATCGTGTGATGTTATGTACAAAGGAACACCATACTATCTCTGTTTAGGTAAAATATCTGTCTTCTCTTTCTCAAGTTGTGATATGTTCCTTCTCAGTTTGTTTCCTTGCAAAGTTTGTGACATTGTTCCTTCTCAGGTTTGTTTCCTTTGCAAAGTTTGTGACATTGTTCCTTCTCAGGTTTGTTTCCTTTGCAAAGTTTGTGATATCGTGTGATGTTATAACAAAGGAACACCATACTTTCTCTGTTTACAGGAGCAGTTATGTCCAACTGACTTGCAAATTGGATTACCTGACATAGTTTTTGTCCTGCTGTTTGGTTTATACAATATTCTTCTACTGACAGATGTTTTATACTGATGCTTACATGTCACACTTTCTAGCCATCATTTAGTCGCTATGACCATACAGAGACACACACACACAAACTCATGCATGTGCACGCATACACATGCATGCTTACACGTACACACTCACATACAAACATATATGTACATACATACATACACACACGCACACATTTCTGTCTGGTTAGATCATCCCATCATAACAGGTCATTTTCAACATATGCGCAGTTACTAAGGTACACACATACATACGCTTGAGTTTGCAAGCACACACACACACACACTCTCTCTCTCTCTCTCTCCCCCCCCCCCTTATTACACATACACACGCTTGAGTTTGCATGCACACACACAGACATCTCTCTCTCTCTCTCTCTCTCTCTCTCTCATGGAATTATCATATTAACAACAGTGAAAGATTTAATTTATACAGAACATTTAGTAGTGTATCTGAAATAAAACTGTATTTGCAGCTAAATTTAGAACGACATGTGAAGTATATTACAACAAGATTTAGGTTTGTATCTGATTTGGCTGTACATCGATATAGACATAAAGTATTAAATGATAATGATTTATTATGTCCATTATGCAAAGAATCTAAAGAAGACGAAGTATACTTTTGTCTTTTGTTGTAAAGCACTTACAGATTTTAGGGAAAGTTTATTCAGCCTAAGTATTATAGACAGCCTTGTCTGTTTAAACTGTGCTTGTTGTTGTCATCAACAAATATAGAAGTTGTCCGCAAATTTTCTGTGTTCTTATATAAAGCTATGAAATTTAGAGAAAATGCTGTGTCATAAGATGAGTTATGGATATGTATAATTCAAACCTTTTTGTGCATTATTTAGAGGGTATTGTATTGTTCACATACCCCTTCATAAGGGGCCAAGGCCTAATATGAATAAACTATCTGAAGTCTGAAGTCTCTCTCTCTCTCTCTCTCTCTCTCTCTTCCCCACCCCCACCCCCCCCCATATTATGTCAGTTTACACTGATGACATGTGATACTTCAACATGTATTATTATACAGACATACACACACACACACATATACAAATACAAACACACACACACACACACACACACTCTCTCTCTCTCTCTCTCTCTCTCTTCCCCCTCCCCCCCTCCCTGCTATGTCAGTTTACACTGATGACATATGACATTTCAACATGTATTACACAAACACATACACACTCATATGCACACACTACCTACAAATTCACATTTTCACAAGCCTCTCCCACTCCAACAACTCCCCTCATGACGAGCAAGGTAGTCAAGCGGGTAAACTTCAGACTTAACAATCAGAGGGTCCCAGGGTTTGATCCATCTGACACCTTACCTGTTAAGTAAAGAGTGGAGATTTTTCCCATATCCCAAGTCAACACACACATAGACCTGCCTGTGCCTTAACCCCCTCATGAGCATACAAATACAGAATATCAAATTTGCCTGCTGAATACCGTAACCCTTTGACTCCCAGACCCTATCCATCACCTGCAAAAACTTAACCCTTTGATTCCCTCACTCTTTGCCATCAGCTTCCTGCATGAAGCTGGTGGAAAGGGTGGGGGAGTCAAAGGGTTAAGTTTTCGAATTGCTACCATGTTTGACAATGGTGAATGCTGGGTAAGTCAATCAAAGGGTTAAGTCATGTTAGTGGCTAGCTCATGGAAATATGGAAACACACAGCATGCATGACCACCAAGGATGCAGACCGTACAACAACAAGTAGAATATGGTCAGCTCGTCTTTCAGCTTGAGTTCTCTATGAACCACTGAAAAGTCTCACCATCATCATCAGGTGCCCTGCCGCATGGCGTTGGCGATCATGGACTTCCATCTGCCTCTATCTCTCGTTGCTCCTAGCATCTCCCCCACCCTCCTCGTCCCCAGCCACTGCAAGCCGTCCAGCATTTTCTCCCTGGTCTACCCGGTGCTCTCTTTCCCTCCAGCTTTCCCGTTGTGACCAGGTGCTCCAAATCCCCCTTCCTCATAAAATGGCCTATAAATGTTGCCTGTCTTTTCCTAATCTTCCTTATGAGTGATCTACTTGTGTCTGCCTCCATCAAGACTGTCTTGTTTGTTTTCTTTGCTGTCCATGGAACCCTCAACATTCTTCTTAGAAACCACATCGCGGCTACCTCAATCTTGTTCTAGCTTTGTTTGTTGACTGTCGACGCCTCGCATCCGTACAACAGTATTGGTTCTATATAACATTCAAGAACTCTCTTCCTGATGTTAATTGAAGGCATTTGTTGGTAAGAATGCTTGTCATCTAAGTATGCATAATGCATGGCGAATCCAAATGAGCGTAGAGAATGGTGCTGTACAAGTGTATTTAAACGAATAATAACAGTTTCTATCATGTCTATCAACTTGACACACCTGATGATATCCTTGGCATAGTGATCGCCCTCGATCAGCTCATTGCCCGACGCCCGGATGGACTCGATGCGGTTGCGGTTGGCTTCCACCTCGGCCTCGAAGTTCTGATGCTTCTGCAGCTTGGTCTGCAGGTTGGTGGGGTCCTGAAACACCAATGACAATGATGATGACTGCATAGCTGTCGTGATTAACGTACCATTCATCATGCAGACTGACATGCGCAGCAAGCGTCTAACACCTCAGTAACAGCTACCCATCACTTTTATTGTTACTGTTGTTTAAAGCCCAGCCGACTGTGTAGAGCCATATCAGGGCTATAACCGCTCCAAAACACACAAAACTTCAACAGGAAAAAAAAAATGGAAAAGAAAAGAAAACTATGTACACATGTCAATAAGCATTCACGCACACAATCGAAGGACATGCCCCTGGCGTTGACCACTCCATCCAATTTATCGCACGGGGGATTTAAAAAACACACATGAATACAAATTTAAGCATACCTATGGACACCAAAACATACATAAAAATGGGCCTAAATTACCTAAACTTGCTTCTGCATATGTCACCTCCCTAGAAAAAAAAAAAAAAAAAAAAAAAAAAAAAAAAAAAAAAAAAAAAAAAAAAAAAAAAAAAAAAAAAAAAAAAAAAAAAAAAAAAAAAAAAAAAAAAAAAAAAAAAAAAAAAAAAAAAATTAAGCCCAGTCGACTGTAGACATGTACAGGCTATACCTGCTACCATCAACTACACAAACATTCAACATGACAAAAAAAATAGAAAAGAAAATAGTGACACATGTCCAATACGCTTCACAGTACACAACTCGAAGACTGCTCCCATGCCTTGACCACTCACCAATTCATCGCACGGGATTAAAAACACAGCATGATACAAATTTAAGGCATACCTTGGACACCAAAACATACTAAAAATGGCCTAACCATACCTAAACTGCTATTCATATGTCACTCCTGACCAAAAAGCACTCGATCATGAACCCTACTGCAATCCAAGATAAAGTTTAACTTTAAGAACACATATAGATGAATGCTACCATCAGCAGAATACAGTGAAGAAAATGACGAGCAAGGAACAGACTGAAACAAAGAGCGGACAGAAAAGAGAATTTCTAGCACAGAATTCCGAAGCTTGGATAATAGTTATACGAAACGAACCTCAGCATCCCTAGGGCCATCACTAACATAGCATTTACCATGCAGACTGACAAACACAGCAGGTGTCTGAATTCCCAAGTCCTGTAACAGTAACAACTGAACTGTTACCATCACTAACATAGCATTTACCATGCAGACTGACAAACACAGCAGGTGTCTGAATTCCCAAGTCCTGTAACAGTAACAACTGAACTGTTACCATCACTAACATAGCATTTACTATGCAGACTGACAAACACACAGCAGGTGTCTGAATTCCCAAGTCCTGTAACAGTAACAACTGAACTGTTACCATCACTAACATAGCATTTACCATGCAGACTGACAAACACAGCAGGTGTCTGAATTCCCAAGTCCTGTAACAGTAACAAGTGAACTGCTGTCATCACATTAACACAGGCAGCGAACAGGCCAGTTCTTAACTTTTTCACATCACAACGCTAGCCCGCTAGCGTTCATGCTGAGAACCGCAGGCACCGGAACGCTAGGGGTATAGTGTTCAGCAAGCTCGCCGCTGACAACGTAATGCTAGGATTCTAGCGTCTTGCGTTAGAAAATTCCTACGTGAAGCCAGTTACTGCCTAGGGAAACAACCTCTATTATAGTATCAAGTAACCATTTCTAAATACTGTGAGAGTGATTTCCCGAGTAAAAAGTCTATTTGAAGAATTTTTAGGGTGGGAGAACGTCACCCGAACCACGTGCTTCACTGAAACAAAGGCAAAATGGAGCGCCCTGCGAATGCGCGATATCGCTGCTCACTCAAGATTGTGTACTTTTCTGAGCTTCTGATCAGATGATACAAGTCATGGAGAATTGATGAGCCTCTTTTTTCTGTTTTGTTTACATCTGCTGAATGGATGAAATGCTTGTCTGGAATGCTCCTCAACCATGATATTTCATTGCACAAATAACTTTAAAGCATGTCTGAACAAACCTTATACTGTAGATATCCTAAAAGAGGATTAAATTACCTTTCTAACCATACCCTACGTGTTGATGTTAGTCATTTGGGGCACCTGTGAAAATTTATTCAAAGTGACCTAAAAATGCACGTTTCCAGGGAAAGTAGACAGTGGCAGCTGGCACGTCTGCAGGGAAGTAGGTCAAATAGCCAGCTGACGATGCCAAAGTGTTAATGTTGCAAGCTGGAACTGAACCCAAGACATCAGATCTTGAGTCCATGGCTCTATCAAGGGAACCAAACAGAACTGATAGTAAAAGATGGTGATCAAACCCACACACACCTAAGCAACCAAGACAGAGTGGGCAACAGACAGACAAAATAACAGACAGACAAACAAACAAGAAAAAAACAAAACAATGAAAAAAAAACAACAAACAAACAAACAAAAAAAACCCAGGTACACCGAAAAGCTCTCTCACCAGATAACTCTCATCAGAGGCTGTTTTGAGTTTCTCGTTGATCCAGCCTTTCGTCTCATCACAGTCACGCTCAAACAGCTGAAACTGGAAGGACAGCTCTAACTGGTCGCGAC
Organism: Monoplex corrugatus; assembly: GCA_030674185.1. Lineage (NCBI taxonomy): Eukaryota > Metazoa > Mollusca > Gastropoda > Littorinimorpha > Ranellidae > Monoplex > Monoplex corrugatus. Next base: position 28,017,522 of record JAPXFY010000026.1, read on the forward strand.
GCCGCGCAGACTTCTCATACAAGAGGTCCCGACGACGAAGCAAGAGGTCACGACGCTGAGCGACGTCGTCTGATGCGTAATGCTCGCCCTCGATCAGCTTGCTGGCAAACTCGTCCAGTGCCTGTGTGTTGAATGAATTCACATGTTGTTTAGTGTCTACTCAGTCCTGCGAATTTAATGATTCTTTTAACTTTCACATACTTTTATGAGATGATCTCAAAGTTTTCACGTACATGGGACGACCTCATAGTTATCATAAACTTTCATGAGATACTTGCATGCTTTTACTTTTTTTTTTTTCTGAGACGTATTCATAACTTTAACCTACACATATGATTTGATCTCATACTCTGACATACATTTACAAGTTGATCTCATACCTGTGACCTATATCCATAAACTGGTCACATAACTATGACCTACATCCACAGAGAGTTGATCTCATTCCTGAGCTATATTCATGATTCAAGCTCACTTCTGACCTACATTTATGAGATAATCTCATACTTTTGACATACACTGATGTATCTTGTAACATTCATGGTGTACATTTATGACATCATCTCATAGCTTTGACCATATTTACAAGATCTCATAATTCTGACATACACCGATTATCTTACATTTATGAGATGAAAAATAATCTTTGTCAGGACAACGTAATGGTTGTGGAATTCAGTTGAAAAGTTATTGTTCAATCTGCATCAAGTCCAAAAATTACCACAACCCTCATCATGCCAACACCATCACAAACCACCTACTGTAAGAATGACTTCAAATTTTACTGACACCGAAAGCAGGTTGAACCTCGACAACCTTGCCAGTATGTATGTTTTAATGAACAACCTTAGAGCATTTACCATAGTTGTTCCCAATCTTTTTTCACCACATGGCATTTGCAGCATTAGCACATATGGAGTTTTCCCAACATGGAGATGCCATCTTGAGAAAAATCACATGCGAGAATTGAAAACCAATAACACATGTCAATGTGGCAAAATTGTTAATGCAATGGACTACTCCCCAAGTGGTCAAGGGTTTGAATACTGATCAGGTACAACAAAATCGTTGTGCGATTTTTTAACTACCTCCTACCCAGAGCTGAGTATGCAATGGATTCAGTGGGATGACTGGTACTACACAGTATAGTCTCACATCCATGGATGCCTCATTCAGAGTTTTCGTCGAATGTTCACAGACTCTAGCATATATTCTGCACTTTTGTCCACTGTTCAGAAGGCCACTATGGAAGAACAGTTGTGTGGGGCAACTAACTAGTTCTGATACCAATCACATCCTTCATCCAGACCACCAGATTTGGCATGTGCGTCATAACTATGATCAAGCACACACACACACACACACACACACACAACACACACACACACACACACACACACACACACACACACACACACACAAACACACACACACACACACACACACACACACAAAACACACACACATGCACACACACCACACAGCAAACACACACACACACACACACATACACACACACACACAAATATATGTACATAACAGTAATAATGATCACGGTCACCTTGATTTTCTCCTCCTGTGCAGCCAGAGACTTCTCAAAGTCATCATGTTTCTTACTCAGAGCCTCTACAGAGTCCAGGGAATCGCCCAGATCTTCATTGACGAGAAACGCCTGCAACATAACAGACATTGTTACACTGACATATCCAAAAGCAAAGACGAACCAGGAAAACACAAAAATAAAATCAGAATGTGTATTAATTTTAATGTAACAAAAAATTGAATAGCACCTGTCTTGGTTGTTTATATTAAAGAAGACCAGTCTTGTTACATCATAATAAACATAGCACCTGTCTTATTATATTGAATATGGCGCCTGTTTTATGTTATATCAAACATGGCGCCTGTTTTGCTTTGTTAAATTAAATACAGCACCTGTCTTCTTTTGTTTTTGTTATATCATATCTGCCTTCAAATTCTTTTTCGTGTTTTTTCTGGTTTGCATTCACTTGGACGTTGTCAGTCACTTTGATTCAGATATCCAAAGCAGTTCACCAGAACAAGAAAATACAAGTTCACCAGTATATGGAAACAAATAAGAATAAATCACTGCAAACACCATACCAAACAGAAAAACTGAACAAGAGAGAAAGTGAAAGAGAGAGAAAGGGTGAAGAGAGGAAGGAGGAAGAGGGGAAAGAGAGAGAGACAGACACTGAGACAGACACACAGAGACAGAACATGGAAAGTTTAACCCTCTTGTATTTGTATTCTAGAGAGCTGAACTGCCCCTAGATTTCGAATTTTCTCAAGCTTTTTCCCCCAAAATAGGGTTACTCTGTTCATGAGTACACTGTGAGCATGTCTGATCAGATATAAAGCTAGAAATGTGTCAGGTGTCGGTAAACATGCTTTACTTCCATATGCAAGTGAGTATGTCTTTCTGACCACTGCCTGTCCTGTCATTGTCACCAAAAATGTCACCAAACATGAATAAATAAGAGACACATATATATGAGAATGAGAGAAGCACACCTATACGTGACCACAACACATACAGATGAGTAATGAATTAGAGTATGCCTTAGCTAAAGTGTCTAACAGCATTTCCATGTGATAGTACTCACAGTGGTCACCAAATGTCACCAAGTACTCCTCGGGTATTTACACAGTTTGTTCAGGTAGTTTTTTTCACTATTTTTCTTTCCACTACAAAACTACATTCAATGTTCATAATACAGTTTACTAATTGTCAGTACAAAAACAAAAAGAAATAATCTAAAGGTTTGGCATCAGCTGGCAGTGTACAATTTGGTCCGACCGGGAGATCAAATTTCTTTACTGTCAGCTGAACCAGTGCTGGGTGCCATGTTAGCTGGAATGCGGCCAGCGGCGCGTTATCTTCTGGTTGGTCTCCTCATCGTCGTTCCCCTCATCAACCTCAATATCTGACTCAGCTACATCTTCTTCGTGTTTTTCTAATTCACGAACAGTAGTATTTAATTCCTCTTCTGAATAATCTTGAGAATCATCTGTATCCTGAAAGCCGTCTGCTACCAACGGCATCGCCATTTTTTTACACACATTACGAGGCATGAATGAAAATACCCCAACC